>WOXC01001854.1:0-560011 GCA_011680675.1 Gymnobelideus leadbeateri | reverse complement strand
TTCCTGATTCTAGATAGTGGTCTAGGGTGGAGCTCTTGGGGTGTGTAACCAGCTTGCCAGAGTGTGTGGAAGACTTAGAGAGGACAACCAATAACTCTGGAAGCTGAGAAAACCACAGCATTTGGGAAAGAAACTCCCCTGTCTGCTGGCAGAGTCCTACTGTGGCAACAAGCCCAAAATTCAAGTAATTGAGTGGCAACATGCCTAGGTAAAAGAAACAAAATTAACAGAAAAATGCAATATTAGACTCCTGTTTTGGTGGCAAAGAGGATCAAAACATGGAACAGGAGGAGGATTGTGACATTAGAACTCCTGCATCAAAAGCTTCAACTGAAAATACTAGCTGGTTACAGGCCATAGAGGACCTTAAGAAGCAGATAAGAGAAGTGGAGGAACAACTGGGAAGGGAAACAAGAAAGATGCAAGAAAATTGTAAAATGAAAGTCAACAGCCTTACTGAGGAAAATAATGCCCAGAAAATAAACTAACTCAAATGGCAAAAGAGGCTCAAAAAGGCAATGAGGAGAGGGATGCCTTAAAAACCTGAATTTGTCAGATGGAAAGAGAATCTCAAAGGCTCACTGAGGAGAATATTTCCTTTGGATTTAGAATGGACCAAAGGGAAGCTACTGACTTTGTGAGACATAAAGATGCTGTTAAACAGCCACTGAGGAATGTTTATTCATTTTCCTTCATAGTATAACATTTGTTCTTTGTGTTATCGCCTCCTTTTTTAATGTTCTTTGTTGGTTTACCTGCTTGTGAACTGGATTTTCATTCTAACTTTCTTTCTGGGTCACTTTTGCTTTTTCAGTTTTTCTCATGCATTATTAATTTCTTGTCCTCCTCACTTTTCTGCTTCCCCTCTCCTTTGTTATATAGATCCCTCAAAGGACCAATAGCTTGAGTCTCCTCACTGTTGCAGGGTGTAAGGGCCTGGACTGTTTCGACTCAGTATGTTGTGGGAAGACAAAGACTGGCCCCACCTAGGTGTCTAGTCATTTTTCCTTTGGTCATGGAAGTTCTTCTTTCTTCTTCTTCTTCTTCTTCTTCTTCTTCTTCTTCTTCTTCTTCTTCTTCTTCCTTCTTCCTTCTTCCTTCTTCCTCTTCCTCTTCTTCTTCTTCTTCTTCTTCTTCTTCTTCTTCTTCTTCTTCTTCTTCTTCTTCTTCTTCTTCTTTCTTCTTCTTTCTTCTTCTTCTTCTCCGGATGGCAATTGGGGTTAAGTTACTTGCCCAAGGTCACAGGCTAGGTTTCTGTTTGTGTGTACATAAAGTGTCTGAGGTCGGATCCAAACTCAGGTCCTTCTGACTCCAGGGCCAATGCTCTACTCACCGCACCACCTAGACACCCAGTTCTTACCCTTCTAATTAGAATTGTAATCTGTGGTACCCTGTGTCTTCTGACTCATCTCCTGCGGTTGCTCTCTATTTCCTTCATGCAGCTGGGTAGAATCAGTGCCTGACTTCTCTTTTGGGATATGGGTGGAGGGAGGTGGTTCAGACTAAGTCCCTGCTGAGGCAGTACTAGGTAAGAGTTCACAGCCAAACCCTGAACACAAACCTACAAGGCTGCCTACACTGGCTGCATCTGGTTTGTGTTATCATCTGGGGGTTGGGATGATAAGGAAAAAGTAATGAGTTTGAATTCTAAGATCTAAACTTTCCTATGTTATTTCATGAGGTTTTACTCTTATTTTCTTTTACTTTATATAGTTTTTCTGCCTTGTCCTATGGATTCAGCTTCAGTTATTCTTTAACTGGACATAATTACTTTTTCTGAAGATTTTTGTGTATACATGTTTGCAGGGAAAAAAAAATCACTCCACCATCTTGACAATCACATTACCTGGTAACTCCTTTTTAAAAGAAGAGCCTAAGAAGGGCGGTGCCTAACTCAATGGAAGTAACTGCTAATAATATATTAAGCAACCATTTGGGGAAAATAGAGTTGGGGTAGTAACCTTCCTAGTACTCTTCAAGTCATACAATGTAGGTAACTATAATACACACATATGTACATATGTACATTATACACACACACACACACACGTGTGTTTCTATGTACATTTGCAATCTCCAAGACATGATGACTACAACTATACCCCTCTGATAAGGTTGCCAATATGTAATCTCCCCTTTCCCTGATGTATGCACCCAGACCTCGGACATAATGAAATAAGACTTAGTTCATTTTGTATCTTATCAGAATTATAAGAAATTGCCCCCCAAATTCTTCCACTGCAATTCTATTATGGAAACATATGTAATATATATGCACATATTTATATAAACATGCATATATATATATATATATATATACATATACCCAAATCTTTCTGGTGCATACACATTATACAGAGAAACATATGCCTAGGAACATGTGTGTGTATATATATTTATATATAATGTTTATATATATATATATATATGTGCACACATACACAAATATGTATGTACTGCGTTGCTATGTGTATATATGTACTAGGCATACACTGAATGGATTTGGGCAACAACTTAAAATACTGAAAGGGCCTAGAATGATCCAAAGAGAGCAGAGTAGCCTTTTCTCATGCCAGAGGTTCAAGACAAATGACCAAAAGAAAGGGGAGCTTCTTTGTTGGCAATTTCCTGGTCTAGGTTGCCCATCAGGAGGAAGTGTACTATGCTGAGAGCCTTAGCTTACAAGATAAAGGCAACAGCATCCAGATGACATCTAAGGAGTTCCTGGAACAAGTCATGAACTCTAGGAGCCAGAATGACTGTATGACAATTCTGGCAGATAGCAGTGACTTGGCAAAAACAAAAATGCTGACAGTGGTAGGGAAATGGTTTAAAGGCAGCAGATGCTGAAAGGATCAGACCCCAGAGAAAGGGAAGAGAGGGACTGCCACAGAACTGGCTTCAGGACCAGTTTTCAAGGCCAGGATTTGATTATTTGATTAGTTATTGCTGTGGATTTTCAAAGACTAAGACAAAACCTCTCTAGGGGAGGGGAGAGGGGAAGAAAACACTCCAAAGTAGGCTTCCAGTGAACCAGCATCCTACTTTCTTCTCTTCTTCACATTAAAAAAATAAATAAATAAACCTATTTTGTTCTTAAATGCTCATTGTAACTTGATACTTGTGGGGAAATTTAGGACCCCTAGTGGAGAGTTAGAAATAATTCATATTGAGATACTATCTAGTTTCCCTAGAGGCAAAACAAGCCATCTAGCTTCTATAAAATAACTATTGAGAAACGCACAAGATTTAATCTGTTGCTTGTGCATTCAGAGCTCCCATTCTGAACCACAGGTTACATATGTAAAGCCTGCTTTGCTAGGAGTAAGCACCAATACCAACTTAGAATAGAAATTACCAAACTAGGCTGAAATGAGTCAGGTGAATTGCGTTTTCAGGGTGTTATTATTTCCTATTTCCTTCTTGGGTGCAGGTAGGGAATAAGCTCTCTGCCCTATGTAGCTTCTGTAAACAATGCCATTGATTTTTGTAAGTCATTGCCCTTTCTTTCACTTATATACCTAAGGAGGGAGAATGAAGGAAGCCATACTAGGGAAGTCACCTTGGGCAAGGTAAATTAATTTTGTAAATTAACTAATCCTGGCTCTTCAGCCCCACTCCCAATCTTCTACCCTCCAACCAACCTCCCTCAATTTCTGTACAGGTTGGACTCATTATATTTTCTCTGAAATTCAGTTGATTTCAATCTCAAATCCCCAAATTAATTTCAGTCTCAATTTTGATTTAGGGGAGAATGTCATTGTTTTACCCTTTGAAACAAGAATCACATGAATTAAAAGGACTATATTCACCCTGAATTTGTAATTCCTCATAGAATTATAGAGAGACAAGGTCATATAGTGGGTATAGGGTGCTGGACTTGGAAGTCAGGCAGACTTGGTTTCCAAGAGAACTTTAGACTAATTAACTCTGTGACCCTGGGCAAGTTACTGACTCAGGGCCTGTTTTCTCATCTGTAAAATGAGAAATCAGGTTGGAAGGTGTCTTTGGGAGTGATCTACTTCAAACTGTCTTTAATACAGGAATCTACTCTATACTATGTGGGGCAGATAGATGGCTCTGTGGATAGAGCACTGAACCTGGAATCAGGAAGACCTGAGTTTGAATCCGACCTCAGACATTTGCTAATTGTGTCAACCTCCATTTGTTGACTTAATACATTAGAGAAGAAAATGACAAACCACTCTAGTATCTTAGCCAAGAAAATCCCATGAACAGCATAGTTCATGGGGTCATGAAAGGTTGGACACAACCAAACAACTCTATACTATCTTGTGACCTTTAAAAGGTTCAAGAGATACAATTTCTGGGTAGTTTAAGCATTTTATTACTAATGCCAGCATTTTAATTAAAACACCAGTGGCACTCTCAAATGCTAAAAGCCCACATGGCAGAAAGCTCATGGTTTATGTGCCCTTGGAAGAGGGATATTCTTGAGGGTGGCAATTAACTCTGATTGGTTAACAATTAATGAGAAAATGAATTTTAAAATGATGGACTGAGAGTTCCATCATGTCAAAGTGAGACTATCCCTATGCCCAGATCACCCCAAGCTGGACAATTTATTCAAAATATTTATCTCCTGCCTATCAATTGGGGAATGGCTAAACAATTTGTGGTATATGAATGTAATGGAATATTATTGTGCTATAAGAAATGAGGAGCAGATGGACTTCATATTTACCTGGAGAGGCTTATACAAACTGATGCTGAGTGAGAAGAGCAGAATCAGGAGAAATTTGTACACAATTATAGACACAACGTATGTATGACGACCAACTTTGATAGACTGGACTCTTCTCAGCAATGTAGGGTTATAAGTCAACTCCAAAAGACTCATGATGCAGAGAGATGTCTACATTCAGAGAAAGAACTAGAAAGAACAGAGTTTGGACACAGACTGAAGCAAACTACCCAAACTACCTGCTCTCTGTCTTTTTCTTGTTTGGTCTTGTTTCCTTTGTTCATTCTTTGGAGAAAATTTGAAACTCAAGGAATTGCGGAATTGAATCCTGTAAACTAAAAGTAAATAAAAAAATTAATAAACAGAAAAAAAAAGTATTTATCCCCACCCAAACCCAAGTAGAGCACAGTGGCTTCCCTATCTGGGTGGGGTCTGAAGGAGATTTTTAAAGTTAGTCCAATCTCAGTATCAATAATGTCCTTCAACAGACTGAACTTTCAAAATCAGGACATTAGGCAAAGGGGGGAGCTCTGGATCTCCCCAAATATTTGGCTATTAATGATAATTTCTCTCAATCTCCAGTCAATGGTTTCTCCGTGAATGCTACCAGTGACTAGGAACTCACCTCAGAAAGCAGCACTTTCTTATTGCAGAAAACTGGAATCCTTAGGAAACTCTTTACTCTAAGCCCCAAATCTATCATTGGATCTGCTGCTTTCACATCTTCCTTTTCTACCGACTATCAGTAAGCTCCATGTAGTTTCCTTGCTCCCAATTTTTTCTCACATAGCTTAGTTTTAAAAGACACATGGAAAAAGATATTTATAAGTTATTTTAGTCTGCAGCAGTTTGGCGTTTCTCTTTAATGATTATCTTTGCTTCAGACAATCTATGATTTATTACAAAGAAAACTAACACAAGGATTACATTGTTAATTTAAACCTGGCAAGTAGCAAGGAGTGAATTACTAAAGCATATTCATGACATTCTTGCAAGATGAAATCTGATATTGTCACTGAGCCACAAGACAACGTGAACCTGATTCTGAAGGCAATGTTTTATCATTGCCTAGTATACCATAGTGATTCTTTAATTATCAACACTCAAACACTTCCTGCAGAGCAGATTGGAGGAGCCAGAAATAGTACCAACTTGAAAATTAGCGTTTTTTCTCTTAAATAATCAGGATGCTGCTATATTTATAGTTTTCATGGGACTGGTGTCTTAACGAAGGTAGACTGATTTCACACACATAAATGAGACAGTTTGTTGTGCCCCTTATTGTGGAAAGTTCTACCTCCTCCCCTACTTTTTGCTCAATCTCTGAAATTTTCCATAGAGTAAACGTCACGTCCCTTTCCCCTCTCCTGTATCTCACTTCTTCTGACCCTAGTGATAACTGCACACTTGACTGCCCTTAAAAGATTTCTATTCAGCTTCCCACCACTCTGAGACACTGGCAAATACTGGAGCTCATTAATTGGGAGAATTTAGAACGTCACTATATATATATATTTCTTTTTTGATATTGCTGAGTAATTGAAAAAAATTAAAGAGAGGAAAAATTAAAGGAATAGGAGACTAGGTTGAACCCGGGTAAAATTGAAACCAATGAAGTTAGTCCCCCACCTTTTTTTTGAGTCCTCTACTGATGTCCCTTTCCTTCTGTTTCCCAGTCATCCAGTGATTTCTGTGTTGAATCCTTCTGAAGCCAGAACCACAAGGATGAAAGGGGTTGAATTCTTCCTGAAATTGTACAATCTTTGTATAATTAAAGGGAGAAAGGGTGGTAAGCAGGTAAAGTGTGCTGGACTTGGAGTCAGGAAGGACTGAATTCATATACTACCTCAGATGCTTCTTAGTGGTCTGGCACTGGACAAATTGATGAACATTTCAGGTCCTCTGTTTCCTTACATGTAAAACAAGGGGGTTTGAGTTAACCTCTGAGATCCTTTTCAGTTGTAAATCTATTTCGTGCCCCATGTTTCAAAATTATACTCCTCATCCCTTTGAAATTTCCAATCTTTGGTAAGATTGACTTCAGTTTGGGTTTTAGGAAAGGACCACCTGACAAACAATTCATGCTAAGGTCTGAATACCAATGTTCTTGTCAACTCCTCCCCAGGGGTATTTTCATCTTAAAGGACTAGATAACCTCTAAGGTCCCTTCTGACTCCATGACTTGAAGATGAAAGATATTGACACTGAAACCTTATAACAATACACTGACTTCAAGTGTCAGTGTAGCTGATGCCCTCTAAAGGAGGGGATCCAGAGAATATGTGCTGCTTCTGAAAGGGAAAAACCATTTGAAGTTCTAAGTTAAGATATCATGCCATATAACATGACTGCTCTGCAAAGGCAGAGTTGGCTAACACTCAGTAGAGTGTTAGTCTAACTTTGAACTATATCAGATATATAAGTGTTTGATTATTTTTTTTTAATTTATTGGCATTAAGTCAGAGGATTGACTATGTTATAATGACAACTCCAGGTATCTGGTGGGGCACTTGGTTTCAGTAAGTATACTACTTAGAAAGATTGGGTACTTTTTCAAGACTTGCAAATTTTAAGTCATTCATGCTTCTTCATCCTTTTCACCCTGAGGGATTCTTGTATATATTGTGCCAATAGTCCTCCAGATAGGAGTCTATATTATGGAGGCAGTGTGGTACAATGGAAAGTGCATTGAATCTGTATTCCAATCCCTCCTCTGACATTACTGCTTGTGCAACGTTGGGCAAATCACTTAACCTCCCCAGGGCCCTGCTTTCTTTGTAATTTATTTTTTTATTTTTGGAGGGGGAAGGTAGAGCAGTTGGGGTTAAGTGACTTGCCCAAGGTCACACAGCTAGTTTTGTGTTAAGTGTCTGAGGCTGGATTTGATTTCAGGTCCTACTGACTCCAAGGCCAGTACTCTATTCACTGTGCCACCTAGCCTCCCCACCCTACTTTCTTTATAAAATGAATGTGTTGAAATCCGTGGCTCTGAGATCCTTCTCCATCCTAGATCTATCATCCTCAGAACTAGATAATTTCATGGTATAAGGCAACCCGAGAAGACTGTGATCTTTTCTTTTGAAATCCCTGGTTTATTTTGTGACCAATCTACTTTCTGGTTATCCCTTTCTTTTGTTATGTCTTTTATATCATGTCTTATATGCATCATGTTTGATAAGACAATCTAGCTTATTTATATACATTATGGACCTCTCCATTGTCTTTTTGATGACCTTGTAGTACTGATATTTTGGACACTGGTATGTTCCATTGACTTGCAGACTTATATCATTACCCTAGGAATTGTTCAGTCATTCAGTTATGTACAATTCTTCATGAATCCATGGACCACGGCACACCAGACCCTTTTATCCTCCACTATCTTTCAAAGTCTCAAGTTCATGTTCATCGATTCTATGGCATTATCTACCCTCTGCTGTCCCCTTCTCCTTTTGACTTTGATCTTTCCCAAGTGAGTTCCATCTTCTCATTATGTGGCCAAAGTATTTAAGTGTCATCTTCAGTACTTGACCTTCCAGTGAGTAAAATGAGTTAACTTCTTTAAATATTGACTGATGCTCTTCAAAGAAATCTCAAAAGTTTTTTCCAGCATCATAATTTGAAAGCATCAATTCTGTAGCACTCAGTTTTCCTTATAATCCAATTAGCACAGCCACACATTGCTACTGGAAAAACCATAGCTTTGAATATACAGACCTTTTTAATCAAGGTGATATCTCTGCTTTTTAGTGTGCTATCCATTTTCTATAGCTTTTCTTCCAAGGACCAAGTATCTTTAAATTTCATGCCTGCAGTTGCCATCTGCATTGGTCTTTGAGGCCAAGAATATAAAATCTGATACTCCTTCCATTTCTTCTTCTATTTGCCAAGAAGTCATGGGATCAGTTGCTAAGATCTAAGTGTTTTTATGTTAAGTTTCAAGTCAGCTTTCACACTTTCCTCTTTCACCTTCATCAAGAGGCTTCTTATTCTTTGCTTTCTTCCATCAGAGTGGAATGATCTGCATATTTGAGATTGTGGATATTTCTCTGGGCAACTGTAATTCCAGTTTTTTTATTCATCCAGCCTGGCATTTCACATGATGTAACCTGCACATAAGTTAAAGAAATAAGATGACAGTATACAGCCTTGTTGTACTCTTTTCCAGTCTTTAACTAATTAATTTTTCCATGTTCAATTCTAACTGTTGCTTCTTGATGCCCATACAGACTCTTCAGTAGACAAATAAGATGATCTCACATGCTGATCTCTTTGAGGACTTGCCACATTTTGCTATGACCTACACAGTCAAAGGCTTTAGTGCAGTCAGTGAAACAGAAGTAGATGTTTTTCTGGGATTCCTGCACTTTCTCCATAATCCAGCACATCTTGGCAATTTGATCTCTAGTTCCTCTGCCTCTTTGAAAACCAGCCTACTCTTCTGGTAATTCTTGGTTTACATATTGCTGAAGCCTAGCTTCAGAATCTTAAGCATAGTCTTGCCAGTGAAATGAGCACAATTACTCAGCAATTTGAATATTCCTTGGCATTGCCCTTCTTTAGGATTAGGACATAAACTGATCTTTTCTGATTCAATCACCACTGTTGAGTTTTCCAAATTTGTTGGCATATTGCATCCAGTGCTTTAATGGCATCATTTCTTAGGATTTTCAGCAGCTCATCTGGAATTCCACTACCTCCACTAGCTTTATCATGAGCAATGCTTCCTAAAACCCACTTAAACTTCATTCTCCAGGTCTAGAGAAATAAACACACCGTTCTGGTTATAGGTGATTTTAAGATCTTTCTTGTAGAATTCTTTTGTGTATTCTTGCTACCTTTTCTTAATCTCTTTTGCTTCTGTTAAGTCACCACCATTTTTGGTTGTTTTTTTTTTTATCATAACAATTTTTGCATGAAATTTTCCCTTGAAATCTCTAATTTTTATGAGATCTCTTGTCTTTCCTATTGTATTGTTTTCTTCTATTTATTTGTGTTTCTAATTTAAGAAAACTTTTTCTCTGCATTCATTTGGGTATAACTTTCCCTTTCTCATTTCCTTTTTGCTTTCCTTCTTTTCTCAGCAATTTGTAAAGTCTCATCAGGCAACCATTTTGCTTTCTTGCTGTACTTTATCTTTGAAATTTTTTTAATTGCCATCTCCCATACAATGTTGTGAAGCTCTGTCCATAGTTCTTCAGGTACTCTTATCATTCCTTAAATTCCTTAAAATCTATTCATCACTTTCACTTCATATTCATAAAAGATCTTATTTAAGTCATACCTATACATTCTAATGGTCTTCTTTATTTTCTTTTTCATTTTAAGTTGAATTTTGCGATTAGAAACTCATGATCTGAACTACATTCAGTTCCTAGTCCTGTTTCAACTTATTGTATGGTACGTCTCTATCTTTGATTGGAAAGTATATAATCAATCTGATTTCTATATTGACCATGGTGATGTCCATATGTAAAGTCACCTTTTGGGTGATTGAAAAAAGAGTATTTGCTATGACCAGTGACTTATCTTGACAAAACTCTATTACTCTCTATACTATGCCTGAGGAATATTAGTGTTGATAAGGTGGATTTTTTTGCATCAGGGAGAAATTTGGGGTTACTGAAAGTACAATTTCTCAAATGCAAGCAGGCTACTTTGTTTATGTAGTTCTGGGCCCAGTTCTTCACCCATTCAGATTATCCTCTGTGGATTGTTAGGCTACACTCTTTCAAACAATTGTGAATTCTATTTAAAAGACTCAGTAGTATTCATGGTTTAATGTAATTGACACAGCATTCTTCACAGAGAGGAACAACTGGAGGACCTCATCGTCCACAGGAATTCCCTTTTCCATGGACTCTGCACAGTATATCCTCCATAATTTATCCAAACACCTCTGGTGAGCGTATGTCTTCATTTTTTATGCCTTGTGATATCAATAAACCTAAGAATTTAGGGCAAAGTTTTGTCTGCTGTAGTATCTGCCAAGAAATCTTTTGTTATCTTATTATAACATATACATTTCAAACTCCTTATTGGTGAAGAGTCTACAAAACTGCACTTTATTCTACTGAATTGAATGGGTTTTTTTAAAAGTAATTATCACACAATAGCAAAGTGGAAGCTTCTGTTCTATACCTTCCATGCTATCATGTGACCATAAATATGCATTTTGGTGAACAATACAATTGGAAAAAGCATGTCTTTTTTTTCTTAAATTTTTATTCTTTGAGGTTGATATTAGAAAAGACATTCAAGAATCTATTCTAGGATGTGAATTTACCTTACAGAGAGAGAGAGCACTTCCCTTCTTGCCTAGTCTCCAAGTGAGATTGGTTATGGATCCATCTAGACTGATTAGGGGAACTCCTGCTTTTCAGAGCATGTATTTAGTGATATGTAAGCCAAACCGTCTTAAATCAGGAAAGACCTCGCATGTAGGTGCTTGAGCCCTGAGAGTTCAGCTCCATCATAGCTGGGCTCAGGCCTTCACTAGCCTTCATTTTATCTCTCTTCATGAATTCATTCATCTGGTCAACAAAATTGTTTTAAGTGCCCAAGATAGCAAGTTCACAAATACCAGCCTAGTCTTGTGGGCATTAGAATCTCTTCCACCTCCTTTTGTCCCCAGGCTCACTGTTTTTAAAGCTGCTTTGTCTCAAGGTGATTTGGTAATTGAGCTATCACTAACTAAGGATGGTGTTGAAGGCCAAAGCTACTCTTTCCATGCTGCAGTCCAAATTGTAATAATTAGTCAAGATGTTCACTGCCAACTCATTAGATTGCAGATGGTACTCTAATTTGTAGATTATGGCTGGAATTATCTTTAAAACTCTGAGAGCTATAAGTAGAATTATACCTATGTAGTTTGTAGTAGATGAATCACAATAATAATAGTTCTGTAGAGGTGAGCACTTAAAAGGTAGATGGAAGAGAGGGAAAACATAATGTGGGCTTATCAGCATGGAGAAAGATGATTGTATTTCATGCTCTTTTGCCCATATACTGAATCATGAATTTAGAAAATGAAGAGATAAAGACATTTTATGGACAACTTGATATAAAAACTGTATTTGCTACTGATTTAATTGAGATTGACTTTGATTCCCAGAAATTCCTAGGGCATCTATTTAAAGGTTTGATTAGTGAACATCTCAAAAATTATGACAAAGAACTACGTGAAGAATTTTTGTTCAGTCATTTTTAGTTGTGTCTGACTCTTTGTGACCCCATTTGGGGAGTCTTCATCACCAGATTAATGGAAAATAATGGGGAAAAGAGGCATTCTCCAATAGACTTCAAGTTCAATATGAGTCAGTTATATGGTATAGTGGCCAAGATTGTTAATGAGGCAGCTAATGCATTAAGAGGGGCATAGTATTAGAACTAGGGATGTGATGATCCCATTGCAAAGATGGCATATAATATATGGTAAGTTGAAGAAGCTAGGGATGTATCAACCTCATCACTCAGTTGAAATTACCTTCTTTAAAGCTACCAGTAATCTTTAAATCATGAACTCTATTACCAGAGAAACTGCCATACTCTACTGATTGGTGTAAATACCAACTGTTTATTGGCTAAGATGGTTTCTGGGCTATTTTGAAGATCTCATTATGACAAATGCTGTGCATTGTTTAAATTTCCATGGGAAATTGTGATAGTCTATATTGATATTTATTCATTTATTCATTTCTCATTCTTCAGTATGGGTAAGGTGTCTAAGTCAGTTTGGAGAAGTTTTGCATCCGTATCTTTTTTTTTAATTAAGATCTTTCTTCTTTATGGTATTCATTTTCATCTTTGCTTCAATAAATCAATAATATGAATAAACTTGATTTGGAAATATCCCCCAGATGTGTACTAGTAATTTCCTGACTGGTAAAATATAGCCTATTTCATTTTTTCTGGTCTTGTTCATTATTCACTGTCTTGTGCTTTCTTACTGTTCTTGAAGAAAGTATTCATAATTGCAATATCCATATGTGAAACTTGTGTGATATCTATAAGCTTATCTTTTAAACTTGATCCTTATTTTCCATTGTATGTTTTTGCTGCCCTACCAATGCTCACCTTTGTATTGAAGTCATGGAGCAGGAGTGGGGGACCATCGGCCTTAAGGCCACATGTGACCTTCTAGGTCCTTGGGTATAGTATTTTGACTGAGTCCAAGTTTTACAGAACAAATCTTTTTATCAAACCTCAAGGCTGAAGTTTCCCTGCTCCTGTCATGGAATATTAAAATATTTGTTGATTGAATTTTAAAGGGTTTTTGTATCAAGTTGTTCATAAAATGTCTTTATCTCCTCATTTTCTAAAGCAGATTTTGGCACACAAGTTAAGCCTCTTTATGTCAGTCTTTCTGCTTATTCTTATCATGAGAAACAAAGTGAGCTGATCACATGTTCTATGAAATGTTATTTCTTGTTGCCTTTGGCTTCATAATGAAAGCAGCTCTGCCAACTGTTTGATTTGTCTCTATCTATCTTCACATTTAGCTGCAACTTCCTTGTAGCCACTGGTTTTCTTTAAATCAAAAATATCCATTTTTATATGGTTCATTTCCTCCAATAATATGGTGCTTACTGGCCATTAGACTGCTCACAGTTAGAATAGTATCTAAGTTTAAGTTTATGTTTTTTGGTGAAAAGCAATGATTCTTAGCATCCTTTACCCACTTTTCTGAGACTAAAGGAACATAAGAGGAGGTAATTTTTTTTCATTGCTAAAGTCATGGCCATAACCATTTTTTGTCATGGCCCAGGACCAACCAGCCTATTGGTGATTAGCCTTTCTGTACTGAGCTAGACTGGTTTTTGGAAAACAATTATAACCTATGGCTAGGAACATGTTCACAGTCTTTTCAACAGGATATAAAGTACCAGAGCTTGTACTCTTTTGCAAAAGTCTTCAAGAACCAATGATTATTTCTGCAAAGGAAGCATCACAGTAGGTCTTTCATAGATACTTTTAAAATTATCATAAAAAGTCATAATCTCTTGCATTCCTTTCCAAAATACATTCACATTTATTACATCTAGTTTTCATAGAACTTGATTCAGGTAGATATTAATGAAGAACAAAAACAAACTCAATAAATCTTTTAGTCTAATTCTGGTACAGTCATGTAATTCACTAATTGTTAGTTAAACATGTTTTTTATGTTGTAAGGACTCCCTCTGCATTTTCATGGGGACTCTACTGAATTTACAATGAAACATATATCAACAGTGGACAAGAAAGCTAATGCATAATGAATGCTTTCTTCACCATCCAGGTTTATCCTCTTGTTTTCTCCTATACATACACATATGTATATTTTCTCCTATACAGATACGTTTCTCTTTGACAATTCTGCCTTCTTCCCTTGTACATGCTTCCCTTCCCTTGTACCTTTTCCATTATTCTTTGTCAATCTACATCCCTAAACCTATAACTGAAACATCTCTAAACCTACAACCCCCATCCCTGCTAAAAAGTATTCATAACCAATCTATTCCAGGAAACCTTCCCAGATCAATCTTTCATGATTCTTATCTCCTTTCATTGCTTACCAGCCTGATTCAGTTGCAATAAACTCCTCTACATCTAGAATCTAAACAATTAAGAATCCTGGAGTCTGCTTTGCATTCTTGTACAAGAAAAGAGATAGATAGCTACACATGTATCTTGCAGAGATATTAAAATTGAAAAGGAAGAGAATATAGAGATGAGATTGTCTTTGAGAAATGGAACTGTTTTCAAAGATACCAAATTAATGTTCCCAATGGCATCTCTTTACACTACCCTTATTCTTGTCTATGAGTGCACAATGAACATAGATAACTTTCTCTAGGGTTCATATTAATTTATGTTTGTTCATAAGCCCAGTGCTATTTCTCAAAGACAATATCATCACCAAGGTAAACCCAGAAAATGGAGTATTCAAGTTATTTGAACATTGCTTAATAGTCAAGATATAGGACATCTATGCAATTTTTATCTGCTCTGTTTTACCACTGTATAAGAATGCAAACACATACTCTATAGTCTTGTTTGCTTGGATTGTGGATGTACAGTTATTTGGCTCTGAATTATGGAACATCATGATCTCTGCAGAATCAAAATCAAATAATCCATAGGACATTAGAAATATGAATGGTAGTTTTAAGTAGGCCATAGCATGTTATTAAAGATTACAAGTATCTGAGAATGCTCATAAAAGATATTATTGAATATCTTTTATAGTTTATATATTGAATATATAAGCAGAAAAGGAAGTATGTGTCAGAGGCAGAATTTGCACTCAATTCTTCCCAATTCTAATGCTAGGCCTCTATTCAATGTCTCCTGGCCCCAATCCAAACTGACATTCTGTTAACTATAGTAATAGCCAATGTTTATAATGATCATCCATAAAGATTCTGAAGTTCTATGTGAATCATCAATCAGTGAATCAACTGAGTATTTATTAAGTACCTGTTATATTCCAGGTATTGTTTTAGGGATAGAAATACAAAGTCAGACAATTCTAGCCCTCATAGAACTTATTTTCTAATGGCCAAATACAGCCTGTTCAAAGACAAATAAATAAATGATTTAATCTCTCTCTCTCTCTCTCTCTCTCTCTCTCTCTCTCTCTCTCTCTCTCTCTCTGTATGTGTGTGTGTCTTTCTCTTTCTTTCTTGCTATACCTGTCCCTCTCTCCTTCTCTTCCTCTGCCCCTCTCTTCCTTTCCCTCTCCCTTTCTCCATATACAGACACACACACATATATATCTATACACACATACACATGTGTGTGATGGCACAAATAAAAGTTCAAGACAACTTCAAGACAAGATGAAGGTTGTAATGATCATGCTAATGGTCATTATAAGTGACTGAAGAATGTATTGTAATGAAAAATATCCTGACCAGGTAGGGGATAGGAAAAGTATGGGTGTGTGGGTTGATACTCAGGTGTGAAAATCTGAAGTGAATTTTGTAGAACAGAAGGTTAGGAGAATCAAGGATATCTATCTAGCACAATCAGGAGACAGCCCATATTAAAGAACACAAAAGAAATGGAGAGTAGATAGATTCTTGAAATGGAGAGAATTGAGAGACATAAACTAAGTTGGTGATGGAAATGGCTATGTTGGAAGACATTCTGATCAGAAACTTAACAGCGACCCAAGCAGGAAAGATTCATCCAGAGAACCAAAAGGGTAGCCAAACCAGGACTGCTGAATGAATATGGTACAATAGTGTAAAGGCCTATTGGAGGCATATACAAGGTCCAGGTAAAGTGGCTAGAGATAGTACCTGGGAAATGGTGTTCCTTGGTACTTAAGACTGATAAAAAAGCTACCTGAGTAACTTGAGTGGGATTATTGATATACTTCAGCTGTCAATAGTTTGTACTCTAGAATTGCCTGACACAGTATAGCTCTGTTCCTGCACTGTCTCTGTGTAGTAGACAATAGTTAACAAGCAGAAGAAAATGAATACCATATGAAAACCAAAAATAGTGAAAGGCCAAGACCTAGAATAAATCTTGATGAAGATAATCTGGATTATTACCTTATAAGAAAAACTAGGAAAATGAATAGTCAGTGAGCCAAGATGGTGAAAAGGAAACAGCCAAGGTATCCCAATGTTTTCCTCCAGACAACTTTAAAAGAACACCTGCAATTGATTTCTGGAATGACTAAGATAACAAAATGTTGAGGTGAGACATTTTTCCAGCCCAAGACAAAATAGGAGATCAGAAGAAGTCTGTGACGCTGGTGTAGGGGCTGGGCTGGAGCCATGAACCAATAATACCAGCTTTGGAGACAGCAACAGGAGCAGAAGAAACTATGGGATCTGTTAAGCCAGAGACAGTAAAGGGATATGGCAACTGGTCAGATAGAGATTCCACCAGATCCCTGTGCTAGCACTGGGTGAAAGACAGGGTACTATTTGGCATCTCCATTGTCTATACCCACCACCTGGTAACAGGTCACTTCCAGGGCAGAGAGGACAACTTGCAGTCACAAAGGAGTAGGATCCCTGAGGAGCAATATCGCTTTTGGCTACAGGAGATATTGCATAGAGGCCTAGCATTAGACTCAGGAAGAATCAGGGGCCCTTCTTTGGTAACAGCCAGAGCACAGACCAGGAGAGCAGTGTTAATATCTCTCCCCAGATCATACTATTTTGTAAGCAGTGAAAACTTCCAAACCCAACCTTCAAATACAACTCAAGAGAAACATAAAAGAGTTAAACGAGAAAGGAAAAAGCCATGTTATTCAGTAAAGCTAAACTGTTTACATTGCTACATGGGAAGATGATACTTGTAACTCTTAAAAGCTGTATCTTTATTAGGACAGTTAGAAGGAACGTGTATAGATAGAAGGTGTGGGTATAAGTTGATTTTGATGTGATTCTATAAAAAAATTAAGAGGTAAAAAAGGATCATACTGGGAGAAGGGGAAAGGGGGAGGCAGAATAAGGTAAATTACATCACATGAAAGGGAAAGAAAGGAGGGGGGTAAGCCCTGTTTGAACCTCATTCTTGTCAGATTTGGTTTAAAGGAGGAATAACATACACACTCAGTTGAGTATAGAAATTTATCTTACTTTATATGGAAATAGAGAAAGGGGGGAGGAAGAGAGAAGAGGAGGTTGATAGAAGGGAAAGCAGGTTAAATGAGGTGTTGGTCAAAGCAAAATACTAGTGAGGAGGGACAGCGTAAAAGGAGAGAGAAAATATAAATAAGGAGGAAAATAGGATAGAGGGAAATACACAGTAATTATAACTATGAATGTGAGTGGGATGAACTCTCGTGTAAGACAGAAGTATATAGCAGAGTGCATTAAAAACCAGAATCTTGTTTACAAGAAACATCTGAAACTGAGACACATAGAAAGGAAACGTAAAAGGAGAGAATAGAATACACTATGGTGCACCTGAAGTAAAAAATGATCCCAGGAAATAAAATAGGCAAAGGGAGAACAAAACTACCACTCTGCAGATGACAGGATGGTATTCTTAGAAAATCCTAGATAGTGAACTACTCCGAAACAGCTAACAACTTTAGAAAAGTTGCAGGATATAAAATTGACCCATATAAATCGTCAACATTTCTATATATTACCAACAAAGCCCAGTAGTAAGAGATAGAAAGAAAAATTCCTTTTAAAGTAACTGTAAGCAATATAAAATATTTGGGAGTCTATCTGCCAAGACAAACTCAGGAATAGCACAATCACAAAACACTTTTCGCACAAATTTAGATCTAAAAAATTGGAACGATGTCAATTGCTCATGGGTAGGTTGAGCTAATATAATAAAAATCATAGTTTTACTTAAATTAATTAATTTATAAATAATTTTATTTATTTATTATGCCATACTAATCAAACTACCAAAATTAATTTATATAACTAGAAAAATAATAATAAATTTCATCTGGAAGAACAAAAGTTCAAGAATATCAAGGGAGTTAATGAAAAAAATGCAAAGGAAGGTGGCCTAGCCATACCAGATCTAAAACTATATTATAAAGTGGCAGTCATCAAAACTATTTGGTACTGCCTAAGAAATAGATAAATGAAAAAGGTTACGCAAGACACAGTAGTAAATGACTATGATAATCAACTGTTTGATAAACCCAAAAATTCCAGTTTCTGAAATTAGAACTCACTATTTAACAGAAATAGCTAACCAAACTAGAAAAACAGTATAGCAAAAACTAGACCTAGACCAACATGTCACACTGTGTATCAAGATAAGGTCAAAACGGGTAAATGATTTAGACATAAAGGGTGATACTATAAGCAAATTAATAGGCCAACAAATAGTATACCTGTCAGATTTATGGAAAAGGGCATAATTTATGAACAAACAAGAGATAGAGAACATTAAGAAATGCAAAATGGATCATTTTCATTGCATTAAATTTTAAAAGTTTTTCCACAAACAAAACCAATGCAATCAAGATTAGAAGGAAAGCAGAAAGCTTGGAAACAATATTTACAACCAGTGTTTATGATAAAGTCTGCATTTCTCAAAAACATAGAAACTTGAATCAAATTTATAAGAATGCAAGTCATTCCCCAGTTGATAAATAGCCAAATGAAATGAGCAATAAACTTTTAGATAAAGAAATTAAAGCTAGGTATAATCATAAGCAAAAATGCCCCAAATAACTATTGATTAGAGAAATGCAAATTGAAACAACTCTGAGGTACCATCTTACCCCTATCAGATTAGCTAATATGGAAGAAAAAGGAAAATGATAAATGTTAAACACGGGGAAATTGGAACACTAATGAATTGTTGATATATTTGTGAATTGAATCCAGCTATTCTGGAGAGCAATTTGGAACTATGCCTCAGAGGCTATAAAACTGTGCATACTCTTTAATCTAGCAATACTACTACTAAGCCTGCATCCCAAAGAGATCATAAAAAAGAGAAAAAGGACCCAAATGTACAAAAATATTGATAGGAATTCTTTTTTGTGGTGGCAAAGAATTAGAAATTGAGAAAATGTCCATCATTTGGGGAATGGCTGAACAAGTTTTGTAATACAAATGTAATGGAATACTATTATTCCATAAGAAATGATGAGCAGATGGATTTTGAAAAAATACTTGGAAAGACTTAGATGAACTGATGCTGAGTGAAGTGAACAGAACCAAGAAAACATTGTATCCAGTAATAGCAACATTGACCAATGGTCAACTATGATAGACTTAGCTCTTCTCAGTACTGCAGTGATCAAGTCAGTTTCAGAAGATTTGTGGTGAAAAATGCTATCCACATCAAAGAAGAGCTATGGAGTCTGAATGCATATTGAATCGTACTATTTTTATTTTGGGTTTTTTTTCTTGTGATTTTTCCGTTTTGGTCTGATTCATCTTTTACAATATGACTAATGTGGAAATCTGTTTAACATGATTGTAAATACATAACCTGTATCAAATTGCTTATTATCTTGGGGAGGGGTGGAGAAAAAATTGGAGCTCAAAATCTTATAAAAACAAATGTTGAAAATGATCTTCACATGTAATTGGAAAAAATAAAATACTATTAAGTGGAAAAATTGATTAGAAAGTGAATAATCCAGTCCTAAAGAATGTGGGTCAAAGAACCAATCATAGAAACAGCCACTAATTGCATTAAAAAAAATTACAACGAGACAACATACCCACATTTGTAGGATGCAGCCAAAGAAGCACTAAATGTAAAATTTGTACCTCTAAACATTTTCATTAATAAAATAAAAAGAAAGAGCAGATGAATGAATTGAGCATGCAGTTAAAAAACTGGAAAAAGAACAAAGAAAAAATCCCCAATTAAATACTGAAATAGGAATCCTGAAAGTCAAAGAAGAGATCTATAAAATTAAAGGTAAAAAATTCACAGAGATAATAAATAAAACTAGGCACTGGTTTACACACACACACACACACACACACACACACACACACACACACACACACACATACACACACACTAACATTGCTTAATTTTATTTAAAATAAAAAATAAAATAAAATTATCAGTATCAAAAATGCAAAGGATGAATGCACCACTAATGAAGATGAAATTAAAGCAAACATTAGGAGTTTTTACACAATTATATGTATGCCAGTAAAACTGACATTCTAAATGAAAAGGATAAATATTTACAAAAATATAAACTGCCCATGTTAACAGAAGTGGAAATAGAATGCCCAAATAACCCAATGTTAGAAAAACAAACTGAACATGCCATCAGTGAGCTCCCCAAGAAAAAATCTCCAAGACCAGATGGATTTAAAAGTAAAATCTACCAAACGTTTAAGGAACACTTAATTCTAATACTATATAAGTAATTTTAAAGAAAAATTGTCAAAGTAGGAGTCCTACCGTAGTCTACTTATGACACAAATATGGCTTTGATAACTAAACAATGGAGAGAAAATAAAGAGAATGAAAATCATGGTTCAAATTCCCTTATAACTATTGATTCAAAATTTTAAATAAAATACCTTCAAGGAAATTACCCCAATATACCCCAAAGATCATACATTATGACCAGGTGGGACTTTTTCTAAGAATCCAGGGCTGCTTCAATATCAGGAAAATTATAAGCAAAATTGATAATATTAATAAGAAAAAACAACAAAAACCTGTGATTATCCCAATAGCTGCAGAAATAGCTTTTGACAGAATATAACAACTATTCCTATGGTGCAAAAAAGCACTAGAAATCAAGTAAACAATAAAATGTTAAGAAGTATAATAAAAAACCAAAAGCAAGCTTAATCTTTATTGGGAATAAGGTTATAAGCCTTCCCAATGAGATCAGGGGTAAAGGAAAGATTTCCACTATCACCATTATTACTTTGTAGTTTATTAGAAATGTTAGCTATAGTGGTAATGCAGGAAAAAAAGTTGAAAGAATAAAAATAGACAATGAGGGGAGTAGAAACAGGACTTTTGTGCAGCTCCCCCTCTCCTCCAATTCATGTAAAAAATGGCTCTAAACAAACTTTGGAGTTACAGAACCCACAGAGTGACAGAGAGAAGCTAACCTCCCACTGAAGACATTCTGGCAGGCCGGCAGGAAGGGACTAGCCTGCCGAGCCTAACCTCAAATGATCCAGAGATTTTAGCTTCAGGGCAGCCACAACCAGCTGCCAGCTGGAGCAAATTCATATCACCAGCAGCTGTGGAGGTTTCCAGAATTATTAATCCATGGATGCTAAGGACAAAGTGAGAGGTCAATGCAGAGTGGACTTTGGGAACCGGGAGTTTGGGAGTACAGTCCTGCCTTTACCCCCTGGAGGGAGAAGCAGCTGAGGCACCGTGGGAACATGGCTGCTTTAGCGCTCCTGACCTGCAGATTGTAGGAGGACCAAGTGACAAGTCTGAAGGGTAAAATCATTCTTGCTTTAACCAGCTTGGATCTGGATTGCAGTCTAGGGTGGAGGTCCTGGGGTATGTGACCTGTTTGCCAGAGTGTGTGGAGGCTTCAGAGAAAGCACCCAACTAATAGCTCTAGCAGCTGGGAAAACCCCAGCAACTTGGAACAAAGCTCCCCTCTCTGGTAGCAGAGTCCTACTGTGGCAAAAAGCTTAAAAGTCAAGTAATTTAGTGGCAACGTAAACAAATGAAAGAAGCAAAGCAAGCAGAGAAATCTGACATTAGACTACTATTTTGGGGACAAAAAGGATCAAAGCATGGAACAGGAGGACTGGGAGGTCAGAACTCCTGCAACCAAAGCTTCCAATAAAAAGATGAGCTGGTTACAGGCCACAGAGGAGCTTAAGAAGGATTCTAAAAACCAAATAAGAGAAGTGGAGAAAAAATTGGGAAGAGAAATGAGAAAGATGCAAGAAAATTATGAAATGATAGTCAACAACCTGACTGAAGAAAATAACACTTTAAAAAATAGACTAACTCAGATGGCAAAAGAGGCTCAAAAAGGCAATAAGGAGAAGAATGCCTTAAAAAGCCAAATTTGCCAGATAGAAAAGAATCTCAAAAGCTCACTGAGGAGAATCACTCTGTCAGAATTAGATTGGAGCAAATGGAAGCTAGTGACTTTATGAGAAATCTACTATTAAAGCTATCCAAACAAATGAAAAAATAGAGGGCAATGTGAAATATCTCATTGGGAATACCACTGACCTGGAAAATAGATCAAGGAGAGATAATTTAAAAAATTATTGGACTACCTGAAAGCCATGATCAAAAAAAAATAAGAGGGGCGGCTAGGTGGCGCAGTGAATAGAGCGCCGGCCCTGGAATCAGAAGGATCTGAGTTCGGAGCCCGGCCTCCGACACTTAATCCACACAAACAAAAACCTAGCCGTGTAACCTTGGGCAAGTTACTTAACCCCAATTGCCCTAAAGGGGAGGCTAGGTGGCGCAGTGAGTAAGAGAGCCGGCCTCAGAGTTGGGATGACCCGAGATCAGATCCGGCCTCAGAAAATTTGCACCCACGCATAAATAATGACTAGCCGTGTAACATTGAGCAAGTTACTTAACCCCAATTGCTTTAAAAAAAAAAAATAAGAACCTAGAAATCATCCTTCAAGAAATTCTCAAGGAAAACTGCCCTGATGTGAACCAGAGGGCAAAGTAGAGGTTGAAAGAATCCACCTATCACCTCCTGAAAAAGATCCCAAAAAGAAAACTCCTAGGAATATTATAGCCAGGTTCCAGAATTCCCAGATCAAGGAGAGAATATTACAAGCAGCCAGGAAGACACAATTTCAATATTGTGGAAACACAATCAGGTTAACACAGGATCTGGCAGCTTCCACACTGAGGGATTGAAGGGCTTGGAATATGATATTCTGGAGGTCAAAAGAGCTGGGATTAAAACCAAGAATCAACTGAGTATCATGTTTTAGGGAAAAATATGATCATTCAATGGAATAGAGGACTTTCAAGCATTCTTGATGAAAAACCAGAGTTGAATAGAAAATTTGACATTAGATAGAAGCAAGAAAAGCAAGAGAGGGTAAACAGGGAAAAGAAATCATAAGGAACTTATCAAAGTTAAATTATTTATCCTCCTACATGGAAAAATTATTATTGTAACTGATGAAACTTTTCTCAGTATGAGAATAGTTGAAGAGAATAGAAATGTGTATGTACACACACACACACACACACACACACACACACACACACACACACATATATATATACATATGTCTATATAGGAGGGTATAAGGATGTATGAATTACATATGTGGATGTGTGTATATATTTGTACAGGTATACATAAAGGGCACAGGAACAATTTAATAGGAAAGGTTGATAATCAAAAGGTGAAATTAAAAGGTGAGAGGGGAATATAATGAGAGGAGATGGGGAGAGACAGGATGGGGTAAATTATCTCATATAGAAGATGCAAGGGAAAACTGTTACAATGGAGGGATAGAACAGGAAGGCAAAAGGGAATGAGTCAACCTTATTCTCATTGAATTTGGCTTAGGGAGGGAATAACATACACACTAAATAGGGTATGTCACCCTACAGGAGAGTGGGGGGGAAGGGATGAGAGGGGGAATGATGGAAGGGAAGGCAGGCTGGGGTGGAGGGAAGTTGGAAGTACCCACTTTTGAAAAGGGACAGGATCAAAGTAGAGAATAGAACAAGTGGGAGGTGGGATAGGATGGAGGGAAATATAGTCAGTCTTTCACAATATATCCACTATGGAAATATTTTACATAGCTACACATGTACAACCTATATTGAATTGCTTATCTTCCCAGTAATGGTGGGTGATGAGGGGGGAAGATAAAGAATCTGGAATTCAAAGTTTTAAAATCAAATGCTTAAATATACGTATGTATGTATGTATATATGTATATATATATATATATGTATATATATATATATATATCAGTGTTATTTTACATGTAACCATGTAACTGGGAAATAAGATATATAGGCACTGGGGCATAGAGATCCATCATGCCCTACTGGAAAGTTGGAGGGGTTATGGGGGAAGACATGGGAGAGAGCAGACTGGAAAAGGTAATATTCAGTGGGATTACTGTTTGGGGTGGCATGTAGGGGAAAAATGGGGAGAAAATTTGTAACTCAAAATCTTGTGGAAATGAATGATGTAAACTAAAAAATAAAAAAAGAGAAAAAACAAGAAATAGACAATGAGTAAACAAAATGATCTGTCTTTGGAGATGATAAAATCTTAGAGAATAAACAAAAAAAGCTAATTAAAAGAGCTAATAAGTTTAGTAAAGTTATAGAATATAATATAAACCCACACAAATCATCAGCATTTCTATATACTACCCTGCAAGGAGAGAGAGAGAGAGAAAGAGACAGAGAGAGAGAGACAGAGAGAGACAGAGAGAGAGAGAGAGAGAGAGAGAGAGAGAGAGAGAGAGAACAAAGAGAGAGAGAGAGAGAGAGAGAGAGAGAGAGAGAAATTTCATTTAAAATTAATTCAGACAGGGGCAGCTAGGTGGCGCAGTGAGTAGAGCGTCGGCCCTGGAGTCAGAGGGACCTGAGTTCAGATCCGGCCTCAGACACTTAACGCACACACAAACAAAAACCTAGCCGTGCGATCTTGGGCAAGTTATTTAACCCCAATTGCCCTCCAAAAAAAAAAAAGCAAAAAGTAAAATTAATTCAGACATTATAAAATACACAGGAGTCTACCTGCTAAAACAAATCCTGAGAGTATATGAACACAATTACTAAACACTCTGTCACATAAATAAAAACAGAGCTAAACAAATGGAGAAATACTAATTTCTCATGGATAGACTGAGCCAATATAATTAAAATGACAAGTCTCTCTAAATTAATTTCCTTATTCCATGCCATACTAATCAAATATCAAAGAATTATTTTGTAGAACTAGAGAAAAACTATAGCAAAATTCATCTGAAAAACAAAAGATCAAGAATATCAAGGGAATCATTGAAAAATATGTGAAAGAAGATAATCTAGTAGTAAAAGATTTAAAATATATTACAAAGTGATAATTGTCGAAACAATCTGATACTGACAGAAATAGAATGATGAATCTGTGAAATAGATTAGGTACACAATATGCAAATATAGTACTTTAGTGTCATAAATTAAAAGAGGCAAGATTTGGGGGCAAGAACAAAAATTTCTAGTTAAACTGGACAGTGGTTTGGCAGAACCTATGATAGACCAACAGCTCACACCATATTCCAAGATAAGGTCAAAATGGGTAGATACTTTGGACGTAAAGCATGATATCAGAAGCAAACTAGGGAAGTGTGGAAAATTTTACCTGTCAGGTCTATGCATAAGGGAAGAGTTTTTGACCAAACAAGAGATAGAAAGGATCACAGGAAATAAAGGAATAATTTTTATTATAAAATTTTTAAAAAGGTTTTTTGCACAAATAAAGTCAATAGTCAAAATTAAAAGAAAAAAAGAAACTGGGAAATAATTTATGGCAAGTGTTTTCTAATAAAGACTGCATTTCTTAATATGTAGGAAACAGAGCTAAATTTATTTTAAAAAAATACTAGCCATTCCTTAACTGATAAATAGTCAAAGGATATGAAAAGGCAGTTTTCAGGAAAAGAAATCAAAGATATCACAGTCACATGAAAAAAAAATGTCCCAAATCACAATTGATTAGAGAAACGTAAATTAAAACAACTATTTAGTACCACCTCACACATATCAGATTGACTAACATGACACAAAAGGAAAATTGTAAATGCTTGAAAGGATGTGGAAAAAATGGGAAACCAACGCACTGTTTTTGGAGAACAGTTTTAAACTGTCCCCAAAGGACTGTGAAACTGTACATACCCTTTGATTCACCGATACCACTACTAGGTCTGTATCCCAAAGAGATCTAAGGAAAAGGAAAAAGGAGCTATTCATACAAAAATATTTATAACATCTCTTTTTGTGCTGACAAAGAATTAGAAATTGAGGGATGCACATCTATTGGGGAATGACTGAATAAATTGTGGTACACAGTTATGATGGAATACTATTGTGTTACAAGAAATGATAAGCAAAATAGCTGTAGAAAAATCTGAGCAGATTTATCTGAACTGATGCACAGTGAAATGAGCAGCACCAGAACATTGTACACAGTGACACCAATATTGTAATGATGATCACCTGTGAAAGACTTAGCTCCTCTGGTCAAGATAATTATTCAAGTCATTTCCAAAGAACTCATGATGAAAAATTCTATCCACTTTTAGACAGACAATTGATAAATTCAGAGTACATATTGAAGCATACTTATATCACTCACTTTATGTTCCTTGCTTTTCTTTTGCAACATGCCTAATATTGAAATGGAGCAACTATGTTGTACAATGGATAGAGTACCAGGCCTTGGGTCAGGAAGACTCACCTTCCTGAGTTCAAATCTTCCCTCAGACACTTACTAGCTGTGTGACCTGGGGAAAGTCATTTAACCCTATTTACCTCAGTTTCCTCATCTTGTAACATGACCTGGAGGAGGAAATGGTAAATCATTCCAGTATCTTTGCCAAGAAAACCCCCAAATGGGGTCACAAAGAGTTGGACACAACCTAAATGATTGAACAATATTATTATAGAAATACATTTTGCATGCCTTTACATGTATAATTTATTTAATATTGCTTGCTTTCTCAGTGCGGGAGAAAGGAAGGGAGAAATTTGGACATCAATTTTTTTTAGAAATGAATGTTAATGGGACAGCTAGGTGGCATAGTGAATAGAGCACCAGCCCTGGAATCAAGAGGACCTGAGTTAAAATCCTACTCATACACTTAACACTTACTAGCCATGTGACCTTGGGCAAGTCATCTAACCCTGCCTTTCCCCCCTCCAAAAAGCAAAAAAAAAAAAAAAAGATGAATGTTAAAAAAAATTATAAAAGAAAATTAAATCACATCCAGGAAATTTCTATGTTGGGATATTTTATTGTATAACATTTCATTGAAAATCAGTTGTTTAGGGGAGGCTAGGTGGCGCAGTGAGTAGAGTGCTGGCCCTGAAGTCAGAAGGACCTGAGTTTGGATCCGGCCTCAGACACTTAACGCACACACAAACAAAAACCTAGCTGTGTGACCTTGGGCAAGTTACTTAACCCCAATTGCCCTCCAAAAAAAAAAAAATCAGTTGTTTGTGTCCATTCTGTATTTATTTTATTAAATGTTCTACTATGCCAAACATTCCATTTTCAGAGTTATATTTAAATTTATCATACATATTTTATGCCGTTTATTTATATTTTCAAGACTTCTAAAGAGAGCTACCTATATTGCTTCATTTTCTTCTCTTCTAAACCTTTTGCAATTTGACTTCTAATTTCATTACTGAACTGAAACATCTTGCTTTAATGTGACTGGTGATCTTTTAATTACCAAATTGATTGCCTTTTCTCCATGCTTACTCAACCTTCTTGACCTCTCAGCATCTCTTGACACTCTTAAACATCTTTTCCTCCTGAATATTTTCTCCTGTCTGATTTTTCATGACACTGTCCTTCCTTAGTTCTCCACCTCCCTCTCTGACCAATCTGTAATCTTCTTGGCAAGATTGTGATCCATATCCTTCTTCATAATTGCAGACATATGTCAGAGCTCTATCATAAGTTCCCTTCTTTTCTCTGTATACCTTCTCTCTTTTGGTAATATCTGAAGCTCCCTGGGATTCAATCACCTTCTCTGTGCAGGTGACTCCCATATATGTCCCCTCTTCTGAGACCCACTTCTGCACCTCCATCTACCTATTGAACTTTTCTGTGTAGACTTCTCAACCTCACTGAACCCAAAATAAAACTGATGATTTTCCCCTAAACCTCTCCCTCCTTTGTATTTCCTTAGTATTCCTAATGCTGTGGAGGTCTCCATCATAATTCAAGTCACCGAAGTTCATAAGTACATAGGCATCTTCCACTTCTCAATCACCCTCATCTCAAAAATACAGTTTAATTACTGAGTTCTAACTGATTCTACTTCAAAGACAGAGGTGTCAAACACACAGCCTATAGACTTCATGTAACCTACAACACTACCAAGTTCAGCAAAAAATAAAATACAGCTATACAATAAACATACAATATTTTATTATATCATATATAATTATACATATTATATATTTTTCAAAACCTAAATAAATATACAATGAATTATAGACAACATTAGCATGTGTTTTCCTAAGTCAATATGTGGCCCACAGGTGCCCTTATGTACAATTCAGTGATTCCTGTTTCTATCTGAATGCATTTTGTGTACACATTCATATGAATATGTTTCCTTATTGTAAGCTGTTAACTATAAGCCATAGATGTATAAACTACTGCCTGGCACTTAGTAGGTACTTAATAAATGTATGTTTATTGATTCATTTAGAATCTGGATTTGTAATCATTCTTGAGTTGAATTATATGCTTATTTTCTGTTTTACTCACAAAACTGTTCGTTCCTCCAAGGGAGGTCCTATAGCTATTGGTCCTATATCCCATAGCACCCTTTCCAGAGATGGGCACTCAGAGAGTACTGATTGATTGAAAGATTCATACAATTCAGGAGCAAAGATCAGTCTTTACCTTAATTAGGACCTTACACGTCTCACTAGACAAATTACAATTATCTCAGTAAAGCCTGCAAAAGGCTTCAAAGTATTGAAGAAGAATAAAACTGAATTTGACTTTCTAAATAGGTGGAAGCTAACATTATCCCACAGTAATTTTCCTTACCAAAAGTCAAAGGTTTAAAATAAAAGACAATGTGATCGGATTTGATTGTCCAACTCTTTGAAGAGGTGATTTTGTAGTCTAATTCACCTACTTGATTGAGGTCCACTTAGGTAAAGATGATTCAGTTGATTTCATCCTTTCCTCCTGATTAAGTCCTTAATTTTTCTTTAATGAAAAATGATCTTGAAGAGGACCATAATGGAAGAAACAAATACTTTAGTGTGAATAAAAAAGTGAAACTGGAGTAAAATTAATTTGAATTATTTTTAAAAAATCTTTAAAAATATAATATATACAATGAAATTTTTTAAAAACCTATAAAAGAAATAGTATCAGTTTCATATAGGTTTTGTAGGACCGGGGCTTAAATTATAATTCTGCTATTTTGCAATAATATAGGAGTAATCTTGGACAAGTCATTTTATTTATTTATTTTGCTTTTTGAAGGGGAGAGGGCAGGGCAATTGGAGTTAAGTGACTTACCCAAGGTCACACCAACTAGTAAGTGTTATTTGTCTAAAGCTGGATTTGAACTGAGGTCCTCCTGATTCCAAGGCTGGTGCTCTATTCACTGCGCCACCTTGCTGGCCCTGGACAAGTCTACATCTCTGAACCTAAATATCTCCATTTATAAAATGAAGGAATTGGGTTTCTTCTAGTTTTATATTCTATGATCCTCTTAGTGGTAGTATATTTTTATGTTGTGTTCCAACATTTGCAAAATTCTGTCCTCACAACAACCTAATGAATTAGGCAGAATATGTGTTCTCATTTTCCTCAAGATATTGAGAGTTAGAGAAGTCAGAGAACCCAGGATCAGAAAGGTCATTTAGCTAATACTGTTCAGATCTAGGGCTTCAGCCCAGTTTTCCTAACTTCAAATCCAGTGTTCTCATCATTAGACTTGCCAGACTCTATAGGAATGGTGTAATAGAAAGAACTCTGGATTTGGGGGGTTGGAAGCCCTGGGTTCTAATCCCTGTTCTGTAATCTGCTACCTCTGTGACTTTGGGCAAGTTATTTAACCTCTCTGGGTCTCAGTTTCCTTATCTGTAAAGGGAGGACACTAGACTAGACAATCTCTAGTATCTCTGCCAACTCTAACACTGTGATCCTATGAATTTGCCATTGGGTTTCTTTAAATGGTGAGGTTCCCTAATGTTTTTCATATGATTTCTTTAAGCAAACAATGAAAACGAACAAATGCTTTTTAGGATCACAGCCACTATTCTGTCAATTCAACTCAATTCAAAATTCCTTAAGCATCTACCACATCCAAGGGTCTGTGCTAGGTCTGAGGTATGCCTGGAAGGAGGAAGCATTTGGCATCTTTCATAAAGGAGGAAAATTAATTGAAATTGGCTTATAAGAGAGTAGCAGCCTCTGGGCTCAATATTTTTCACAAACTTGCAAACTACGCATGGTGAGAAGGGTCAGGCTTCTTGCTCACTATATAATGAGAGTAGGATGCCACTGGCATTCTTTCTTCAATGCCACAGTACCTTGCGTATAATGAGGCTGCAAATCTACCATTGTTGTATTTCTGATAATGACATTGGTGAGGGTGACAAACATGGCCCTGGATAGAAATGCTTTGCCAGGAGCTAAAGTTTTTAGGATGCAGGGCAAGAAGAAATGTGGGGAAAATTATCTTGAATAAAATGTAAGCAAAGTTATCTAGGGAAAGAGACATATAGATCTGTGGTAAAATTGAGAAAGCAACAGAAGTAAGCAACCCTAAAGAGATTAGAGATGATATCCAGACTAATATCTCACAAATTGCCATCATAAGAATGTACCAGGCTCTGAAGTCTGGTGGTTTAGAGAAACATTGCCACCCTGGTGAAATCCAAACTGGAGATCAGAATTCAGTTTGGGACTCCTTGGAATCAGCAAGACACTAAACAAGTAAAGTCAGAGGAGTTTCAGAAAGATACAGACTGAAGGCTATAGGGACTAATTCAAAAGAAAACATTTTAAAAGGTCTTAAAAATGCTGAAGTAAAAGAAAATTGAGGATTCAATTTAGAGCAAGGGGGTGATTTAAGCAGAATTCCACTCACCTAATGAAGCCTCCAGTCAAGGTGAACTGCTTTCCACCGCAGTGTTTCCAAGAGTTTAGACAAAAAAATCTCATCACTTGGCCAAAATGTAGCACACGTCTCCAAAATGCCTGAACAGAGTGCAAAACTGAATCTAAACCCTTATTTGGCAACATGAAAAGAAAACCTGAGACTTCTGGTGGGGTAGATGGGGGGAATGGTAAAGTAAAAGGTTAAAGCTGAGCTCAACTCCCGTAAGCTCCTAGCAAAGAAGAAAAGGGGCACTGGATGCAATAATTATTGTAAAACCAAAAGGAAACACCATTGAGCTTCTTTCATCCAGTCTAGAACTGCAAAGAAGATAGCCAGAAGTTTGTGGGACCTCCCAGAGAGCCTCAAACCAGCCCTGGTACTTCACATCCTCAGTAGAGGACAGACAGCTCTCAGTGGATCACTGCACAAATTGCTAGAGATGGGGCAGCAGGGTCTGAACAGTGCATGCATGCCTAGGTCTTGCTGACGGCATCCTGAAGTGAGTGTAATTTTTGAATATCCTGTTAGAGCTAAAGCAGAGGACAAAGTCAAATCTCTATTGGTAACTGTGCAAGAAGACTGAGATGGGGCCAAGACTAACCTCTGTGTTGGATAACCAAAAGACAACAGCAGAAACCAAGGACTAAGGCAAAGATAGGGACCTGGTCTTAGTTCATGAGCCATCTCAAGGCCAAATGAAGTGAGTAGTGGGAAAGAGAGAAAAATAAATGCTTGTTAACTGTGAAAAAAAATTTTTAAACATGTTTGAAAGTGAGACTAGAAACCCCTTGCAGACCTATGGTAGGGCAATGGCAATAGCATCTAGATTACAAAGGGGATGAGTAATCCCACTCAGGAATGTGGGAGCAGAATCTGAACTAAGCATAAAGTCCTAATCCAGGAACTGAGGCTGGAGATATGAGTAAACAGAAGAAAATCCTAATCCAGTGAAGAAGTATTATGGGTTAAGAGCACAAGAGATAATCCTGAAGAAGAAAGGGAGATCCATTACAAGCAGAAGTAAAACCTCAGAAAAAAATAAATACGTGGGCCAAAAGGACTCCATGAATGAATGAGTGGAAGATTTGAAGCAAGTTATAAAAAGTGAAATTAGAACTCTTGAAAAAAATTGGATGGTGAATAAATAGTTTAAAAGAAAATATAAAAAGAATGATTTAAATAGCATAATTCCTGAAAATTAAATTAAACAAACACAACCTAACGATTCCATGAAATAGCATGAAGTATCAGAACTAAAAACAAAAGACTGATATATTAAAGGAATCTTTGAGGCACCTATTAACCTCTGCTAGGTATTCAAACCAATTGGACGTTTGTGACTAAATCCTGTTAAATTATTTTATAGACACATAAAGAAATTTGGAGTGCTTGTTTACACATTATCACCCTATTCCACAGGGATGTTGAGGGACAGAAAAATAAAGCTCAAGCATTTAGAAGTCCCTTTCTATAAGAGACAGGATGGGGTAAACTCTCTCATAGAGAAGAGGCAAGGGAAATGGTTATAAGGGAGGGGAAGAACAGGAAGGCAAAAAGGCAAAACCTTATTCTCATTGAATTTGGATAAGCGAGAGAATGACATACATACTAAATAGGATATCTCACCCTACAGGAGAGTAGGGGGGAAGGGGATGAGAAGGGAATGGAAGGAAGGGCGGGAGGGAAGTGGGGGAGGGAAATTGGAAGCACCCACTTCTGAAAAGGGACAGGATCAAAGTAGGGAATAGACCAAGTGGGAGGTGGGATAGGAGGGAGGGTAATATAGTCAGTCTTTTACAATACATTTACTATGGTAATATTTTGCATAGCTACACATGCACTACATATACTGAATTGCTTATCTTCCCAGTAAGGGTGGGTGACAAGGGAGGAAGTGAATGAATCTGGAATTCAAAGTTTTAAAATCAAATGTGTAAAAATGTATAAATACTATTATTAATACTATTTTGCATATAATTGGGAAATAAGATGTACAGGCATTGGGGCACAGAGATTCACCTTGCACTACTCCGAGAGTCGAGGGGGGTATGGGAGAAGATATAGGAGAGAGCAGATTCGATGAGGGGATATCCTGTGGGACTGCTATTCTGGGGTGGGGGTAGGGAAAAATGGGGAAAAAAAGTAGTAACTCAAAACCTGGCAGAAATGAATGATGTAAACCACAATTTAATAAAGCATTTGGGAAAAAAAAAAATTTCCCCATTCTGCCTCTCCCTTCTCTCACTGTATCCCTCTTTCTCACTCCATTTTTTTTTTAGATCATCCCAATATAATCTACTCACATCCATGCCCTCTGACTATGTTGACTTCTTCCAACTACCTTAAAAATAATAAATAAAAATAATAAAAAAGTAAGAGAAGTTAAGCAAATAATTTAGTATTATCTAATGAGATTAGAAATTATAAACGAGTGGTTATGTCAATTGGAGATTTAGCATTCCCTAAATCATTTTGGCTTAATATACTTGTATATCAGAGGAGAATCTCCACTAACTTCTTATTGCCCATAGGCTCAAGAACAAACTCTTCATGCCATCCATGATCGGGGTCCAACCTATCTGAAATGGCATCTTCCATTATTCCCTGATCAAGACCATATGTTCCAGTTAAGGAAGTCTCCTCATTAGTGATGCCAAAATTCCATGCTTATTAATTCATTTTGATATGTTGCATGTGTGTGAATTGGCTTCTTCCCTAGCTAGAATGTAAAATCCTTGAGGGCCAGAAATGTATCATCTTATTTCCTGCACAGTATCTATCACAAAGCTAAGTGAGTGGATAGATTGGGATTTGATGACCTCAAGGTGGCTTCCAAATTGGAGATTCCTTGATTCTTATTCTGTGATTTGAGATGGGGTTGGGGGGAGGTGCCAGGCCCCTCCCTTGTTTGAAAGGTCCGTGGGCTGGTTTTCATATTCTAACAATGCACATAATAGCTTTGTTCACTTGGAAGCAGAAAATGAATAGGGAATGTGATTTTAGCAGGCGAGGAATGAATTGTTTGATAAAAGCTTTGATCTCCCTTCCCAATGAGGAATATAGCCACTGGATAGCCTTGTCAGTAGTGTCTCTTAGGAAAGAAATACAATAAGTGGTATTAATACTGAGAGGCTCACCCTGAAAGCTAGATAGAATTAACATAGGGGACATAATTATAAGACATGGAAAATCCTGGTATTTTAGTTTTATAAATTATGTTAGATTTCTATATCATTTTACATATGCATTTATTTCTTCAATTTATGTAGTGCCTTTCTCTAAGGAAATGAGATTAAATTGCAGCCAGAGAAATTTATACTAACAATAAGGGCGCACTTCTTATTGCAAGGATTCTGAGACTAGAACAGGTATTATGAAGAGCAGTAGTGAAATCCCTTTCCCCAGAGCGGCATGAAAATAGACCACACCACCATCTGTATCACATGGATAGACAATCATTCCTTCCCAAAGGCAAGAGAAGGGGCTGGATCACTTCCAGACATACTTATAAAACAGAAAAAGAAGGCAAATAGTGGCACTTCTATTTTAGGGACAGAAGAGATTAGAGGACAAAGAAACTAGCATCTCAACTAAAATCTCAAAGCATGGTTGATGGGAAAGGGAGGTACAAATTCTAGGCAAGACACAATGCAAGCAGTCACTGACTCCCCCATGGGATAGGCAAGCTATGCAAGCTTTGATGGGTAAAACAGTGCATGAAAAGACATCAGGCAGATAAATAGACCCCACCTTACTAGAGAAGATGAACAACAGAAAGAGTTAAATTGACCACCCTCAAGTATCAATGTAATTGCAGGTATTTCTTCTCATTCATTTGTTTTACAACATCCAAAAGATGTAGAATTCTTCATGAAAAGATAATTGCCCCAGGACAAAATTAAATCATGCTAATGCAAATGATGCAAGGCTGATCCATCAATTAATCAACAAGTTTTCCTTAAGTACCTATTATGTCCCAAGCACTGTGCTAGGTAATGTGAATAGAAATTGTGAGAATGAAAAAATTCTTACAAGGAGCTTACATTCTAAACAAGTGTACTTGTCTATGTCTATGTCTATGTCTATATATGTAAGTATATAGGGAATAAGTCACACCAACAAACATTTATAATGCAGTATACCAGATACCATGCTAAGTACTGGGAATAAAACTGCAAATAGAAAGAAATACAGTCTCTGTTGTCAAATAGTTTAAAATCTAATGGAGGAAGATAATAAATAAAAGGAAGCTGAAAATGGGGGGTGGGGAAAGGATGGGGGGGGCGCTGTGGAGAAAGTACTAGCACAGGGCCATGCAAGAGAAAATTCAGAGAGTAAGGAGTGGAGCTTGAGGAGAAATGAAGATACGGCTGACCTGGGCATTTTCCTTAAAATGGAGGGAAATAGAGGACTTTGAAATATGGAGAAGGAAAGGAGAGAGAGAGAGAGATCACGACAGATTGACATCTCTTTTCTCAATAAAATTGAAGTCAAGGTCTTCTGATGAGAAGAGAATAGGATGTGGTCTAGGGTACTTGAAAGGACAAGGTAGGAAATAATCACTATAAAGTGTGATATAGGGCCAATCAGGGAAGAATGGAAAGATCTCCATACATCAATGGAAGTCCAGTTGAGACTGAAGTGTATTCAACTGACACACAGTTGCATAACTTACTCTGGCATTTTGTAGAAGCACCTAATTAAGATCAGAGAAAGTAGATAGTGGCAAAAACTTTCCATTTTGATTTGACAAGGCATGGTTAGTGAGAGAACAAAGGGACAAGGGGAGATAAAGGAGACTGTGCAATAGACTATATAGTCAAATCTATGATAGGAAGAAAGTGTAAGCTTCTATGATAGGAAGATACCTACAATAGGAAGAAAGTGATAGGAAAAGCAAATGTGACATTCTAGGAGAAAAGGTTTAGAAGTGCAATCACTAGAGGTTACAATGGGGATGAAGAATAATTTTAGGAAAAGTGAAGCAGAGAGAAAGGTGAATTTTAGAGTCCCAAAGCATCAGACAGATGAATTTTAGAGACCCAAAGCATGAAGATAGCATAGTCATAGGTGAAGATATCTATTTTTATCTTTCTGTGTTTGGAAATTACTTTTTATTGGTGATGGCATGGCAGATGTGGCTTCTGCCACTGGTATGTGTATTTGTTTACTTCTAATCCATCCATATGTACTTTGAGCCACTGACAAATAATAAATAAATTTTGACTCAACTTCACATTTATTGAAAGTAAAAATATTGATGAAAGTCTTTCACCAGTATCTTCTGGCACATGTGCTCCAAATAAGTTAGGGCAAAGCTTTGTCTAGAAATGTGAGAGTCCAGAAGAAAATCGAAAAGGAAAACTCAGAAAGAAAAGAACATTCCTGCCCCCCCGCCCCCATTAAAACTCTACAACAGCAGCAGCAACAACATTAACAATGATAACAGTATCATGAGGGCATGATAAATCCTGCCACTCCTTTGAGCCCCTTTGAAGGCAGGCATTCTATTTAACTTGATGTGAGCTAATGCGATTTGTTTTTTAGTGCCTGAAGGGATTTTAAAGACCATCTAGTCTAACTTCCTCATTTACAGATTAAGAAATAATGCCCATAAAAATTATGTAAATGATTTCCCCAAGGTCAAAGAAACACTAACAGAGGCAGACTTTGAGTCTAGATCTGATTTTAAAGCCAGTATTTGTTCTGCTCTTCTATACACACAACAAGCATTTGATAAATATTTGATGGATAAATGAATGAGTGAATGAATGGATAAATATATAAATGAAAGATTAAAAGGAGTTGAACAGATCTTTGGAACCTACTTTCCTCACCTATAAAATGATAAAATTGATTCTATCATCACTATGGTCCCTTTCCATTCTACAATTCTAATAAAATTATATATGTATTTGGAATTGCAAATCCAAGACAGGGTTTGGCCTATCATATTAGATACTTATCTCAGCATAAGTGTTTTTCATCTTTCTTCTCATCATATCACAGTTATGAGAACTTCAAAGAGCCAGCTGATGCTTTCCCCTTGAGGTCTGTGATCAGTTGAAATCCATTCTGAGAGGAGAGGAGCTAATGGAATTGACCCTGCTACGCACATTCAGAATCTTTGAGATAGCAGCATAAATACAGATTAGCATGGGAAAGGAGAAGCAATGATTCTTCTTTGGAAAATGGATTAAATGACACTTTCCTCTTGTGGTATTTGTCCAGTATAGATAAACTGCCCTTGGTCCCACCAACTTTAGGCCACTGAAAACCTTTTCCCTACTCCCTCATGTTCCTTCCTTGATTTGGGCTGTAATTTTTGTCTGACCAACTGTGGCATGTTCATCATCTCCTAAGGATGAAGTGTCTTTCCTTGTTTGATTAGTTTACTTGTTGGGGCAGATCTTTTGTGGGTTCCATGGATATGGGATCTTAGTCTTCATCTTGTCTGTCTCTAGCTAATTTTTTTTTCCTGATGACTCCCTTTTTCAGTCGTTTTACACTTGCTCTGCTCTGTTTTCTTGTTGTTGATCACAGAAGGAGAAAGGCCTTGTAGTCAAAATCTATGGGCTGTGATGTAATTTTCTGTTTTTAGCAGCATTTAATTAGCTTCCATTTGCAGTGCTTAGCAGCCAACATGCTGACAGAACAACAGTTTAGTCCTTAAAGAACAAGAAAAAGAACATATATAAGATGTGGTATAAACTCTATTCACAGCTGTCATGTATTCACACATTCTCTCAGCTTAGAATCCACCTCCCCCCACCTCATCTCTGTCTATCAAAATCATGCCTGTCTCATTGAAAAATTCTCTTCTCTGTCCAAATCATCCAGGTTCACAGCCTTGGATTTATCCTTATCTAACAAGTTTATGAGCTATCCCTAGCATGGACCTTGCCTGAACTGTGCCACACTCTGTCTCCCTTTCTGTCTCTCTCTCTCCTCTCCCAGACTCTCAATTGGTTTACTCATTCCAAACTCCCCTCAATACTATCACTACATGACTACATTCAAACTTTCTTAGTCTCAGAGGTAAAGTTTTCCCTTGGTTTACTAATAATCTATGTTCATAACCTAATCCTAAGAAAATCTAATCCTGAGAAAATGAACCTTCTACATCTCTTCTGACTTTTCCCCATGGAACCCATAGCCATGGCTCAGTGTTGGGCCATAAGCATCTAAATATTCATGAAAGAAGGTTTTTGGCACCCCAGCTAGCTTCCCCGTCAATCTCTTGCCCCATTAAATGTAGATGGTGTCACTATTTGCCTCCCACACAAATGGGTCTCTGCCTCAGAAACTTCTATAGTACACTGCTGCCCTGCCAATAGCACCTCTGCTATCTCCTACACCCTGGGATTTTCTCTAAGATAAGCAAGGCACCCTTACCTTCTGATCAGGCTCCCATACTTCCAAGTTCTTTCTTGCTATAGGTGCCTCCTTAAGAAACATCTTGATCTGCCAGGAGGCTGAATTTGAAGCAAAGACTTATAACAGTCCAATGTCCTGCTTCATTTAATAAACTCTCCAACAATTTGCACTCTTCCTGGACTCAATGCTTGGTAGTTAGCATAATGCCATCCTCATACATTAATCCCATCCCTGTGATCTGAACTTCTCAGTGATGATATATGAACACCATACTAGTTTCATTTCTCTCTCATATCAATTTATCTGAGTTACCCCTCAAATATTCTCCTCCATATCTGCACACATCTTCAACTGTAACCTTTCAAATTAATGTTCAACAATTAACAAACTTACTTCCTTTTATCCTATTCCTCTTTATTTCTCCCTCCTTCAATCTTCTGGCCATCACTGAAACATGGCTAAATTTTGGCAACATCACTTCCTTCACCATCTTTTTGAGTACTGGCTTCACATTCTCTCATACCTTCCAACTCACCTATGGAGGTGGTATTGTTGGTATACTCCTTGTTCCCTGTTGTCATTTCCAGACTCTCTTTCTACAACTCAACAGCCTCTCCTCCACTGAACTCCGTGCTATCTAAATTTATCACCCCCTCCTGATCCTAGTGACTGTTATCAATCAGTTCCTAGGGATTTCTCTTTCTTAAAGAATTCATTGCTATCTTGCAGTCTTTCTCTCCTCTCCATCTTCTGATCTTATACTACAGGATTTTAATATTTATGTTGAGACTCCCACAAATACCCTATGGCATATTTCCTTAATTTACTACATTCCTATGACATACTTCTCCTCTCTACCTCAACTAGACATAAAGACTGTCTTATGGTTGACTTTGCTATCGTTCACAAGTGTCCCAATTCCAAGTTGATGAACCCTGAAAATTCCTTTTGATAATCATTCCAGCTTTCCCTATGCCTTTCAACCCCTCACTTTGATCTATATCTTCACCATCACCTCCACTTCTTCCATTCCTCAGTTTTTTCTCAAGCTATCACTAATGCCTTGAGTACATTGTCCTCTCATGTCTATTTTGACCCCATGGCGAAGTAAATGCAACTCTACACTATCCTCTACCCTTTATTCCCTTGTCTTCTTGTCTAAAATCCAATCACACCTTGCCAAAGCCCAATCCTGGGTTATTCCCATCAGCCATTTTCTTCACTTTTGTTCAATTTTTTGCTCAAAAGAGCTAAAGGAAATCATAAGCTAGTGAAATAATGGGACTACTACAAATTTACATTCCCTAATTTCTTGTGCCCTCACTGCTGAAAGACAACAGTTCTATTCTTCACTTATTCAATATTCCATTCTCCATAGCAGCTATTTCAAATCTTTCCTTCTCTCCTTAAACCTTTCACAACACTTGTCCCCCCTACTCTATTAATTGGGGACCTTGCTTCATATTTCACTTAAAATAATTGAAGAGCTCTCTCTTATCCCCTTCTCATCACACACCATTCAAACATTTTGCTCCATTATATTCCCCTTCATTCCAGTCCTAGAGGAAAAGGCAGCTCTTTTTCTTGCCAAGGCAAAAAAAAAAATTCTACATACTCCCTTGACACCATTCCCTACCAACTTTTTTTCTCACTTAGTATTTTAGTACTTTTCAATTACATGTAAAGGTAATTCTCAACATTCATTTTTATAAGATTTCGAGTTCCAAATTTTTCTCCCTCCCTCTCTCTCCTCTCCCAATAAGGCAAGCAATCTGATATAGGTAGTACATGTTCCATCATGTTAAACATATTTGCACATTAGTCATGTTGTGAAAGAAGAATCAGAACAAAAGGGAAAAAACATAAGAAGAGAAAAAAAACAAAGAAGAAGTGAAAATAATATGCTTTGATTTGCATTCAGACTCCATAGTTCTTTCTCTGGATGCAGATAGCACTTTCCATCATAAGTGTCTTGGAATTGTCTTCAATCATTGCATTGCTGACAAAAGCTAAGTCAATCATAGTTGATCATTGTACAGTGTTGCTATTACTGTGTACAGTCTTCTCCAAGTTCTACTCACTTCACTCAGCATCAATTCATGTAAGTCTTTCCAGGTTTTCTTGAAACTGCTTTCTTATCATTTCTTTTTTTTCTTTTTATTAATTAACCATTTTTTAGTTATTAACATTCACTTCCACAAGATTTTGAGTTCCAAATTTTCTCCCCATCTCTCCCCTGCCTCCACCCCAAGATGTTGTGCATTCTGATTATCCCTTCCCCCAATCTACCCTCCCTTCTATCACCCCCCTTCTATTTTCCTGTAGGGCAAGATAGATATCTATACACCATTGTCTGTATATCTTATTTCCCAGTTGCATGTAAAAACAATTTTTAGCATTTGTTTTTAAAACTTTAAATTCCACATTCTCTTGCTCCCTCCCTCCCCACCCACCCTCATTGAGAAAGCGAGCAATTTGGTATAGGTTATACAGGTGTAATCATGCAGAACACTTCCATAAGAGTCTTGCTGTGAAAGACTAACTCTATTTCCGCCTTCCTCTCCTACATCTTATTTGTTCTATTCTCTCCTTTGACCCTGTCCCTCCTCAAAAGTGCTTGTTTCTGATTACCCCCTCCTCCCATTTGCCCTTATCCCTTCTATCATCCCCCTCTCTTGTCCCCTTCACCCCTACTTTCCAGTAGGGTAAGATAGATTTTCATACCACTTGAGAGTGTATGCTATTCCCTCTTTAAGCCAAATCCAATGAGAGTAAGGTTCAGTCATTCCCTCTCACCTCCCCCCTCTTCCCCTCCATTGTAAAATCTTTTTCTTGTCTCCTTTATGTGAGATAATTTACCCCATTCTACCTTTCCCTTTCTCCTTCCAGTACAAACATGTGTGTGTTTGTATATGTGTGCATATACATACATATATATGTGTACATGTGCATGTCTGTGTGTATATGTATGTATGTATATATGTGTGTATACACACACATATTCCCTCCAACTACCCTAATACTGAGAAAGGTCTCATGAGTTACAAATATCATCTTTCTATGTAGGAATGTAAACAGTTCAACTTTAGTAAGTCCCTTATGAATTCTCTTTTCTGTTTACCTCTTCATACTTCTCTTGATTCTTGTATTTGAAAGTCAAAATTTCTATTCAGCTCTGATCTTTTCATCAAGCATGCTTGAAAGTTTTCTACTTCATTGAATATTCATTTTCCCCCTGAAATATTATACTCAGTTTTGCTGGGTAGGTGATTCTTGATCCTAATCCTAGCTCCTTTGACCACCAGAATATTATATCCCAAGTCTCTGATTGATCCCTTAATGTAGAAGCTTCTGAATCTTGTGTTGATTGTGTTTTGTGTTTTGATGGTGCTTGAATTGTTTCGTTCTGACTGCTTGCAATATTTTCTCCTTGACCTGGGAATGCTGGAATTTAGCTACAATATTCTTAGAAGTTTTCCTTTTGGGATCTCTTTCAGGAGGTGATTGGTATATTCTTTCTTTTTTTTTTTTTTTGCTTTTTTTTTTTTTTGCTTTTTGGAGGGCAATTGGGGTTAAGTAACTTGCCCAAGGTGACATGGCTAAGTTTTTTTTGTTTGTTTGTTTGTTTGTGTCTGAGGCCGGATCTGAACTCAGGTCCTTCTGACTCCAGGGCCGATGCTCTACTCACTGCACCACCTAGCCACCCTGGTATATTCTTTCAATTTCTATTTTACCCTCTTGTTCCAGAATATTAAGGCGGTTTTTCTTGATAATCTCTTAAAAGATGATATCTAGGCTCTTTTTTATCATGGCCAATATTTTTTTTAAATTATATCTCCTGAATCTATTTTCCAGGTCAGGTGTTTTTCAAATGAGATATTTCACATTATCTTCTTTTTTTCATTCTTTTGGTTTTGTTTTATAATTTCTTGATTTCTTATTGAGTCATTAGCTTCCATTTGCTCCATACTAGTTTTTAAGGAATTATTTTCTTCAGTGAGCTTTTGGATCTCCTTTTCCATTTGCCCAATTTTGCTTTTTAAGGCATTCTTTACTTCATTGGCTTTTTGGACCTCTTCTGCCATTTGGGTTAGTCTATTTTTAAGGTGTTATTTTCTTCAGCATTTTTTGGGTCTCCTTTAGCAGTCTATTGACTTGCTTTTCATGATTTTCTTGCATCATTCTCATTTCTCCTCCCAATTTTTCCTCTACTTCTCTTACTTGGTTTTCAAAATCCTTTTTGCATGCTTTCATGGCATGAGATGAATTCATATTTTTCTTGGAGGTTTTTGATGTAGGAGCTTTCACTTTGTTGTCTTTTTCCAGTTGTATGTTTTGATCTTCCTTATCACCAAAGTAAGATTCTATAGTCTGGGTTATTTCCAGTTTGCTCATTTTCCCAGCCAATTACTTGACTTTTTAGAACTTAGTTAAGGTAGGACTCTGCTTCCAGTGTAGAGGAAGTACTGCCCCAAGCTTCAGGGGTTTTGTGCAGCTGTTTTCATAGATATTTTTAGGGACATGTAAATTTTCAGTTCTTCCACATTTATATGATTAAAGGAGAGGTGTTTACTCCTTTCCTGGTCTATGATCTGGTCTGTAAGTGACCACAAGCATTCTTTTCGGTCTTGAAAGTGTGAGGAGGATTCCCTTTTCACCACTGCCACAATCTCTGCCATGCCAGCACTCTTCCTGTTCACAGGACCACCACCCAATGCTGTGACCCACATCAAAGCATGGGCAAAGCAAGAGAATCCTGCCCCTCTTATAATCCCCCTCTTATCAATCACTTGATTCCCCCAATGATTGTGGGCCAAGAGCTCTGGAAACAGTCACTACTGCTGCCACCACTTCCATCACCCTAGAGTTGGGACTGGACCACACCCCTCTCTCACCCAGGTCTGACAGACCTTTCCTACTGACCTTCTAAGTTTTCTTTGATATTTGTTGGTTGAGGAGTCTAGAAACAGTTGCAGCTGCTAGTGATTCAATGCCCTGAAGCCTGCTCTGGTTTTGCTAAGTTCTGTCTACTCCAGCATGGCCCACAATGGACTGCACTCTTCTCTCAGACTGGTGCAACAGACCTTTCGTATTGATCTTCTAGGTTATCTCAGTTTAGAAATTTGTTTCACTCAGTCATTTTGTGGGTTCTGTTGCCCTAGAATTTGTTTAGAGTTATTTTACAGGTATTTGTATGGGTTTGGGGGAGAGCTCAGGCAAGTCCCTGCTTTTACTCTGCCATCTTGGCTCTGTGCCCCCACTTATCATTTCATATAGCACATAGTATTCTATTATATTCATACACCACAACTTGTTTAGTCATTCCCCAATTGATGGGCATCACCTCAATTTCCAATTCTTTGCCACCATAAGAAGAGCTGCTATAAATATTTTTGTATATGTAAATTCTTTCCACTTTTTAATGATCTCTTTGGTTTACAGACCCTAGTAGTGGTATTGCTGGGTCAAAGGGTATGCACAGTTTGATTCCCCTTTGGGCAGATTTCCAAATTGCTCTCCAGAATTGTTGGATCAGTGCACACTCCACTAATGCATCAGTATCTTAATTTTCCCACATCTTCTACACATTTGTCATTTTTCTTTTCTGTCATATTAGCCAATCTGATAGGTGTGAGGTGGTACCTCAAAGTTATTTTAATTTACATTTCTCTAATCAATAATTATTTAAAGCATTTTTTCATATGGCTCGAGATAGCTTTAATTTCTTCATCTGAAAACTGCCTGCTCATATCCTTTGACCATTTACCAATTGGGGAATGATTTGTTTTCTTATAAATTTGACTCAGGTCTTTATATAATTGAGAAATGAGACTTTTATCAGAAATACACTGTAAAAATTGTTACCAAACTTTCTGCTTTCCTTCTAATCTTGATTGCATTGGTTTTGTTTGTGCAAAAGCTTTTTAATTTAATGTAAGAAATATTGTCCATTTTGCATCTCATAATGTTCTCTATTTCTTGTTTGGTCATAAATTATGCCCTTCTCCACAGATCTGACAGGTACACTATTCCTTGCTCTTCTAATTTGCTTATGTTATCACCCTTTATGTCTAAATCATGTATCCATTTTGACATTATCTTGGTATACAGTGTGAGATGCTGGTCTATGCCTAGTTTCTGTCATACTGTTTTCCAGTTTTCCTAGCAGTTTTTGTCAGTGAGCTTTTATCCTAGAAGTTGGAGTCTTTGGGTTTATCAAGCTGTAGATTGCTATAGTCATTGACTATTGTGTCTTGTGTACCTAATCTATTCTACTTGCCTACTACTCTATCTCTTAACCAGTGCCAAATAGTTTTTGATGTTTGCTGTTTTATAATATAGGTTTAGATCTGGTATGGCTAGGCCACATTCCTTTGCATTTTTTTTTTCATTAATTCCCTAGATATTCTTGACCTTTTGTTTTTCAGATGAATTTTATTATTTTTTCTAGCTCTATCAATTTTCTGTTGGTATGGCACAGAACAAGTAAGTTAATTTAGGTAGAATTGCCATTTTTATTATATTAGTTCAACCTACCCATGAGCAACTGTTATTTTCCCAATTGTTTATATCTGACTTTATTTGTGTGAAAAGTGTTTTATAATTGTGTTCATATAGTTCCTGGGTTTGTCTTGGCATTTATTTTAAATGGAATTTCTCTTTCTATCTCTTGTTGCTGGGCTTTGTTGATAATATGTAGAGATGTTGATGATTTATGTGGGTTTACTTTATAGCCTGAAGCTTTGCTAAAGTTGTCAATTATTTCTTTTTTTGTACTGAATACTTTTTTAAAAAATATTTTATGAGCTACAACTTTTCAATGCCAGATTTTCTTTTTTTAATTAAATTTTGTTTAATTTTAGTTTACAACATTCATTTCCATAAGATTTTGACTTACAAATTTTCTTTTTCCCCTACCCACCACCCCAAAATAGCAATCCCACTGTATATCCCCTCCCCCAATCTGCTCTCTCCTATATGCTCTCCCATACCCCCTCCTACTTTCCAGTAGGGCAAGGTGGATCTCTATACCCCAGTGCCTGTATATCTTATTTCCAAGTTGCATTTAAAAAAATAGATATTTTACATTTTCTTATATTTTTTCATTCCTTTAATTTTTTTTGACCAATTCTTGATGTCTCGTAGAGTCATTAGCTTCTACTTGCCCAATTCTATTTTTCAAGGAATTATTTTCTTCAGTTAGTTTTTGTGCCTCCTTTTCCATTTGGTCAATTCTATTTTTAAAGTAGTCATTTTCTTCAGTGGATCTTTCTTTATTCCATTTGTCCAATTCTATTTTTTAAAGAGTTGTTCATTCAGTCAATTGTTGGGCCTCCTTTTCCAAGCTGTTGACTCTTTTTTTTTCATGATTTTTTTTGTATAATTCTCATTTCCTTTCCTAATTTTTCTTCTGCCTCTTTTATTTGATTTTTAAAATCCTTTTTGAGCTCTTCCAAGAGGACTTTTTGGCCTTGAGACCAATTTATATTCACCGTTAAAGTTTCACATACAGATACTTTGACATTGTTGTCCTCTTTTGATGTTTTGCTCTTTCCTGTCACCATAGTAGCTTTCTGTTGTTAGGGTTTGTTGTTGTTGTTGTTGTTGTTGTTGTCGTTGTTCATTTTTTAGCCTATTTTGTGACTTTTAAAATTGATCTCTGCTCCTAGGATACAGGGGGAACTGTTCCAAGCTTCTTTTTCTGGGGGTGAGGGGCCTGTTCCCTGGCTTTGTGTGCCTGGGCCTCCAGGGCCCATGGCTTGTCCATTGAGCTGGGGTAGCCTGGCCTAACTGTATCTGTTGTGCCCTGGGTTCCAGGGCTGGCTGTTTGCCTTCTGGGTAGGACTGGATTAAAGGGCTCACAACTGGCCTGCTGTGCCACTGGCTTGCTGAGCAAGGACTGGGGGGCCTCAGTTGCTGACCCATGCTGTGTCTAAGTGCCTCACCCTGGCTTGCCTGGATACCACCCTTGCTAGGCTGCACTCCCCTTTTCCCACAGTGAGGCAGATGTTTCCTGAAGTCCTTCTAAGTTATGTTGGGCAGGAAATCTGTTTCCTCCCATATTTTTGTGGGTCCTGTTGCTCCAGAATTTTTGAGGGGATTGATCTAACATTATTTTGGAGGGAAACTGGGGAGAGCTCCAGCAACTTCCTGGCTTCTCTCCCTGTAGCGGCAAGCACCCCAACATCCCCAGGGTGACTGCCAACACAGGTTCTTAGATCTGCTTTTCAAAAGGAAAGCAACTCAAAATGGGTTAACAAGCTTACTTTAATCAAACAAACATACATTACCTAGTTCAGGGAAAAAGGTCAGCACCCGAACTTCAGAGTTAAGAACTTACAGATCAGACAGGCTTCCAAACTGTCCCAACATTATATCAATACCAAATCACAGTTACCAGAAGGGAAGCATCAACATCTGGGTTTTCAAAGCCGGGGGGCTCTCAACAAGGCTTCCCAGAGTCTCATTGGTCAAATCACACAACACTTCTCAAAGTGAGCCCCAAAGCAAAGCCTCTCATCAGAGTTTATATAGCCTTCTCCTGGCTCAATTATTGTAACAACCTCCTTGACCCACTGCCCAATCACAAAAGTATCAAGGTTGGGCTTCCTGAAAAACAAGCCTCCCACCACAGGCTCCAGGTGCACTTAAGCTAAGGGCAGGGAAGATCTTTAAATTTGCATTTCCATTACATTCGGCCCCAAGATCTTTCATGCCCATAGCATACACAATTTACATTTGAATTAGCACTAAAACATCTCTTAGGTCACATTTTCTAGGTACATCTAAAGTTACCAAAGTGGCCACTGGGTCTTAAACAAAGTACATTACATTTTCACATCAATTCACAAAATACAAAGCATTATCACATAAAGTTCTCTTGGGGGGGGGGGTGTCCTTCCCCTCGCACTGATCCAGCCCCTGCTTCCAAGTCCAGAGAGGGAGCTGGGCAACAAAACCAATGTGGGGTCCTTGGGGGTCCATGGCACTTCACCCCACCCACCATAGTCACAAGTCCATCCCCCCTGGGTCCCAAACTGTGGGATGCAACAAGGAAACACATTCAGTGCCCCTGCTTTGCCACACAGTCCTTATCTTATCCTGTGGCTGAACTCCAAACTCCTGGGTTCCTTCTCCAGCAGAAGGCAGCAGCTCCAGGCTTCTCCACAGGTCTCCATGCAGGCAGCTCACCATTCCTGCTCTCAGCTCAGTGAAGTCAGCATGCAGGTCTTTCTCTCCTGCTCCATGGCTCCACAGAATCACAGCTACCACAACTGGGAAACAAACAATTATCCCAGCCCCCATACTTTCCTTTTACTCAGCAGATCCCATCCTCGTCGCCATTTTGTAGCAGCAAGCACCCCAACATCCCCAGGGTGACTGCCAACACAGGTTCTTAGATCTGCTTTTCAAAAGGAAAGCAACTCAAAATGGCTTAACAAGCTTACTTTAATCAAACAAACACACATTACCTAGTTCAGGGGAAAAAGGTCAGCACCCGAACTTCAGAGTTACAGAACTTACAGATCAAACAGACAGGCTTCCAAACTGTCCAAACATTATATCAATACCAAATCAGTTACCAGAGAGGGAAGCATCAACATCTGGGTTTTCAAAGCCGGGGGCTCTCAACAACGGCTTCCCAGAGTCTCATCTGGTCAAATCACACAACACTTCTCAAAGTGAGCCCCAAAGCAAAGCCTCTCATCAGAGTTTATATAGCCTTCTCCTAGCTCAAAGATTGTAACAACCTCCTTGACCCACTGCCCAATCACAAAAGTATCAAGGTTGGGCTTCCCTGAAAAACAAGCCTCCCACCACAGGCTCCAGGTGCACTTAAGCTAGGGGCAGGGAAGATCTTTAAATTTGCATTTCCATTACACTCCCCCATCTTGGCTCCATGCTTCTATATCATTAACTCTTGACTCTTACCCTACAGATGCCATCCATTGCCATTCATGTCCTTTCTACCTTTACAACATCTTTCATATGTATCTCCTTTTCTCCTCTGATTTAATCATAGACATATTTCAGACCCTCATTATCTCTCACATTGACTATTGCAGCAAACTTCTAACTGGTTTCTCTGACTGAAATCTCCTCCCACTCCACCCACCCTCTATTCAGCAGCAAAATGTGACTTTTCTAAAGCATATGTCTTACTAGGTTACTCCCACCCAGACACAACTTCTCAATGAGCTCCTTCAGCTTCTTATTATGTTCAGGACCAAATATAAAGTCCTCTGACATTTAAGGCACTTTATATCTCAACCCCTTCCTAGATTTCCAACTTTCATGTGCCTTATGCCCCTCCACATACTCTATGATCCAGCTACATTGGCCTATTTGAAGTTCTTCAAATAAAATTAGATTGTAAGGTCCTTGAGTGTAGGGACTGTCTTTATTTTTCTTATTCATATCCCCAGTACTTAGCACAGTGCTTGTAACATAGTAGGTGCTTAATAAGTGTCTATTGTATTATATTGTATCTTATTGTATTGCGTTGTACAATACTACATCTATCTCCTTCGTGCCTTTGCACTGGCTATCTCCCTATGACTAGAATACTCTACCTACTTAATGTTCTCTTAGTTTTCTTGGCTTTATTCAAGACTCACCTCAAATGTCACTTTTTACAGGAGGCTTTTCCCAGTCTTCCCTAACCCTACCCAGCCACGAATATTTTCCCTTTCAAATTACCTTCTATCCAATATACATCTTCTATGTACCTAGTATTTATATATTGTCCCTACATACCACCTTTCTTTGAATGTTGCTGTTGTATGTACTTTGACGACAAGATCTGTTTTTTGTTTGTTTTATTTTTTCTGCCTTTCTTTGTATTCCCATCACTTAGCACAATGCCTGAGCCCATAGTAAGTACTTAAATGTTTGTTGAATGAAACAACTCTGGACTTAGGATCCAGTGCAGTACTAGGTGAATCTGCCCTGTAATTAGAGGTTATGCTCCCTTTTCTCACATTCTTTGGATCATAAAACCCTTAACTTTTCCTAGCTCCTTAGGAACAAGTCATTTAAAACTTGATTATAGCTAATGCTCAACTTTACCCCAAAATGGAAGAGTAAAATGTTACTCAATGTATAATAATATGTCAGGTGTAGGACAGGTAATTTATTTCTAATCCCAATAGAAATACTAAACATTTATATTTTAGACTTTTGTGATTCACAACATTCATTAACAGAATGACTTAAAATAGGATTCAGTAGCAACATATAACTACTAGTGTAATCATTTGGAAGGCAATACTTAAATCTCATCAGAATATAAAGTACTGTATAGCATGCAGAAACATAGCCCAAACATCTTCTAGTATATATACTGATAAATAAGTTAGGCTTGGCCAAATCCTTTTATCCATGCTCATCTTCTTCAAGAATGTTCATGTAATTGCTAGGCACTTGTCACCTGTTGTCATTCTGTTCTCACCAGAAAGGATCCCTAATGATACTGGTTGTTTTTTTTTTCCTGAGGGCAATTAGGGTTAAGTGACTTGCCCAAGGTGTCACACGACTAGTTTGTGTGCGTGTGTGCATGTGTGTGTGTGTGTGTGTGTGTGTGTGTGTGTGTGTGTGTTAAGTGTCTGAGGCCGAATTTGAACTCAGGTCCTCCTGACTCCAGGGCCAGTGCTCTACTCACTGTGCCACCTAGCCAGCCCTGAAAAGATGATACTATTAAAACACCGCACTCAGTATGCCATCAAATTTAGAAAACAATTGGAAAAGATCAGTTTACATGTCAATCCTAAAGAAGAGCAATGCCAAGGAATGCTCAAATTACTGAGTAACTCTGCTCATTTCACATACTAGCAAGACTGTGCTTGAGATTTTACAAGCTATGTTTTAGCAACCAAGAATCACCAGTAGAGCAGGCTGGTTTTCAAAGAGGCAGAGGAACTAGAGTCCAAATTGCTAACATACACTGGACTAGGGAGAAAACACGGCAGTTCCAGAAAAAAAAATCTACTTCTGTTTCACTGACTACAGAACTACAGCCTTAGTCTGTGTGGAATGGATCATAACAAAATATGACAAGTCCTCAAAGAGATGGGAGTATGACATCATATTATGTGTCTCCTATAGTGTCTGTATTGGCATCAAGAAACAACAGTTAGATTCTAACTCTTAGGACCAAACATGGAACAACTGATTGGTTAAAGATTGGAAAAGAAGTACAGGGCTGCATATTGTCACCTTATTGCTTTAATGTATATGCAGAGTGCATCATGCAAAATACCGGGTCAGGCAAATGAAAATCTGGAATTAAAGGTGTCAGGAGAAATATCAACAATCTCAGATATGCAGACAATACCATTCTGATGACAGAATTTGAAGACGAATTAAGAAGCCTCTTGATGAGGGTGAAAGAAGCAAGTTTAAAAGATGCCTTGAAGCTTAATATCAAAAACCTAGGAATTTGGCAACAGGTCCCATCACTTCCTGGGAAGTAGAAGAAGAAATGGAAGTAGTGTCAGATTTTATATTCTTGAGCTCAAAGATCACTGCAGACAGCAGCTGCAGTCATGAAATTAAAAGACACTTGCTCCTTAGAAGGAAAGCTATGGCAAATCTGGAAAGCATACTACAAGGCCATAACTCATTCAACCATTTCCCACTGATGTGCATTCCCTCAATTTTTAATTCTTTGCCACCAAAAAAGGAACTGCCATAAAATTTTTGTACATATAGGTCCTTTTCCTCTTTCTTTGATTTGATAGAATTTTGAGGAATTCAGGAAGACAGTGTTCTAGTTCAGGGGTTCTCGAATGGACTAGAACACAAGTCTTTCTGACTCTAAAACCATATGATTTCCACTGTTTCCACACACCTTAATGTTTAATGAATATGTGTTATTAGCATCATCATTACTCTTAGTTTTATTTCATTCTTTTCATCTTGCTTGATGGAATTCAGACAGAAATGGTCCTAGACAAGTCACTAGTCTGTTATGACTTCTCATTTAAAAAAAAATATTTTACACAAATAGAAAACAAAAACAAAAAATCCAACCAAACCCAGCTTTTATAGTTAAATTATTCATTTTATTATTATTAATATTATAATATTATGTAATAATATCAAAGTATTAGGATGCAAGTTCATTTTCTTTAGGCTTACTGAAAGCATTCTTGGTGATAACTCCAGTAGCAGGTTGAATGATAGGGATGACATGTATTTCATCCTGTTCCCAAATTATTTTGACTTTTCTAAGTATCTACATTTCAAAGGCTAGTTCCAGTTGGGCAACACAGCTCCTTCCTTCTTTCCTTCCTTTCTTTCTTCCCTCCCTCCCTCTCTTCTTCCTTTTCTCTTTCCTTCCTCCTTCCCTCCTTCTTTCCTCCTCTCCCTCCTTCCTCTTCCCCATCCACATAAGGAATCATACATACCCTCACCTATGGCTGCTCTGACCAAAGGAATATAAATTTTTATTGCTGAAACCTTGCAAGATATATTGGGGATTAAATGCTAGAATTCTTTTTTAAGCAATATGCCTTAGACTCAAATATCTGTCTGTCATTGATTGGCCAATTAACAGAACCTAGCCCAAGCCTCACTTGGTCATTGTTTGGGCTCTAATGGCTCAGAGTGAGTGTAAATGCCAAATTGTTTTGGCCAGAAACCCTGAGCATCTTCTCTTCCCTTGATTGATTTTTATTTTTGTTTTTGTCTTTTTGACCAGGTATAAAAGGCCATTCTTTGCCACATTTCTTACCTATCCTTTATCACTGAATTGGTGTTGCTTAAGTAAAATTGAAATTTTTGCAAAGACCTTAGCTTAAAGAGGCCATATTCTCCTACTTCAACCTGGGTCATCTTCCGTCATCCTGATCTATATTTTGCCACTGGACCTAGATGACTCCAGAGCTCTGCACAAGCCTGCCTCACTCAAATCTAATTTATTTATAAGTCATGACAGCACCTTCCTGATGTCATTGCCCTCTTCAAGAATGAAGGACAAACAATGAATGAACAACAAATGATCTATATTTCAAAGACTTTTTGCTTTTCTGGAAAATATAAATATTTGAGATAGAAATATCTATTAAAATAATGTTCTTAAGTTTTGGAGCATCAATTTCATGTCCAGGAAATCCTAGACAAGAGTTTGATATGTGATGATGGTTTCATTCCAGCAGTTTCTTGATTGGAATCTTGAGATTATTTTAAAATCAGAGTTCATAATTTGGAACTTGTTAGGTCAGTCCATGAAGGAATGGGAGTTTATATTGTATAATCCTAGCCACTTGGTCATATCTTGTTAGGTATTCAGTAAGTACTCAATTTTTGTAGCCAAAATTATTGTGTTATACAGTGTCTATCATTTCCTTGTATATTCTACATTGAGCACTGAATCCTGCTCCTTAAAGATAAATGTAAATTCTAGTGGTGATAACCTGGTCCTGAATTACAATTAAAAACCTTCTGTTTCCACAAACAAATCCATATGACAGCCATTTGTTTTATGCTTCTCTGTCATCATACTGTTGTCTGAGTTCATGAGGATGTCATTTATGTAGGGACTATTGATTCCACTTTTAGATCTTAGCCATTTCATAGGTTCCATCTGGAGGTAAATGGCTTTTGGTTACATTTAACAAATCCAGTGTCATATACATGCTGTCATTGTTTACTACTACTTGATGAGGTACTTTCTGCATTTTTTGAAAGTATATCTGCAGGCTTCTGTCCTGTTTATCATAGGTTTTCTAATGTCCCTTCTTCCTTTTTGATGAAGAACTATTAATCTTCCTGTGTTTCATTAATATTGTATGAGTTTTTGTTAGGATACTTTCCAAATCTGTTCTGATCCATTTTACAATGGCAGAAGTATGTATTGAATGTGGCATTAGATGTTACTTGTTTTAAATCTGATTTCAGGATGCTAGTAGGTTTTTGTTTGCTTTTTTTTTTTTAACATATTCAGCCATAACTTTCTTCATATACTTATGCTTAATGTGTCTAGACTAAAGGAGGCCAAGATATTTATAAATACATCTGGGGGACCTAGGTAACACAGTGGAAAGAGCACCAAGTCTGGTGAAGAAATATATTCCAATACAGCCTCAGACACTTACTTTTAGTGAGACCTTAGGCAAGTCACTTAACCTCTGTTTGCCTCAGTTTCCTTAGCAGTAAAATGGGGATAAAAATAGCACCTATTTCCCAGGGTTGCTGTGAGGATCAAATAAGATAATAATTACAAAACATTTAACACAGTATTTGGCACCTAGTAAGTGTTATCTAAATGTTAGCTATCATTATTGTGGTTAGCTATTGTAGATTTTACCTTAATCCATTGGTTTAATGTGACCTCCAGATTCAAACTTGAATATTTTAAACTGTATATTTCTTTGAGAAATATTAAGAATATTACATTTATTGGGTCCACATGACACTGTCATATCATTGTGAAAAAATTTCATGAAATTAAGAAGCTAATAAATATGTTTTTCAGTTAAGTCATATAGCTTGAATCCGTCTATACATATCAAGTGATTAGTGCATGGTTGTGATGTTTTGTTTTGGCTTCTTTTTTTTATAATGCTAGCCAATCATAGTTCTACTTAAGAGAGATTAAAGTGGATTTAAGGTTAGTCAGGACAATAATGAGATTAAACTATCTCCCTGAAAAATACTACATTTTATATCAATTCTTCTTGATATTATGTTGGCATCATAGAGTTTTCCATGCGGCCTTTAAATACTAAAATATTCTCACTGTTCTTAAATCTGCTTTATATATTTTCAGAAAATGAACAAGCCATGAAAGGATTGGGGTGGGGGTGGGGAGGGACTAAGTCAGGAGGTTTCTGATAATTAATAAAGGAAATAGAAAGTCTTAAGTCTCTTTTGAATGGTTTGTTCAGTAATTATTTACCTGATAATAAGTTGCTCTTCATGTACCCTTTTGGCACATTTTTTTTGATCCTCAGTAAATATATTGTTTTCTTATAAATATTTATAGATTTGTGTGAGTAAAATAAGCTCTGAATGTTTTGTAACAAGTGCAAAAATATGAAATTCCCCTATATTTAAGGGATCACTGGTTTTCTCATCTTTTGGTGGCAAATATATGATACATTCTGTTAAGAAGACTAGAGACAAACTTACTTTACTAGAAGAACCTAGAGAAGCACTTTAATAGTAATTCATATACCACTGTGAAGTATTTGAGCCAATAATTATGGATAATTTGTATTACCACTCCTTTCCAGTTTTATAGACAAGATAGAATGTTCATCTCCTCCCTTGACTCCCTTGTCTGCCATGACTACTTTGTTGTTGCCAACCCTAGTGAGATGGATGATGAATTAGACTTTGATTTTTCTTTTTTTTCCTTCTCCCTCTCCTTCTCTGCCTCCCTTCCTCATGTCCCTTCCCATCTTCCTGTCCACCCCCTCCTCAACCTCACCTTCTCCTCCTTTTTCTCCCCCTCCCCTTCTCCTGCTTATTCCTCCTTCCCTTCTTCTCCCTCTGCTTTCCTCCTCCTTCTCACAAATGCTTCCACTGGAATTGCAGACCTAAAGATTTTAATTTTTTCATTGAAAACAAAAGATGAATATATTAGTGATAATGATGAATATATTAGTAATAATATGGTGATTGATAAATCCTGGATCTTGAGGGATGTAAATATTGTTTTAGGAGTCAGTGCTAATATGGAAATGTCCATTTTATTTTTCATTTTTAAAATTCATGATAAAAATAATTTTTTGAAATGTTAAGAGCATCAACAGTCAAGATCAATTAGACCTCTTCTAAGCCCTGCAACATTCAATGCCTAACTGTCCACATCAATCTTTAATCATATCCGGTCTGGTTCTCTTATATAAATGCTTTGTGTACATCTTTCTAATTTCCTTCCCAATAAGTTTATAAAGTCCCTTAGGGCAAGCAGCACATTCTCTGGTTGTGCTGTAGAATGAGACTAAGGTAGAGCCTTCTATCCTCTCACACCTGGAGGAGGGAAGTCACTGCTTCTCTATTTTCTTCCTAAATGCAAATTCATAAGCCAGACTTTTGCAAAATAAAAATCCAATTTGCTTTTTTTTTTTTTTTTTTTGAGGGGGGAAGGCAGGGCAATTGGAGTTAGGTGGCTTGCCCAAGGTCACACAGCTAGTAAGTGTTAAGTGTCTGAGGTCAGATTTGAACTCAGGTCCTCCTGAATCCAGGGCTGATGCTCTATTCACTGCCCCACCTAGCCACCCCTAAAAATCCTATTTTCTTTTTTTTTTTTTTGCTTTTTGGAGGGCAATTGGGGTTAAGTAACTTGCCCAAGGTCACACAGCTAGGTTTTTTTTGTTTGTGTGTGCGTTAAGTGTCTGAGGCCAAATCTGCACTCAGGTCCTTCTGAGTCCAGGGCCAATGCTCTACTCGCTCTACTCACTGCGCCACCTAGCCGCCCCCAAAATCCAATTTTCAATGCACAAGAAGAAATCTCCAGGTAAACTAATCTTATTGTAAGTCATTTTTATAAAACCAAGAGTCGGGGGCTCACTTTGAGAAGTGTTGTGTGATTTGACCATGTGAGACTCTGGGAAGCCGTTGTTGAGAGCCCCCCGGCTTTGAAAACCCAGATGTTGATGCTTCCCTCTCTGGTAACTGTGATTTGGTATTGATATAATGGTTGGACAGTTTGGAAGCCTGTCTGCTTGATCTGTCTGTATACTCTGAAGTTCTGGATGCTGACCTTTTCCCCCTGAACTAGGTAATATATGTTTGTTTGATTAAAGTGTTAACCCAAAAGAAAAAAAAACAAAAAACACCAAGAGTCACTCCATGATTTACTCCTCACATAAATGGAAAATTTCAAATGAGGTCGTATAAAATAAGATATAATTGTAGACAGGACAACAGCTGGTTCATAGTTGCAATTATTTTATATATTCAGCTTCTTAATGCAGCTAGGAGAAATTCATACTGTGATTCTAATATACCAACTGACTAAATCTCTTTGGGTCATAGAAAATTCTATACTATTTGTTTTTCAGAAATTGAAGGTTTTTCCTTCAGGTAACCCATTAAGATTTACATTACCTTGGGCAGAATTAAGCATTGGATTAGGAACTTGATGCATGACAATCTGTTTTCTTTCTAGCAAGTTATTGTTGCACAAATCAGAAAATCATAGCCTTGCTGGATAATCAACAACATTTCATTCTGATGAGCATATTATAGCTATAGTGATAGGTACTATTACAAACTGTTATTAATATTCCATGTTTCTTCTGGACAGCCAAACTTCCCGAAATTCTTAGTGACTTTTTGTGAAGGTTGAGATAAACACAATTAAATATTTTTGAGCTAACTCAATTGGTCAAGGTCCAGGAAAGATAGTCAAGGTCACTGTCTCCCTCATCATCACTATTATCGTCATCACTGATGTGTATACAGTCCTATAATGTTTGCAGTGCCCTTCATATACAGTATCTCCCTTGATTATCACAACTATCCTTTGAGTTGGGAGCTAGAATTATCCACATTTGGCTAGAGGAGAGGTAGAAGAATTAGACCTATGAACTCCTGACAAGTAAACTCCCTCTACCAAAACAGATCAGCAAAAAATGCTAAAAAAATGAGTCTTAAAAAGTTATCTTCATTTTACAGGTTAAGAATCTCTGTGTCATAAAAGTGAAGTGACTTTTCTAGGATCATATAGCTAGTAAGTGTCTGAAGCTAAACTTGAACCCAGATCTTCCTGACTTCAAGATTAGCACTCTGTCCAGGATATGAGTTTGAAATTTACATGCACCAGTGACCCATACCTTCCACAACCACAGATTTCTTGCCATACATGATTAAACACTGAGTTTTGCTAAATCATCCTTGTATATGAAAGACTACCCATTGGAATTTGAGTACAAGAATGCAGGAAACAAAACTACCAAGTGCCAGTGAAAAAAAAATATATTGGAGTCCTTTTTAGACTTACCATTTTTTACTTCCCACAATAGAGGAAAAAAAATTGGCATTCAAATAGTCCTCCAAACAATCCAACTTAGGTACTTCAATGTAGTTTGGTTTTTTAAGGCAGCTAGGTAGCACCATGCATAGATAGAGGCTTGGAGTCAGGAAGATCTAAGTTTACATCCAGTCACAGACATTTACTGGTTAAGTGACCCTGAGTAAATCACTTCACCTGCCTCAATTTCCTCAATCATAAAATTGGGGAATAATAATGAGGATTAAAAACAATGCATCTACTTCAGTTAATTTCATAAACATTTATTAAATACTTACAATGTGCACTTCACAAGGTTGTTATTTAGTTAAATGAGATAATAATTATAAAGCACTTAGTCCAGTGTCTAGCTTGTTCCCTTCCTCTTAAATGCTAAACTAGCAAAACATAGGCTCTGGTAACTTCTCTTTCCTTCCTTCCTTTTCTCCTTCCTTCCTTGTTTCCTTCCTTTCTTGTTTCTTTCCTTCCTTCTTACTTGTTTCCTTCCTTCCTATTTTCTTTCCGCTTTCTTTCTCTCTTCCTTCCTTCCTTCCTTCCTTCCTTCCTTCCTTCCTTCCTTCCTTCCTCTCTCTCTCTCTCTCTCTCTCTCTCTCTCTCTCTCTTTCTGTCAGGGTTAAGTGATTTGCCCAGGGTCACACAGTTAGTAAGTGTCTGATGTCATATTTGAACTCAGGTCCTCCTAAGTCCAGGAGTGCTACTCTATCCACAGTGCCACCTAGCTGCTTGAGCTCTAGTAGTTTCTATCCATATGGAAAGATTTCAGTTTTGGGCCGAGTGATAGAATCTGCTGTCCAAAGAAAAGGTCAGCTAAGCTAGGACCATAGGTTTATAGATCTTGACCTACAAATAACCTTAGAGCTCATATGCTCATTTTTGCAGATAAAGAAACTACAACACCTTGAAGAGTCATTATTTGTAAATTCATCACCAGGTGACAAATTATGCCATCATAAGATATCTTATAGAAATGGAGTTGGAGATGACTTTAAAAGTCATGGTCCTTTGCCAAAAAGTAAACTGAAGCCCAGAAAGACTGAATCACTTGTTTAAGGCCACATAGGTATCAGAGATGGAATTTTAAAGTAGGTTTTTTTATTCTAAATCCTGTGCTCTGTGTGTACCATGCTTTATTCTGCTGAAACAGATTGAAACAAAATAAAAATGCAAAATTAGCCTGTTTTGTGTGTACTCCCTTTAGATTGTGCAGTAACAGTGGTGGGATAGTGTTTAAAGATGGCAGGTGGTACTAAGGTTTTAGACCACCTATAAACATTAGTTAAAATATTGGTACTCAAAGTAGGATTGCTATATTACTAGAGGCAATGAACCACATCATTTTGGACATAAATGAAAGCAGAAGACAAAGAAGTTGTGGGTAAATAGGATGATTGACATATTCTTCCTGAAATGGTAGATAAGAGAAGGAAGGGTGAGCATGTGCCTAAAAGCCATCAGAAGCATCATTGCATTTCATAGGATAATTGTTCATCTAGCCTTGCAGTGAACAAAATAAGCATAACAAAAAGATCACTATGAAGATGACTATAGCTTGTGAATCAGAATCCTTTGCAAAGCACAAAGAAGTAGAGAAATTGGGTAACTTGACAAGACCCTCCAAACAACTCAATATATACAATGATAACTATAATTCTGGAAACTGTTATGTAAAGGTGGGCACATAAGGGAATTGTACTCATTTCTGGTTACCTTATTTTTGAAAGTTTAGTCATAAGCCAGAGTATCCAAGAGAGGACAGGCAGAATGATAAAGAGCCTAGAGTTCATGTCATAGGAGGATTGGTTGAAAGAACTGGGAATGGATGCTTAGAGAACAGAAGACTTAGGATAGGAAATATGGGATATAACAACTACCTTAAAGTATGTGAAATACTTTCATTTGGAAAAGGAATTAGACTTATTCTCTTTGGCCTTTGATGGAAGAACTTGGAGCCAATGGATAGAAGTTCTAAGGATTTGCCTTGGACTTGATATCAGGAAAATTTCTTATGAATTGCTGTTGTTCATTTATTTTCAGTCATGTCCTACTCTTTGTGACCACATTTGGGGTTTTCTTGGCAAAGATACTGGAGTTGTTTGACATTTCCTTTTCCAACTCATTTTATAGGTGAGAAAATGGAGGAAAACAGGGTAAAATGACTTGCCTAGGGTCACACAGCTAGTAAGTGTCTCAGACCAGATTGAACTCAAGTCTTCCTGAGCCCAGGTCTGGCATTCTATCTACTGTACCACCTAGATGCCCCTCTTATGAATTAGAGCTATCAAAATGTGGAATGAATTGCCTCTGGAGACAGTGGATTGCCTTCTCATTGGTGGAGTTCAAGCACAGACTGGATGAATTTGTGAGATGAATTATGGTGAGGATTCTTCTTGGTAGGAGTTGGACTAGATTACTCCTTATGTCCCTTCCAACTCAGAAATTTTGTGATTTTATAATGAAAAGTATATTGGAATATATTGTTATGTATTAATATTTGAGATGGATCAAAGGTCTGAAGACTACTCAGAACATTCATGTCCCTATATCATTGATACTTTTCTTCAAAAATATAGTCAGAATGTACTGGACTTGATGAATACTAAATATCACAAAAAGTGAAACTGACAATCTTAATGGGAAGGGAAATGACTAACTAGTAATGTGGAAGTCATCTTTGATCAGCTGTCATATGTATTAACACTATTATCTAGTCAGAGTAAAGGTCTAAATATCATATTAGAATAAAAGATAAAAGTAAGAAAACCCTGTAAGGAAGTCTAACTTGTCCTATTCAAATGAATTATTGACACCAAGAAGTAGGAAATGACATCAATTTTTCCCTCTGACCTGTGCTTTCATCAATAGGAGGAACATCTTATGTGGAACTGCCTTTCACCAATGTGCATGAGTCAACTGTTTGTCACTTATGTTCTTAGGAAATTGCCTGAGAATACTAAGTCATTCTCCCATATCATATGGACAATATGGTTCAGCAATAAGAAATGAGAGAGGCCATGATGTATAGATATTTTCCTCAAAAAAAGAATTGGGAGACACTGGAAATGTCAGTTACAAAATAACATTACATGACTGAAAGCAATTTGAATCACCAGTATATGTAAAGTCAGATCAACTTTTTAGAGCAAAGAACAAAACTAATGCCAAGCAATTACCAGCCTGGTTTCTGGAGAAGAAATGATGGCAAGGAGATGAAAAGAGTCCAAAAGCCACTTTAGGTAGTAATCACTTGATCTCTTTGCCTAGCTGAGAGACAGGAAACCAAAGAAAATGTCAATCCATGACATAAACATATATAAATCATATGGAGAAAGATGGTGAAAGGTTGTAAGAAGTATTGCCTCATAAAACAGCAAGAAGCAGTGGAAGAAAAAGAAATTATTGTAAGAAAAAAATCAAATCAAAGTCATGCTGAGAATATTTAAGAAACTGAAAGGACAATAGCAGAGAAAATGGAAAAGATATGTAAAGATGCATTTCTTTGACAAATTATTTTTTTTTTGCCACCAAGGACAGTGAAACTATCACATTTGGACTCAATATCAGAGTGCCAGTTGTACCAATGAGAAAATCAAAATGTCACTGAAGAAAACAAAGATAGAAAAAGCAGCTGTTATAAACCAAGTATATAAGTAAGAGACATATTCTGAAAGAGACACAATTTTGCAGATATTGTGAAATTTTCAAGATAACTGAAGGAGGTGAAGAAAAAAATCAGTAACTACCAACCCATATGTGTACTTTCCTATATACATAAATTTTACAAAAACCATCTACACAATACTAAAATTATTCTTGGTTAAGGATTTAAAAGGCAATAGGTAAATTTTCATGAGTGATATAACATAGACAATATCCTTCCTATCATATGACTACCTGAAAAATACAATAAATATAAAATTCCATTGTACTTATTATTCGTTGAACACAAAGAAACTTTGTAGAGCAAAGTGCTACGTTAAGTATGTCCTCCAACAAAGCATTTCTCATGCATATATCAAAATTATACCTGAGTCCTTAAAAGACGTGACAACTGAGACAACTTTGTTGATGACTCTCTAGACATTAATTTCACATAAGGTTTAAGAAAGGAAAATGTACACTAAGCAAAAGGTGTTTATTGCTATCATAGAGGAAATTCAGTGAAGAGTCCCAGTCATAGAGGAATATTCATGGGATTATGAGGTCCTCCAGATCCTCCTATTTGTGAATGACAATATGCTCATTTCATCAAACAAGAACCATAATCAGTCAAATGCCTTTAGCCTAAATGTTCATTCATACAAGGAATACCAAATAAAGTTTCACTTTCCAATTCTGAGACTCTATGAATTTCTGAAGAATGTATATTGTTTAGAGCTAAAATATGCAGCTTAATATAATTTCATAATATAATGTAACATAATATGATATAATATATAATGTGATGTAATATAACATAATATAGAATAACATAACATGACGACATGATATTATATGATTAATATGATATAACATAACATAACATAATAATAGGATATAATATAATTCCCTTTTCTACCAATCTTAATAGTTGGGTTTTTCTCCTGCAATAAAAGTTTGGATGGTAATTCTTTGCACTAAAAGCAGATATTGAAGCTAAAAAATGTCATATCAGAACTCAGGTTATCCTATCTTTTGCAAACACTTTTAATATGTGCTTTTTGGAGTTTTTTTTTTTCCTTTCCTTGGAGACTTCATATATTCTATAGTTGATCCTCTTACACTTTCCATTAAATCACACATTTTGCCTAGATCAGAAGTGACCAGCTTTTAGGCATTCTGTAGCATGACCAGTCCAAATCTTTGATGATTCTTCCCCAGAAGGACAAAGATTCTGTTATAGGATGTTTCCTAATGTGGATCTATGGTATTTTTGTGATGTAAGAAATCCATATCCAGTGCTTTCTTTATGTGAAGCATCTTTCTCTAATTTAAGCATACCTTTTAATTTTTCTATTAACAAACCTCTGTGCATGAAATCTTCCAGTTTTTAAATTAACTCCTCTTTAGAGGATAGTCTAGAGATAAGTTTCCAAATGCTATCCTCTCTTGTAATTTTTTCAGTTTCTTTTTAGGGATCAACAGAGTTTGGTAATCCACAAAATGCAAATTGATTAGTTTATCCTGGATTTATCCTGCTACTTAGCACTTTACATTTCACCAACTCTATTCGGCTCTTAAAAATTTTTAAATGTCCTCATTCTTAGTATTTTTTCTAAGTATTTTTTCCTAAGATCAAAGACTTTTGTATATTTTTACATCTATTAACTCATAATGCTTATTAGACTTATTAGCTTCTATTTTTTTAAATATTTGTAACAAAAATTATGTTTAGGAAAATAGTCATCTTAAAGTAATTATTAAGCCTGAAGTAATAAACAATGAAACATAATTATGTGATATATATAATCACATAGTAAAATAACTAGATTAGTGGCATTACACAGTAATGCTTTCAGACACTTTACAATTATGATTCTATAAATTTCAGTGAATTTATAATGGGAGAGAAAATACACATGGGAAACAAAAAATATTTTGTTTCCTGAATGAATCCCAGTGTATACCTAGCAGAAGGGGTGAAATTCCAATGTATAGCCAGCAGGAGGTTAGATGGATTGTGTGTTGTACTACTATAGTCAATAACCACATCAAACCCCTGTCACTCAATATACTACTTGAGATGTTACTTTATACTTCCCGTTTCTGGGGCAATCAGGGGCTATGCTGTGAAATTTCCTCAGAAATTAATAGAAATGCATAATCTTGCTCACTAATTGCTCTGAGCCCCATCACAGTTTATTAAATAAACCAGAAAAACCTCTTTTCCCATAAATTTTCATTTATCTTGCTCAGTATCAAATCCCCTCACTTCATAAACTTAAAGAGACATCAGTGCTGTTAGATATACAATTTATTACACTAAAATAATAAAATAAAGACATAAATAATAATTATTAACACTGTATCAGTAGAAAGCTCAAGGCCAGAGTGACCTCTAACCCATTAACTACAATTGTTGATTTCCCAACACTAGAAACATAGTGTCACCATTCAGCTTGCTCAGGATGGCAATTGTTTCAAGAATTTTCTCCAAAGTTCTTTGCAAGATAAGAATTAGCTCAGTTTCTCAGGAAAGAAGTTTTCTTAGTCCTTTATCTCTGTACCTCAATCAGCCTCTCTTCAGCAATGACAGTTAAAAGAGTTCCCAGAGAACAGTCAAATTGCTGTTCTCCTCAAGATTCTACTTCCTTTTGAAGATATAATAATATCCATAGTCTCATGGTCTCTGTGGAAGGGATTATTGAAACTGAAGTTACATATGTAAATATGAATATATATATATATGTACACACACACATATATATACGTAAACACTCATGCATGCACGCACACGCACGCACACACAGTGGTTGGATAGTACAGAGTTTGGCTGAAGAGGAGAACTAATTACTCCCTCTTTTGTACCCACCCCCAACTCTTTCCTAGCTCTTTCCTTCACAGTTGTCTGAGGCCAATGTCTTCAAAGGAAACAATACTAGTTTTCTGTTTACCAAACTATCTTCCCCTAAAACATTACTGACTCATTTTCCTTTGCTCATAGAATCTAGGATGATCCAAATTTATTTAATTGTCCCGTGCTTTTGGGGATCTTTAATAATGGGTTTCAATAAAATACCTTTGACTCATCTTGAGACATCCCCAGCTGATAATACCAGAAAACTGAGAAATTATCTTCTTTTTCTGTGTTGCTCACCATAGCATCCATACTAGCTGCCCTTAATGAAATACATTTAATCATTAGTCATAGTTTTATCTTAATTCTAGCTCATAAAGACTAGATAAAAGAGAAATGGAAAATAAACTTTAAAAAGTGATAAGCTTTAGAATGGGCATATGCACTCCTAGGAAGAAGAAAGAAGAGGAACAGAAGAGGTAACACCAGAAAACAAGGACAAATATAGTCTTTTTGCCATGACTCCACATGGCTCCACATCTTTCACATAGCTCCTTTCTGAGCATCTGACCTTTGTCCCGGTCCATAAAAGCAACAAACAGTAGCAGTTGTACTGAGCACCTACCCAGCACACTGCTCTCCTATCCTCTCTTTTTTCCGAATTTCACACTGGAGGGGCTCACAACCTCTTACTTCTGATCATCTTCTGTGGGTGAAGTCCCTTGCTATAGAGGCTGTATCATCATGGTTGAAGCCATTTAGACAGAGAGAGAGAGAGAGAGAGAGAGAGAGAGAGAGAGAGAGAGAGAGAGAGAGAGAGAGAAAATTCCCTTACCTCCAAATGTTGACTTGGCTGTGACCTCTCTCCTTTGTTGATGGGCCTCTGAAATCTTGGGTCCTTAACTGGCTTTTAGTGTGCTTGCCCCCTCCTTTTCTCTTACGAGATTTCAGCTTTCCCTCTTCTCTAAGATAAGGAGAGAATTCATCTATCTTTTCCCAGGTTAGTCTGAGCCTCCAATGGTTCTTAGATCAGGATATGTTGATGAGTATTATCCTTTCTGGAAGGCATCCATCTCATCTGTGGATTAGCAACTGTTCTGTAATTTTTGGTCTTAGCTGTATCCTTACAGTCACATAGGCGACTCTGAGGACAACTGTTTTCTTACACCAACTGCCCATTTCTCCACTATTATAAACAAAGTATTTCTGAAGCCTTGGGTTTTTTATACCATTTATATTCCTGACATAGTCTCACATAAATTCCTCTCCTGTCACAAAGAAAGTTAAGCAAAAATGGAAGAAACAAAAACCCTTTCAAAGCAGCATTTATAGCATTTGACCCCAAGAATTCTCACACACACATACACACACACACACACACACACACACACACACACATACACACACACTTCTCTATCAAGAAGTATATTTCATCATCTGTCCTCTGGAAGGAGACCTTTATCAGCTGCCCCATCACCATAATTATTTATGATGATAAGCATCATTTTCTTGGTTCTGATTTCTTTTCTCTGCCTCACTTCATACAAAGTCTTACCATGTTTCACTGAATTCCTCGCATTTGTCAATTCTTCACAATTTTAAAAAGTGACTGAATACAAACTGTGGGCTTGTGCAGAGCCGATGTGGCACTGGCTAGAATGGAGCAGTGGTAAATGTTAAGGATTTTGAGACTCTTACTTTCCTATGCCAAAACATCTGGCTGAATAACTGCATTTCTCACTTTTCTACCCAGATGTTTTGGCATCCCTTAGATACAGTCAAAGAGAAAGTTATTAATAGACTTACTTGGGGGAATTACTTCAGCATTTTAAAATTCATTTTTACCCCAGCAACTTACAATAATGGGGACCGCGGGACATAACAATTAAATGGTGCTAATTCTCCAAAGACCATTTGTTCTAATTTATAATTCTCCTTCTGTCATACTACAGCTAACTGTACTTTGTGCTGTGGTTTTTACTTCTGGTTTGTTAATGATGTCTCCTCTAAGAAATCCATTGCTATTGCTATTCTTATCAACTCCTTCAACATGGCTAGTTTGGGGGCAGTCTGAAGACTTTAAGGGCATCTATGTGAAGGTTCCAAGAGTATGGGATACGTAATCACTTTCAGTTAAAGTGGATGTAGGTAAAATTTTTTCAGTAGATATTTTTCTGTGTCAGCAAAGCCATGAATTTGGGAGTCATGTAAAGAATGCTTACCTCTTGTGGTATTATCAGGCCTTGACCTGGACTTAAAAGATTTGGATTTGAGGGGCGGCTAGGTGGTGCAGTGAGTAAGAGCGCCAACCTCGGAGTTGGGATGACCCGAGATCGAATCCGGCCTCAGAAAATGAGCACCCACACATAAATAATGACTAGCTGTGTAACCTTGAGCAAGTAACTTAACCCCAATTGCTTTAAAAAAAAAACAGATTTGGATTTGAAAGGGGACTCTGCCAATTATTTCACTTGGAGGCAGCAAAGTAGCTCAATGGATATGGTGATGGGCCTGGAATCAGAAAGACCTGAGTTCAAATATGACCTTAGTCATTTACTAATTGTATGACCTTATATGTATGGCAAGTCACTTAATCCTGTTTGCCTTAATCCATTGGAGATTTTGTAGTTGTTTAGTTATTCCAGTTGTGTCTGACTCTTCTTGACCCCATTTGGGATTTTCTTGGAAAAGAAATTGGAGTGGTTTATAATTTCTTTCTCTAGTTCATTTTACAGATAAGGAATCTTAGGTAAATTGGGCTAAATGACTTGTCCAGGGTCACACAGCTAAGAAGTATCTGAGGTCAGATTTGAACTCATGAAGATCAGTTTTTCTTATTCCAATCCCAGAGTTCTATCCACTATGCCAACTGAATGCCCTAAATTCACTGGAGAAAAAAATGGCAAGCCACTCCAGTATCTTTGCCAAGAAAACCCCAATGGATAGCATTGGCATGCCATGATTTATGGGGTCAGAAGGTGTTGTATATGACTGAAAAACTGAACAACAATAATAGGTGATGACCTCTTTAGGTCTCGATTTCCTCATCCATCAAACACTCACATTTATAGAGTGTTTTCAGGTTTGTAGAGAGCTTTACACAGTGTCACACTTGATATTGATAACTATCCTAGGAAGTATGTCCTATTATCTCCATTTTACAGATGGGAAAACTGAGGCTAAAGGAGGTTAAGTGACTCATCCAAGCTCACAAAGCTAGTGAGTGTCTGAGACAAGAGTCAAACTCAAGTCTTCTTGACACCAAGGCAAGTAGTCCATTCACTATGACAGGATGTCTCTACAGTAGCTGACATTTATATATGGCTTATGTTTTACAAAATGCTTTACCTAAATTATCTTGAAAAGGAGTCCTACCCAACCCATTTTTTAAAAAGGTTGTCATAAGGCTAAGATGAGATAATGTCCATGAAAGCACTTTGTAGTCTTCAAAGTGTCCTAGCTTCTTGTTACCATCATCATCATGTCTACCAATATCTGAAAGAAATTTAAAGGAACAGTCAATATATTCCTCTGCCTTCAAACTGGTGCAGACAGAGCTTTGTATAAATACATATTGATCTCTACATGTAAATTACAAAGGTGACCTAGGCCCAATGGTGCTAGATTATAGTAGGTAGGGTTTGCTTTTTGTATTTCACTCTTCTCCAGACAACCATCCCTCCTGTCCCTAATCTCTGCCCAAGGCAGTCTGTGTTTTGCCACTGACCCATGATCTTTTACATTCAGAAGAGGAGATAAATCCCAAACTCTTTTTAAATGGTGTCAAATTCAAATAGAAACAAATACCTGCTAACCACATACTGACCTAGAAAACCACAAATTAACATTATCTATGTTGTATTTTATATTTTGTCAAACATTTCTCAGTTACTTCTTCTGAAGTTTTTTTCTTCAAATGGTTTATTTAACAACTCTGAAGGTGTCATACAGAATCAAAAAACACAAAACCAAACTCATGTTTCATATTTTCCTCTGTTTCAATTAAACTTAATCCAGTTGAATTCAATAAGGATTTATAAAAACCAGGCACTGTGCTAGGTGTTATGGATACAAAACAAACCCAAATAATACCCTACTTCAAGGACTTTACATTCTGTTGGATTTATGTTTCAAGGGTATAAGTTGTTTCTCCTAAATTAGAATTAAGCAAGAGACTGTTTTATCTTTTTTCCTGTACTGCCTGGTACTGGACTGGGCATGCAGCACAGTTTCCAGAAATGCCATTTGAAGCAAAGCATAGTGCTAGACCTTGATATAAAGAAAGATGAAACCACATCCATAGCTTACATTTTGCTGTATTTCAATCTGCTCCCTACTAAGGACTCAGGTGCAAAGGGCAAATACAAACATACCCATACGAATTGTCAACATTTGGATTGACTTAAATTCACGAAGCCTGAAAACAGGAAAGAGACATTTTGCGGGGGGGAGGAACAGGGCTTGAGTTTAGAAAGACAGAGCAACAGAATAGATTTAGTTTCACAAAAAGCATGGGAGGTAGATGGATAATAGAAAAGAGTACTTTCTCCAGAAGACATGGGTCCAAATCCTGCATCTTATAAATACTGTATGATTGTTTAACTTTATAACATTGGATATAACATCTCCCTGGGCTCTGGTTTCCTCAAGTAAGTTGAAATAGGGATTTGGACCTATGACCACTGTGTCCTTTCCAGCTCTAAATTTGTGATACTATGATGCTGTAACTAGGGTATTCTATCAATTTTGGGATGTGTGTAGGGGAAGGGTTTGAACATGCACTGGCCCTACCTCCACTCTCTTCAAGAGAGTAAAACTCTTCTTACAACCTGAAAAACTAACCTTTTTTCCAAATAATCACAGAGCATAGTTTTCCCATCAAAGCTATTTTCACCTGTGACACTCTATTAGGACATATACCATATAAGTTGTGTGCCTCAATATCTATGGCAGTGAAACCAGATTGGGCTCTTTAAGTTCTAAGCATTTTGAAGAAATTATTTGTGATTTCTTTCTAAGGCTAAAGGATAAGCTGCTCTGGGAGTTCAGTTTTCTTTTGACTATTTGACTCAAGACAGTACAGATACTGTAATGTGGTCTCTTCTTTGATATCCAATCAATGGTACCATTTACTTGGTTGAGAATACACAATTATTGAAACATGGAAATTCATTCCCTTTTCTTTCTTAGTTCTATATTTCTTTTTAGAAACAACCTTAGAACAAGATCTAAGCAGACAGATTTTTTTTTTTTTTTAAAGCAATTGGGGTTAAGTAACTTGCTCAAGGTTACACGGCTAGTCATTTGATTTATGCGTGGGTGCTCATTTTCTGAGGCTGGATCTGATCTCGGGTCATCCAAACTCCGAGGCCGGCACTCTTACTCACTGCGCCACCTAGCCGCCCCTTTAGGGCAATTGGGGTTAAGTAACTTGCCCAAGGTTACACGGCTAGGTTTTTTGTTTGTGCGGGTTAAGTGTCGGAGGCCGGCTCCGAACTCAGGTCCTTCTGATTCCAGGGCCGACGCTCTATCCACTGCGCCACCTAGCCGCCCCTAAGCAGACAGATTTTTAGCAGAGGTCATCTATATTAGCCAATGGCATGGTGTCAATATTAACAAGTCAAATTTCTATCCCACTCTTAAGATTCATAAAAGACAGCTCAAAACATACTCCTGTGGGGGATGGAGAACATGAATATTATTTATCATTCCACATTTTAAAGCTAAGGAAGCTAAAGCTTAGAGATATTTAGTGATTAATTGTCCATAGTCATGCTTTAATAAATGTTAGGGATATGATTTGAAACTAGGACTTCCAAATCTAAACCCACCATTCTTTCATTGTACCCCCATTCCCTCTTAAGTAATTCAACTATATACTGCCAATTCAGTTGTTTCTTTTTAAAAATGTATATTTTTCTTAATTATATGTAAACAAATTTTTCTAGCTTTTAAAAAAATTTTGAGTTCCAAATTTTTTCCCTCTAACCCTTCCCTGAGAAGGTAAGCAATTTAATATAGACTACACATGTGCAGTCATGCAAAAGATTGCCACAGTAACCATGCTGCAAAAGAAAACAGACCAAAAACCAAACAAAAACAAAAGAATAATAGAGTTTTAAAAGTATGCTTGGGGGGGCAGAGCCAAGATGGCGGAGTAGAAACAGCTTATCCAAGCCACTCTCCCCACAGATTACCTCCAAACTATGTAAAAGGGGACTCTGAACAACTTCTGGAGCCCCAGCACCCACAGAACGACATAGAGAAGCTAACCTCCTACTGAGGACAGCCCAGCAGCCCTGCAGGAAGGACCAGTGAAGCGCTCTGGGATCCGGCAGCGCAGCACAGTGCGCAGGGAGCCGAGCACAGGTCCGCCTGAGTCACGGTTTTAGCCCCAGGGCGGCCTGGTCAGCAGCCGGCTGGAGGGACCCCAGAACACTAGCAGCTGGGGCGATTCCAGAATTATCAACATAGACATGCCTAGGACGAAGTGAGAGGTTAATGCCCTATGGACTTTGGGACCAGTATTTGGGGAACACATCAGCTTCCTCCCCTAGGGGCTAGAAGCCACTGAGGAGACACGCCATTTTGTAGTTTTCAGAGGCAGCTCCAGCTCCGGGCCTGTGAACTGTAGGGAGATCCAGCGATCTGTCTTGGGGGGTAATCGCTCTTGCTTTAACCTCCCTGGATCTGGATTGTGATCTGGGGTGGAGGTCGTGGGTGGGTTTCCAGCTTGCCAGAAATGGAAGTTGTTCCCCCCGACATGTTAGGGATGAAAGTTCCCATCTGGTGCCAGAGCCATACTGTGGCAACAAGCCCAAAAGTCAAGTAATTAAGTGGCAACATGCCAAGGCAAAGGAAACAAATTAAACAGAAAAGTGCAACCTTAGACTCCTATTTTGGGGGCAAAGAGGATCAAAGCATAGAGCAGGAGGAGGGCTGTGAGATCAGAAGTCCTGCTCCAAAAGCCCCAAAGGAAAACATGAGCGGTTTGCAGGCCATAGAGGACCTTAAGAAGGACTTTAAAAATCAAATAAGAGAAGTGGAGGAAAAATTGGAAAGAGAAATGAGAAGGATGCAGGAAAAGTATGAAATGAGGGTCAACAGCCTGACTGAGGAAAACAACACCTTAAAAAATAGACTAACTCAAATGACAAAGGAGGCCCAAAAGGGCAATGGGAGAAGAATGCCTTAAAAAGTCAAATTTGCCAGATGGAAAAAGAATCTCAAAAGTTCACTGAGGAGATTCATTCCTTCAGAGTTAGACTGGAGCAAATGGAAGCTAATAACTTTATGAGAAATCAAGATGCTGTTAAGCAGATCCAAACAAATGAAAGATTAGAAGGCAATGTGAAATATCTCATGGGAAAAACCACTGACCTGGAAAATAGATCCAGGAGAGACAATTTAAAAATTATTGGACTACCTGAAAGCCATGATCAAAGAAAGAACCTAGAAATCACCCTTCAAGAAATACTCAAGGAAAATTGCCCTGATGTTTTAGATCCAGAGGGCAAAATAAAGGTTGAAAGAATCCACCGATCACCTCCTGAAAAAGATCCCAAAAAGAAAACTCCCAGGAATATTATAGCCAGGTTCCAGAATCCCCAGATCAAGGAGAAAATACTACAATCAGCCAGGAAGAAACAATTTCAATATTGTGGAAACACTATCAGAATAGCACAGGACCTGGCAGCTTCTACACTGAGGAATTGAAGGGCATGGAATATGATATTCCAGAGGGCAAAAGAACTGGGAATGAACCCAAGGGTCACCTACCCAGCAAAACTGAGTATTTTGTTTCAGGGGAAAATATGGTCATTCAGTGGAATAGAGGACTTTCAAGCATTCTTGAGGAAAAAACCAGAATTGAATAGAAAATTTGACATCCAGACACAAGAAGTAAGAGATGCCTGAGAAGGTAATCAGGGAAAAGAAATCAAAAGGAACTTATCAAAGTTGAACTATTTACATTCCTATATAGAAAAGCAATAACTGTGACTGATGATATCTTTCTCACTATGAAAATAATGGAAGAAGGGTGTATGGTCATATGAATACATATGTGAATGTGTGTATATATGTTTACAGTTATATATGGATAGAGGGCATAGGTTGAATTTGTTGGGAAGGGAGGATACTCAAGGGGTGAAGTTATGAGGTGAGAGAAGAAAGTGGCAAGAGGAGATGGGGAGAGACAGGGTAGGGTAAACTATCTCATGTAGAAGCAAGGGGAAGTGGTTGCAAGGAAGGGGAAGAATAAGAGGGCAAACAGGCAAAACCACATTCTCATTGAATTTGGTTGAGGGAGAGAATGACATACATACTAAATGGGATATCTCATCCTGCAGCAGAATAGGGGGAAGGGGGATGAGAGGAGGGATGATGGATGGGAGGGCATCCTTGGGGGGAGGGGAGGTTGGAAGTACCCACTATCGAAGAGGGACTGGATCAAGTAGGGAATGGACCAGGTGGGGGGTGTGATGAGTGGGAGGGAATTATAAGCAGCCTTGTACAATATATCTACTATGGTAATGTTTTGCATAGCTAGACATGTGCAATATATACTGAATTACTTATCTTCCCAGAGGGAATGGGTGACAAGGGAGGAAGGAAATGGATCTGAAATTCAAGGTCTTAACATTAAATGTTTCAAATATATATAAATACTATTATCAATACTCTTTTGCTTGTAATTGGGATAAGATGTGCAGGCATTGGGACACAAAGATTCACCTTCCTCTAATGGAAAAGTCGAAGGGGGTATGGGAGAAGGTATGGGAGAGTGCAGATTGGAGGAAGCGATATCTTGTGGGACTGCTATTCTGGGAGGGTGGGTAGGGGAAAAACAGGGGGAAAAATAATTGTAACTCAAAATCTGGCAGAAATGAATGATTTAAAAAAGAAGTTAATAAAGCATTTGTTTAAATAAAAAAGGTATGCTTGAATCTGCATTCATACTCCATCAGTTCTTTCTTTGCAGGTGGAGCATTTTTCATGGTAAGTCCTTTGGAGTTGTTTGTATAGAGATAGATGTGTATATATTTATGCACATATATGTGTTTGTATATATACACATACACACAAACATGCCTTTGTGTATATACATATATGCATATATGTATGTGTATACATACAAACATACATACAAATGTGTATACATATATATTTTTGTGTTGAAACTGGCAACAGTGTCAAGAACTTGAGATTCTGTTGTGCTTGGCAATGAAGATAGGAACACCTCTATCAGAAAGATTTTGTTTTCCAGGAAACCACCTTGTTGCTTTCAATGTAGGCACAAGCTCCTAATGGATCCCAATCTGCTGAGATGCAAAGATCAAATATGGACATTCCCATAAGAATTATAAGCATTTGGTTGATTTATATTCATGAACCCTGGGAACAACAAAGGGACATTGTTCAACATTCCCCATATTGTTTTATCCCAACATTTTGTCAACAGTTGCTCCATTTTCCAAGACCATAATATTTTGCATCCTTTTATTTGAGAACCTTTTCATTTTAGATCCTGCTCTTTTCTACCAAATTCATTTCTTTTCAGAAACACATTTACATTGAATTATTTCAAACTTTGAACTGATTTCTGTGAGAAAAACCAAGGTGGAAGTTCACTAAAGCTATCTTCAGGCCTTTTTACACTCCCCTCCTCATTATTGGAAGTTTTCCTCATTTTTGTTCATGGGTCACTCAGGACCAAAGAATTCATCACCATGCTTCCAACTTTCTGGTCATGTACCTTTCTTTATTTCTCAGAATCCCATAATTTCAAAGCTGGAAAAAATCTCAATGGTCACCTAGTCCAGTCCACAAGCAAAAAAAGAATCCTTCCTATCAATTACCCAGCAGGTAGTCATCTGACTTTGGCTTAAGTACCTCCAATAAAGGTCAAAGAATCATCTTCTGAGGCAGCCTATACCACTTTTGCATAACTTTAAATTTTAGAATGTTTTTCATTCTTGATTGAATGAATGATATTGGCCTTTTTATAACTTCCAACTAATTCTGCCCTTTGGGATCCCATAGAACAAGTGTGATCCTTCCACAGGATAGTCTCTGAAAACAATAATTTCCCCTCTGAATATTGTCTTCACCAGGCGAAAAGACCCCCAGACTTTGCAACTAATCTGCAGATACCATAGCAGACATAGTCTGTCACTGGGACCTACTTAAGCCTGAACTGCTTGATAGAACTTTCCAGGTCTTTGAGACCCAATCTTAAGAATTATTTAGAATTTAGGATTCCTTCATTAGCCAAATCCATTTTGGTTAAGCCATGTGGAGAGTGGACTGGGGGGCTTTGTGGTTTTGTGCATAAATTTGGTCAATCAGACCCTTATTTCAAATCTTTGAGGAGGAGAGCCTATGGCCTCTTTCTAACCTTCACTAATTAATGTCTTCACAACAATGCCAATAAGAATCAAATAGTTTAATCAGCATTGCAGCAACTAATCTGTTTTCTAAAAATCTTCATAAGGCCCTGCTACTAAATATAATTGAACTTCACAAAAACCTTTATTTGTTGTCTCTTGTATATAACACATCACACTCAGCACCAGAAATAATTTACAGTTTACAGTTTAAAAACTACTTTCCTCATAGCAACCCTATCCCCATTGTTTTAGATAAAACTGAGGCAAAGAGAGATTAAGTGCTTTGTCCTTCATCCTACCACAGTTAGTAAGTGGTAAAGTCAGCACTCAGACTTTAATTTTCAGACTCCTTGTTGAGGACTATTTTCAGTCCATCTTTCCAGTATGTGTATCTGCTTCTGTGAAGACCTCACTCTATGAGGCTGAGGTCACATTGAAGAGGGAAGGGTGATGAGGAGGGGGTGAGGGTAAGTGGTTCTGCCAGGGATCCACCCTGGCATCCAGTCTGGAAGGAATTCACCAGGCTCAAGCAAACTTTGAAGCCGAAATTGTAAAGTTTATTGTTACTCTGTAGAGAACAGTGGGCTAGATTCTAATGGAACCTGCAAACTTGCAGAGGCCGCAGGCATAGTTTTAAGGGGTCAATTATGCTAACTAGGTGAGTAAGGATGGGATCAGGGAGGAGTTAAGGAGTGGTCAGTGCTCAAAGGGCCATACACTTTTAATATCAACTGCGCAGGTGTATTGCCCATTCACTGGGAAATAGCTCAAGGGGGGCTAGCTGGAGGTGTGGTTTTAGGCCTGACACTTCACTAAAGAGTGCCCAGTCTGCCTCCCACCAAGGTCATCAGAGACAGTGTGGGTATATAATTGACTAAGGAGTTACCCTATAGATAAGGTATTGAAGAATTTATGGTGGGGCTGGCCACTCTAACTAAAGGAGATAACATTTACATAACTTATTGTTTCAAGCAGAGATAAACAGGTCATGAGTTGTTGCTGGGCAGAGTGCTGGAAGGGGGAAGGGGAAGAGTCAGTGCTCTGAGGCTGGGAGTGGGGGGAGTGTGATTTTACAGACTGCTTTTACAAATTGATTTTACAGACATAAATCCCAAAGTACCACATTTACAAACTGATGTTACAGATTCATACTACAGACATATATACATCACAAGGACCCCATCAACATGACTAGCACAATGGCATGGAGACACCCCTTTTAAGTCAGGACAGATAAGTTAGGGGAGGAAAGTGAGAAATCTGCCAAGTGTACCTGGATCCTTCCTGTTAGGAAGGAGCCTAATCAAAATATTTACAACTGGAAGGGAACTTAGAAGTCATTTAGTACAATCCCATCATTTTACAAATGAAGAAACTGTGAGCAAGACTTGTCCAGTATCACAGAGGCAGTATATGACAGAGCTGGGATATTCTTGTATCTTCTTTCTGATCCTAGCAAAAGGATGGGCACACAGAAGGCACTTGGTACAAATTTGCTGAATTGAAATGAAAATATTAGTTACTTGTGAGTTATACCTGTGTGTAGTGATGTCAAACAATTGAAAAAGGAAATATATAAGTGAATAATGTTACTTTTCATTTTCTAGCCAGATAATCTTTGCTAAAAAGACATAGACTGCCACTATCTAGAGATGTAACTAGGAAATTGGGCACCTGGAATAAATTCATTTGAGTGGTGTGGGGGGAGTGCGGATAACAAATGAGGTCGAAGGTATGGCTATTTCTATGCATGGCTAAGGTAGACTGGCAATAGCATTCATAGCAATTTGAAGAGGTTGTAGAACTGAGAGGCAGGGTTATTATAAAGAGTGGGGGCAATGATTAGATTTCGAGGAGACTGTGAGCCAAGTACTGAACTTTTGGGGGAAGAAAGAGTATGACTGAGATGTATAGAGATGGCAACAATAAAATATGACCAAAATAGAATGAATTTTAAAGGAGAAATGGTTGCTGAATAATGTGAGGAGACAGAAAGAGAGAGTGGGGAAGACACTTAAAAGTGTCAGTGGGGAAGAAGGAAGGAATATGTCAGTTCCAAGAGAGAAGGAGCAGCCAGCTTTGGGGAGATACCAAGAGATACTTGTATCTGCAGTGGAAAGTTAGGTTTCAATGGTTACTAAAAGATAGAAGGAATAAGAGAGGAAGATGTCCAGAATAAAGAAGAATTCAATAGCAATAGAGGATAGTAGCAGATGTTAGAGTAGAAAGGGAGAGTAGAGGAGGCAAGAGACTAGGGAGAGTTTGAGATGAGTTTAGAGTGTGGGAGAGTACAGCGGTGGTTAGGCACACTGCCTTTGCCACTTTTCCCCTGCTGATCCCACACTGCTCCTGAACTTCTCAGGTGGTGCATGCCATTTCAGGCATGCATCAGGGCATCCCATGATAGTTCCAGCCCCACTATACCAGCTGATGGCACAAGCATATCTGTGAAAAGTAACTGAGATCATAGGGCTTTGAAATATGAGTTCAGCAATTAATTTTGTAGCCATATCAGTTCATTGTATCTGAATACAATGATCAGTACTTTAGATGCAAATAGAGAGGCAGTGATTGACATATGTTAGAACTAGGTGACCAAATGAATTTTATTTGGCTGTATTATTATGAATTTTAAAAGAGTCTAGACTGGAGAGAACCCAAGTTCTTCTAATATAGTACTATGTCAGATGAATTATCCTTGTTGCGGTTTGAATAGGATAATGTGGAATGGCATAAGAATGATTACCTGTGTATTTTAAGATACAGTCTGTCTTGGGTTCTTCATGAAGTCGTTATTTTCATATAATTTAATTAGAACTGGCAGGGAGAGATGATCTCTCTTTTCAGAACTTGAGCTACACCTGCAGTCTAGCATCAAGAAATTAGCACAAATCTGGAATCTCTAAGTCAGGAATTAAATTTTTCTACTTTTCAAATGGACACTACAATGGAGAAGAAAGAGGTCAAACAGCTAACTGGGCTGAACTTTTGAATTTGAAATTTTAATCCAGAAATCTGGTTCTCCATCTTTTTAAAATGTCCTTCATTCATTCATTCATTCAACAAATGTTTATTAAACACTGAACTATGCCCCAAGATGGACATAAAAATGATTAAATCATAGTCCCTATCATACAGAATCTCGTGATCTAGTGAGGACATTGGTGGGCATACAGTTCAACAAGTATTTGTTCAGTTTGACCCTGTAAAAGGCAATCTTAGTCTGGTTTGGTTGTTGTTGGGTTGGTTGGGTTTGCGTGTGTGTGAGACACAAAAAGAATAATCTAGTTCCTGCCCTCCTAGAGCTTCCAGTCTACTAAGAGAAGCACTGCATATCCTAAGAAGCAAGTCATAAACTAGGACATTACAAATGCAGGAAACAGGTAGAAAAGATGCAGTCTTAGGAAGGGAAGATCATAGATTTAGAAATGGAAAATACCTCAGAGCCAATCTAGTCCTACCCTTTCATTTTATTGAAGAGGGAACTGAGACTTAAGGACCTAAATTGACTTGCCTAAGGTCATAGAGATAGTAGGTGACAGAATCAACACCTGAACTCAAGTCTTCTGATTCAACACCAAGCACTCTTTCCACTCTAGCACCTAAGGGGAGGGAGGTGCTCAGAGATAGCTCCTACAGGGGGATGGGTGGTTGGCACTTCAGCTCAGTCTTAAAAGACAGTAGGAATGGATGTGAAAGCCTGGGCATTCAGTGAAGCTAGATGACAATTAGCACATGCTATAGACAGACAAGCATCGGTAAACAGCTTCCAGATTTGGAAAATCTTTGATGATTCCAATTCACCGTGGACCACTAAATGAAAAATGGAAAAGAAAGATAAAGACCAAAAAGCATGCATACATTTATATCCCCATCTCAGCGACATAAATTAAGCATCTGAGAAAGGTTTGGATTTTTTGGCTCCTCTTAGCTGGTGCTGCCACACCTGTGCAATTGTGTTCCATTAATAGTTGTCCCAAGTATTCCTTCAGATATTTATGGAAAAGAGGTTTTTATGAATCCCATCTGTCCTATTAAAAACAGAATTTATCTGTTTTTGTGCCCACTAAGCATTCCCTGTTCAGTGTCTCCGACTCTCTCCTGCTTGATAAGAAAAGCATTTTTGCCTTAGTGGTACCAACTCCAAACAAGAACAGACCTGGATATAGTCAGAATAGGTAACCACTTCATTTAGGTGGCACAGTAGATAGAGTGCTAGGCCTGGAGTGAGGAAGACCTGAGTTAAAATCTGGCCTCAGACACTTACTAGGTATATGACAGTGGGCAAGTCACTTAACCCTTTTTGCCTCAGGTTCCTCATCCGTAAAATGAGCTGGAGAAGGAAATGGCTAACAACTGAAGTATCTTTGCCAAGAAAACCCCCCAAAATGGGTCACAAAGAGTCAGACATGACTCAACAACAATAATCATGCAGTGAGATTTGAGAAGTGCTGTTAGGTCCTAAATATTTTTTCCCACTGACATGTCCAAGGACTATAAATTCTCACAATCAGTCATTCTTTAAATTATGTATTAATGGTCTACATTAAAATAGTAGTTTACCTGGGAGAAGCTAATTAAACCATAATTAGCTATTTTGGAATCAGTTAGCCAGTCACTTAGAAAGATTCTGAAAACAGATTGTGGTGGTCCATAACTTGCAGGATGATGATAAACCAATCACTTACTTCTGTGTGCCTCAGTTTCCTTATCTCCAAAACTAGAGAGTAGACTAATTGATCCTCTGTGTTTTCTAGCTCCTAGAATCTATGAAGTTTAATTGGTAGCTGGTGCTGAGCAGATGACTGCATGAATGGGAACAGGAGGACCAAAGGGAGAGAAGGGGTTCATTGAATAGGGAGAAAATGTCACCAAAATAAACTTGGCTTCTGTGTAGTGCAGTAACAAGCTCATTTTACTCAGAATCAGGAGGACATAGTCATTTGCATGGTGTCTCCTCCATTAGAACATGAATTCCTTGAAAGCAGGGACTGTTTTTACATCCCTTTATATTCCCAGCTTAACACAGTGCTGAACACATAGTAGGCATTTTATGAATGTTTATTACCTAACTGAGGTGATCCCCATGTGTGGGATTCACACCCTTCTCCCCCCTGCTTTTTGGAATACTTAATTTTCTCTAAGACACAGTGAATGTGGCACTTCATAACTAAAATCTTTCTTCATTCCCTTAAAACCCTCTCCCTTTTGAAATTGTTTTATGTTCTTCTGTAGATTTCATATTTATTCATTTGTGTATATGGCATATCCTTCTGTTACTATCTAGAATGAAAATTTCTGAAGGGTAGGAATATTTTTTTGAGGGGGGAGGTTGTTTTTTTTTTTTTTTTGTTCTTGTGTCCCCAGCTTACCCACAGAGTCTTATACGTGGAAGACAACTAACAAAATAATTGTTCGATTCAATGAAAAACTGAATTGAATTGAATTGAATTGAATTGAATTGAATTGAATTATTGGCCAGATTTGAGAGAGGAGGAGCAGGGAAGATGAGGTATTTATCCATCCTCTTGGGAGAACTGCCAAATCTATTTGGAGAACAGGATTTAAAACAAATAGCTCAGTTGTATTTATTTCTAAATCACTCAGCAGAAACAGAACATAAGTAATTATTTGCAAACTGCAGTAGAGGTCTTTCTTTGTTCCAATGACATTCTTCCTCAGAATTTCAGTCTCCAGAAATCCTTCCAACTTCTCCAACCCCTTCCTTTTCACTCTAAAAGACTCTACCCTCCTGTTGTTTAGTCCTTGCTCTTTTCCCTCTTTCCTTAGGGACTTTTTAGGAAGCCACTTGCTGTTCTCTCTATGATTTCCAATAGTAAAACCTGAAATTCATTAATCCCACGAAGGACAGTTTTGTAACCTGTCAAGACCCTCCTCCCCAACACTGAGCACTATATGCCCTTGGTGTGGATGGGGAGAGAGGAGAGTACAGGATCTTCATGGAGTTTTTGTGCAGTATTGAAAACTTTAACAGTTACAGTTTCAGGTATGATAGAAACAAGCTATAAATGACATTTACAGGAAAAAATTGATTTTATTCTCACACTAGTTCATGAAGAGGAAAAGAAAAAAACTTAGAAATTATTAGAGATTATAACTAAATTCTGAGTCACGTATGTTTTAGTTACAAAAAAAAAAAGCTAATGTGATCTTTGCTGTATTCACAGAAGGGTAATATTTGGAAGGGCAATGACAATTCCACTGTAGTCCGACCATCCTGGAGCATAGTATTCAGTTCTATGAAATGACTTTTTTTTTAAGATTGGCTCTCCCTATCTCTCCCAGGCTAGAAGGGCAGTGGCCACTCACAGGTATCATTCCAATGCTGATAGGCATAGATGCTTTAACTGGCATTGTTTTTCCAACCTGAGCTAGTTCCCCTCCTCCTTAGAGAATCTGGTGACCTTTGACTCCCAGGAAATTACTATATTGGTACAAGACATAGGCATTCTACAATAACTTAAAACTCCCAGACTCAAGGGATCTCCCAACTACTTCAACATCCCCAGTAGCATGGACTACAAGCATGTGCCAGTGCTCGTAGATAGACACAATTTTTTGAAAGAGCCTTTGACAAACTGGAACTCATCTAGAGAATGACCAGGATGGGGATGGGGGAGGGCCAGTGCCTGTCTTCATGTCAGTTGAAGAACAGCTGGAAGAACTGAGAGTGTGTAGGTCAAGAAAAAAGCCAACTTAGAGGGTCATGATAGCTTCATTCACTTAGGCTTCAGTAAGGATTTATTAAGTTCCTTCTATATGCATAGCACTGTGTCAGGCTCCCAGGATACATGAAGAATATCACAGTCCTTGTCCTCAAGAAATTTATAGCCTGATAGAAATGACAGCTTTAAAAATTTGACCAAATTACCTAAGCTCTCTGAACTTGTCTCTTTATCTGTAAGAATGGAAAGAATGATCCCTGTCCTTCCTGCCATATAGGGTTGCTGAGAGAATCAAATGAGATAATGTTTCTGGAAGCTTCTGGATTAAGACATTATTCCTATTCAATTTAATTCAACAGACATCTATTTAAGACTGTGCTAGGTGCTTTGGATACAAAAAACAAAAATGAAATAATCTCTGCCCCAGAATTTACATTCTAGTCATATTATGTCATGTAAAACATCCCACATCAGAAGAGGCAAAATCACAAAATCTAAAAAGTTCATCACATGGTTTCCTCCCATATATCTTTCTATGTCTGTCTCCTTTCCCTTCCTGACCCCTCTTCCTGTTTTCCAAGGACTCAGTGCCCTTCTGGTACTCTCTGGCTGTCCAAAGCTCCCTACTACATCACCCACTTCTGTCTGATTCCCAGCTCTAGCACTACAAGCTCCAAAATTATCCTGTCATTTCTTTTTTCTATCCAACTCCAATTAAAATTTCAGTCCCTCCAATGAGGGTAAAGTCAAGAACCAGCATTTAAGAGCTTACTGCATGCTAGGCATTATACTAAGTGCTGGGGATACAAAAGAAGCAAAAAGAAACTCAATTCCTGCCTTTGAGGAGCTTACATTCTAAAAGGGGAAGACAATACATAAAGGAGATCCTTGTGCCAAAGTATGGAGAGTCATGAGCAAAATCAGAAGAGGAATTAAGGATGAGGCCCAAAGTGCTATAAAAATATGTATACCCTTTGGCCCAGAAATACCACTTCTAGGTCTGTATCCCAAAGAGATTATAAAAATGGGAAAAGGACCCACATGTACAAAAATATTTGTAGCAGCTCTTTTTGTGGTGGCAAAAAATTGGAAATTGAGGGGATGCCCATCAATTGGGGAATGGCTGAACAAGTTGTGGTACATGAATGTAATGGAATACTATTTTTGCTATGAGAAATGATAAACAGGTAGACTTCAGAAAAAACTGGAAAGACTTATATGAACTGATACTGGGTGAAGTGAGCAGAACCAGGAGAACATTATACACAGTAACCCTTACATTATGTGATTACTAACTTTGATAGACTTTACTGTTCTCAGTAATGCAAGGCTCTAAGACAACTCCAAAAGGCTCATGATGGAAAATGCTATCCACCTCCAGAGAAAGAACTTTGGAGTCAGAATGAAGATGGAAGCATACTATTTGCTCTCTCTCTGTTTTTGTTTTGTTTCTTCTTTCTTGTGTTTCCTCCCATTGGTTCTAATTCTTCTTAACAATATGACTATAATGTTTAATATGAATGTATATATAAAGTCTATATCAGATTGCATGCCGTCTTGAGGAGGGGGAAGGGAGGTGGAGAAAATTTAAAACTCAAAAGCTTATAGAAGTAAATGTTGAAAACTAAAAATTAATTAATTTAAAAAACAACAACAACAAAAATACAAAAGTTTCAGGAAAAACTCTCCATTAGGAAAAGAAAGCCACGGGAGTGAAGGGATGTTCTGGGGTGAGAAGACCATAGGCACTAAGGGAACTTCCAGAAAGAAGAGGCAGCTGAAGCAGCTGAGGGAGGCATGGTTCGAAAGTCTAGAGAATCAGAAATAAACCTGGAAGATGAATGAAGAAGGTACCAAGAAGAAAATGATCTGATTGGTATATTAAAGTAATTCACTCTAAACTGAATTACTGATAGGATTGACTCTTTTTAAAGCATTTGAATTTTTGAAAGGGAAATTATTAAACCAAATGAATCCCTAAAGTTTAGACTGCATGAATATGTGGGAGAGGTATTTTGAGGGATGACATCTACCCATTTTCTATTCTAGTTCTCCATAATAGGTGGCAGGTAGAGATTTTTGGAGTAATAGACCCGCATATTATATATTTAAGCTTTCCCTCTTCCTGCCTGCTCTACCAGAATGACATAATGGAAAGAGTCCTGAATTTGCAATCAAACTATATGGGTTCAGATTCTAGCTCTGCCAAGCAGCATGTATGACCTTGAACAAATTGCTTAATCTCTCTGGTTTCTCCATATTTGCAGCTGTAAAATGAGGTGGTTGTACTCAGTGACCTCAAAGTTCCTTTCTAACCTGAAGTCTATAATCCCTCTCATCCCCAAATCTTCATGTATCTTCTCCCTGCCCCCTTTGAGGTCAGCCTTTGGAGGTACTTTGAATTCATCAGAAGAGCCCAGTTTGGTTATATGGTGACTAAGGGGGAAAGTATGGAATTCTGTCATCTCTGAGCTTGGAAACAGGATGTGTGGGCAGAAAAACATCTTTTTCTCTGTCCTTGAGCAGCTTTAGGGGCCATTGGAATATCTCTTTTGCACATGGATCCTTCCTTTGGAATATGCATATGACGTGTGAATTTTAAATGTACTAACTGTCTCAAAAACCTTTGGATTATTTAGTTACTATATAATAGGTACAATATTTAATAAAACTAGACCCTCATTGCACTTAGTAATTACCATCTTGTGACCTTGGCTAAATTGTTTAACCTACCTGCGTATTCCTAACCTGCAAACGGATGAAAAGACCTCTGAGCTTTCTTCTAGTTCCAAATCTAAGATCTATGATTATACTTTTTCCTTTATTGTCAGAACTACAGCTCTGCTAAATAGAAGCACACCTAGAAATGTTTCACCTAGGGAAAGCAACATAAACCATGCCTAAAGTATTTGGCATGAAAAGCACTCTTATTTGAGAAGAAGATGGAGTGGCCATCATCTCATGACAAGTAACAGAAAGTCTAGTACATATTATAAATTACTAGTGGGGAGACTCCCTGCCTTTCCCCTCTCTGACCAGTAGAGGGCTGTTAGATAACTTTGGATTTAAACTGACCTTCACACTAGGTATCTAAGAAAATAGATTCACTACATAGAGGTTGAAGTGGTATGTTTTATAGCAAATAGATCATTTTGGGGTAGGTAGTAGAAAAAAAGTTTTAAAGCCAACCTTTTCACCCTACCCTTAACGCAGGAGTTTTTAACCTGGGGTCTGTGAATAGATTTTAGGAGATCATTGAACTTGGATGGGGGAAAAAATAAACTTATTTAACCTAACCTCTGACCTGTATTTAACTTAACCTAACCTTTATCACGGGCATCTAGGTGCCTCATTGGATGGGTCATGTTCCTAGAGTCAGGAAAACCTGAGTTCAAATGTGGCTTCAGATACTTAGCTGTGTGATGCTGGGCAAGTCACTTAACTTCTCTTTGTCTTAATCCACTAGAGAAGGAAATGGAAAAACAGAAACATCTTTGCCCCGAAAACTCCATAGACAGCAATGGCATGTGCTATAGTCCACAGGATCATGAAGAGTCAGACATGACCAAACAACAACAATTTTTATCATCCTCTTCAAATATGAATGTAAGCAACAGACATGCTAAGAAGGGGCCCATTGTCTTCTTCAGACTAAAAGGAGACCTCCCCAGACAAAGTGGGGGTGTCCATAGTACACAGTAAAGAACATCTGCCTTAAAGTATTAAGTTAGAAGAATCCCTTAGGACTCATCTATTCTAACTCTTTACTTTTATAATGGAGGAAACTGAGGTCTAGGACATTGACTTGTCCAAGGTCACAGGAAGAAGGCTCATTCAACTGTCTTAGTATAGCTTGAAAGCCTTCAAGGCTCCAAGGCTCAAGATTCCAGCATACATTTGGGCAGGATACCCAAACATAATACAGTAGGAGATGGGAGTCAGCAGAGAGAAGGTAAAACAAGACAGTTTGGGGGTGGGGGAAGATAGTCACTATAAGGTGCAGTCAGAGAGAATAGAAGCAGGTCAGGTTTACTGGAATGAAATAGGGTATCCAAAGTCTCCAGTGGCTTTTTATTGGGGGGAAGGGAGCAGAGAACCTAGACAGGTGTAATAGTCAAGGTTTTAGGACTGCTGCTGACTCGTGACTAGATGATATTCAAACTTCCTACAGGTATAGTGGGAAAAGGAATTTTTGGCTTTTAATTCAGGCCTTAGTTTAGCAGGGTGACTGAGGAGATTTGGCCCTCCTCTTCAACAGGAGTCTAAGTCAAAATGAACTCACTTGGAACACAATTACTTAAGCTCCCAGGTGCTCAGAGACAGAAAGGACCTTATAGACTATTTGATCTTAGACACCCCTCCCATTTTACAAAGGAGGAAATGGGCCTAAAATTAATGTCAGAGCAGGGGCTAGAAATTATCTCTCAACTCCCAGGCCAGCACTTTTTCCACTAGATTGTTGAAATTTGGTTTCCTTCAGGGGCAAGTGAGCACTGCTCCTTCCAGATGTCCCTGGTCTATGACTTTGCAACTGAAACTTTCTACTTACATACATTGTCTCCCCAGTTAGAATGTGAGCCCCTTGAGAGCAGGGTCTGTCTTATTGGTCTATTTGTATCCTGGAGCCTTAGCCCAATGCTCTGCACTATAGTATGCCCTTAGTAAAATTTTTTCACTTCATCCCTTCAAGACTCAGGACAAGCAGCAAAGCAGGGAGGGAGCCTCTTGGTCCTTTGAACCCAAACTTTCTGTCTTTCTCACAACTACTGGCTTAAGCAGTTTGGTTGGTTGAAGCTTTAGGAGAAAGAAAAGTTCCAGAAATATATATATATATATATATGATTGCATACCGCCCTGATGGGGGAAGGAGAGGGAAGGAGGGAAAATTTGGAACTCAAGAGATTGTGGAACTGAATGTTGTAAACTAGAAGTAAATGATTTTTTAAGTCAGGTTAGAGAGGTAGAAGAAAAATTGAAAAATTCCTTTAAAAATACAACTTGCAAAATGGAAAAAAAAAAGAAATATGGGTTGTTGCTTAGTTGTTTTCAGGCATGTCCTAATCTTTGTAACCCTTTTTTAGGGTTTTTAAATTTTTCATTTTAGACTCAAATGCCAGAACACAAATAAAGAATAGAGAAAGGAAACAAAAACATGTCATAAACTTAAATATTGGAACTTAAATACAAAGTTAGAAAGAAAATAAAAAGCATGCCGTGTGCACAGTAGTACATAAGAGAGGATTCTAAATATGTAACAATGAATTTTCATTTCAAAAAAGTCTGTGTGATAAATAATACTCGTGTAGAGAATTGTCCATCTTTTCTTTCCTTCCTTGTGAGTTTTCTATTTTTCTCTGCTGTGCATTTTTACAGTATTCACTACACATGACATGACATTACACTATACACCCCTTTTACCTATTCCTCTCCCCTCTAAAGATTCCTCCCTTGTCCTCTCCCCTCTCCCTATATCTCCACTGTTTTATTTCTTCTGAATTTAGAACTTTTTATTCTTCTAAACATATATATATATACATATACATATATATATATATATATATATATATATATATTTCCCTCTGAAATGCATTCCATTGAAGAAGGTAGGTTACCAAAACTACCAGTCCTCCTCCTCCAATTCCTCTGTATCTAGTCTTCCTCTTGTACCTCATTTGTATAAAGTAATTACTCTTTCTAGCTGTTTCTAAATGGTTTTACTTTTTAAATTCATATCATATTTAGGCTTACCCCAATCTTTCTTATGAGCTACCCAATTATTAATAAGAATCTTAGACATATATTTTATATTATATATAAAGTAAACATTCTATCCTTATGAATCCCTTATATGCAGTCTTTGGTATGCACCTTATATTTCTCTTGGTTCTGGTATGTCAAATCTTCTATTGAATTTAGGATTTTTTTTAACAAAGTCTTGAAAATGGAATTTTAATAAATGGTTTATTTAATGTCCATATTTTTTCCTTCAAGATAATACTTAATTTTGCAGGATATATTTTTGGGCAGAGCCCCAGTTCTTTTGCTCTTTGATATATTATATTCCAAGACTTGTGTCTGTATCTCTGCTGTCAGGTCTTTTGTGTGTCTAATTGTGACAGCACCATATTTAAATTGTTTTAATCTTGATGCTTTTAATATTTTATCCTTGAGCTGGGGGTTTTGGAATTTAACTATGATATTCCTATGAGTTTTCCCCATAGGATTTCTTTGAAGTGGTGATCGATATATATTTTTTTCTATTTCTACTCCCCCCCTTATTCTAATACTTCAGTATAATTTTCTTTAATTATTTCTTGTATTATTGTATCAAGATTTTTTTTATCATAACTTTCAGTTAGTCCGATTATTTTTTTATTTTCTCTTCTTGATTTATTCTCCAAATCTGTTGTTTTTCTTATGAGATGTTTCACTTTCTCTTTTTTTCATTATTCATATTTTGTTTAATTATTTCTTAATCTCTTATAATTTCCTTGACTTCACTTTGCCCAGTCCTAATTTTCAAGGTATCATTTTCTTCTTTAAGATTCTGGATTTCCTTTTATAATTGGTTGACCTTCCTTTCGTAACCTTTTTTTTTCTCTTGGATTATTCTTATTAAAAATAATTTCCTCCATCTCTGTCATTTGATTTTTAAAGTCTTTCTTAAGATCTTCTATGAATTCTTTTTTCGCAAGTGACTGTTTGACATTACTTTTGGGGAATTTCTTTACTTCAGTATCCTGCACTGAAGATGAACCCTGGTTATCTCTATTCCCATAACAGTTTTCTATGGTTGTATTCTTTATCCTTTGCCTGTGCATTTTTTTGTATGGTAATAGTTTAATTTTTGTAATCACCGCTAACCCTGGGGTATAAGAAGTGATGCCTCTTGCCTCAGATCTTCAATTCTCCTCTCTAGCCTAGAACCAAAACCAAACCTCCAACCTCCTGTAAGAGCCCACAGCAAGGGGCTTTCTGCCCCACTGCTTCTGCACTTACTGGGAGTGTGCTGGTTCCTTCTTGCCACCACTGCTGTTCATAGCACAGCTGGGTCTGACACTCCTGCTTAGCAGAGGTTCCCTCCTTCTTCACCGGCTCAAAGGGCCAACTCCCCTCACTTTGGCAGGGGGAGGGGAAGTTCCTGTGACAGAGGTGGAGGCAGTCTCTCAAACCAACTAACACCAGAACTTGCTGCTTATTGCTAAAATGGAACCTAGTCTGGAGGTGTTTACTCTTCATGGGATCAAATCTTGTCCTGGGATTTTTCTTCAAATCTTCTCAAATTGTCCCAGGAAAATTCCTGTTCTACCCCTGTTCTTATTTATCTTTGTTTGCCCCAAGGTGCTATTTTAACTCTTTTGTCGGGGAAAATCTTGAGAGCATGGAATTTTCTGACCTACTCCATCATCTTCACAGAATCTTCTCTTAAGGTTTTCTTGACAAAGATAATGGAGTTGTTTGCCATTTCCTTCTCCAGATCATTTTATAGATGAGGAAACTGAGGTAAATAAGGTTAAGTGACTTTCCTGAGGTCTTACAGCTAGCTAAGTGTCTGCGGCTGGATTTGAAGTCAGATTTTCCTGACTCCAAGCTCAGTACTCCATTCACCATGACACCTAGCAACCCCCAAAATATGGGAGACTGAAGCATTTCTCCAAAGCTGTGACTCCTTCTGCTACTTTGATTCCCCTTCCATTTTCCCTAGGGCCAGTCATGAGAAGAACCCCTCAGTCTTGGGAAGCATTCCTGTGATATCTAAAATGAAACTACTCTGACCTCACAGGATAGCATTCATCTTACCTTCAGAGAATATTTCTAGGACTCCTCAAGTACTTTCTCTCTCCCCTTGCAAGGTGACATTCATCTATAAAATGGAAAAACGGAGTAAAGTGTATGCAGTAGAGTCAAGATGCAAACATAGCTTCACTGAATCCAAATTTAGCACAGTCCTCTGCCCTATGATACTTCCCCTCAATTTGAAGGCTGGTATTTAGTAGGGCTAGGATGCATGCATCTTCCATTACTCCAGTCCCCAGATTTCCTCCCTCTTCCCCAGGGCAATGAAAACAACTGTGAGGGGGGAGGGTAGTGAAGGGCCATCCACTGTCTATACCCATGGAAATGACTGTTTGGACCAGTGTTGGTTTTCCCCACCCTCACACTCAATCTACTCACTGAGTTGGAGCTCACTCATGCTTCTTGTCTCACCATCTAGTCACCACTTACATCAAGGTTTCAGCTTAGCCCGGAAACCAGGTTTCTCCTCTCCACCTCTTCCCACCACCCTATCACCAGGCCTTTGTTACCTTAGTTATCTTCCTTAAAGGAATACAATCATTTGTCTGTGGTCCTTTAATTTTGCAGTCTTCAGCAAATTTCTAGACCCAGGGCAATTCCCTCACTTAGAGAAAAAGAACCCATTACCAATTTATAGTTATAATTTTGCTCCTGGGAGACAGCAGGGAGGGATATGTATTATTATTTCCATTTGAGTGGTAAATAGATTAAGACCTAGTAAGATTAAGTGAGTAACCCAAGGTCATAAGGATAGTTAGTGTCACAGCCTGGTCTAGTGCTCAGGTTTCATGAATTCCCATCAGTTGCTTTCCATCTACTAGACAACCCCTGTATGAGAAGAACCCAATGTAATTTATGGACCAATTGGAAGGAAATGTCTTTGATTTGGAATTTTGTCATCTCAGTTAGCTCCATTAATCTACAAACTCTAAATCCAAGAAACAGCTCAATTTGACAATGAAACCAGTATCCTATACCCTATTAGACTGCCATTAAAAATGGCATGGTGCCACACTTTGCCATTCAGCCTGGAATTAGGTCCTTTAATGTCTTTCTGTCCCTCTGCTGGTAAATATAGTTTATCACTCTCCATCCACTCTGCATTGCTTTCTGACATTCCCAAATGTTTTAGAACACAGTGTGTGAGGGTGATTTAATGTGGTCTGTCCCCTTCTGACACATGATTCACTGTACATAACCAAGGCAGCCTGGAAAAAAAAATAATCTTAAACACTGAGAAATTGAAGGGTATAAAATGTAAAAATTTCTTTGCTGAAATGGTTTCCTGTGAGCAATACAAGCCTGCTTACTGCCCCCAAACTGAAAACGATTTTCCTCTTAGACCAGAGTTCAGTGGAGGAGTTTCAGCCTTTGAAATGTGATATCACAGCAATGTTTATTCCATTACTTCTCAGTGCCCTCCGAATCAGGGCTTTCTGCAGAGTCTGATAGTCAGGCATGATTATTCAAACATTTGTCCTCATAGTGGACACAGACTGGAAGGTGACATGGTTTCTAAGCTTATTCAGCTGAGAAAAGTGACTCTACAGCTCCTAGCAAGAAATTTAGCCTTTTTTAGTATTCAGTTAACTCCTATGCAAGACATAAGACCTACATGTGGTATCATGGAACCATTAGGGGAAAAAACAAATATTTACAGAGTATCTACTATGTACTAAGTGCCTTAGAGACATCTCATTTTGATCCTCAGAAAACTCTGTAAGGTGGTTGCTGTTATTATGCCCATTTTACTGTTGGAAACACTGAGGCAGAGGTTAAGTGACTTGCCTAGGGGCACACAGCTAATGAGTATCTGAGGTTAGAATTGAAGTCAGGACTTCCTGACTCTGGGCCCAGCACTCTCACCACTATGGATTTCATGTGTAAACTGCAGGAAATGTGAATTTGCCCCAGTTTGTGAATATGCTTTTCTAGATTTTGAAAACAAGGAAGAACTAACATGTTATCTAAAGGATTTAGTAGAGAACATCACCAATAGTGGTGGAACATCTGGTTCTAGAACCAATAGATCATCCAGATTTTCCCAACATTGATCAGTTAATGCATCAGGTAGGCCCAGCTATATGTGTATTTGTACATATGTATGTATGCATGCATATTTATATGTATATAATATTATATTATGTATATATGCATACGTGCATATAACATGTGTGTGTGTGTGTGTGTGTGTGTGTGTGTGTGTGTATTGCTGGGTCAGATTAAGTTAGGATGTGCTATCTTGTTTTTATCCTTTTTTAAAGCCAAACACTTTGTTAGTGAACACTCTCATTTCATTTCCTTTGAAAGACTGTGTTTTATTTTCTTCCTTAAAATATGTTTCCATATACATATATAATTTATTTATTTTCTTCATTTATTTTCTTTGAATTATTTAAGCACTGTGTTTTGGTGCTTAATTGGGTAAGGCATTAACAACCCTGGTGCAAATGGGAGGGGAATGAAAATATTTATGCCTAGTATAATCCACTTAGATCATATTCCCTGGAATGGCAAAGTTATTTATTTATTAAAAACTATTGACCCAGATAAATTGGCTGAAATCCATCATTACATTACTAGGTGGAGCATCAGACCTGGTGGTTAAAGTGAAATTTGGAACAACATCTTGTTCTATGTTTTCCTTTACACCCAAAGTCTTTAAAAGAACCTAACATGTTCAAAATAACTTTAAAAATAGAATATGACCTTCTACAGATATCTCTATGCAACCAAGTCCATAGTCAATCCCTATAATCAAGTAATTTCTATTTAGGAAAGTGGAATGACATCCAACTCAACTGCCATCTTCTCAAGTCATTGATCAAGATCTTTCCTTTCTCAGACTTTCCTGAAATTTTCCCTTTGCCCTTATTGGGAAAGCCTTTCCTAATCCCCCTTAACTCTGGTGACTTCCCTTTGATGATTTCCTCCAATTTATCTTGCATATAACTATTATGTGTATAGTTGTTTGCATGTTGCTTCCCTAATTAAATGGTGAGCTTCTTAAGAGAAAGATCTGTTTGTTTTCTTCTTTCTTTACTTTCCTCCTTTTCTTCTTTCCTTTCTTCCTTCTCTTCCTTCCTTCCCTCCTTCCTCTCTCTTCCTTCCCATCTTTTCCCCCTTCCTTTCTTCCCCTTCACCCCTTTCTTCCTTTCTCTCTTCCTTCCTTCCCCTTCCCTTCCTTTTCCTTCCTTCTGTTCCTTTTCCTTTCCTTCCTTCCTCTCTCTTTTCCTTTCCTTTCCTTCCTTCCTTCTTCTCTCACTCTTCCTTCCTTTCTTTCCTTCCCCTTTCCCTCCCTTTTCCTTCCTTACTTCCTCCCTTCCCATCCCTTCTGTTCTCCTTCCTTCCCTTTCCTTCCTCTACCTCTTTCTTTCTTTCTTTCCTTCCTTCCTTCTCTCCCTTCTTTCTTCTCTCCCTTCCTTCCCTTCCTTCCTTTCTTCTCTCTCTTTCTTCTCCTTCCTTCCCTCCTTCTTTCCTTCCTTCCTTCCTTCATTCTTTGCTCACATAGCTAATAAGTATCAGAAGCCAGAAGGTCAAAGAGATAAAAAGGACTAGAAAGATCATCTAGTCTGACTCTTTATTTTTCAGGAAACTGAGGCCCAGAAACTGTTGGCCCAAGGTCAAACAGGGAGCAAATTAGGATTTTAATTCAGATTCACTGACTCCACCATGCCATAGATAAATAGATGAGAACCCAAATCTTGCCAACTCCAGACCTAGATCTTTAGAAACTTTGCTACATTGCCTGGCACACAGTGAGCATTTGGTGATGTTTAGTTGAATTAAAGCATAAAACATCAAGAACTGCCACATGTATGGGGAGTTGAGGTATAATAGCTAGAATAACACATATATCAAAGTCTTTTCACAACATCTAGGTTCTCTAGAATGGAAAGAAAGGGGAATGATTACCTACCAAATGACCTACACATATGTAATGATTGTCTTTCTGCACACATAACCATACACATAAATAAATCCTAAATCTGTCTTAATCTTTTGTCTCAATTAGCTATTTGAAAGAGATTTTTATTTGTCAGTTCAATTTTTAATTTGAGAAAGAGAAATGAAGAGATTCAGAGGCAGAAAGATAAAGAAGACGGAAGAAGGCAGAGGTTTAATAAAATTTAATCACAGTTAATTATACATAATTGAATAATTTCAAACAACTGTTCAATAGCATACAGAAACATTTGTCCTCCTGTTGCTCTATGTCAAATCAACTTTGTTCCACTGACACAATTGCAAGTTTGGGTTTTTTTTTTTTAATAACAGCATGGATTTATGAACTTTGTGATTAGAATTGTCACCACCACCTGGAATGCCCATAGAACTGCACAGAACTATAACTAGGGCTGACCAATGGAGCTTTGCTCTCAAGGTGCTAAAACTTAAATAGGCACTGATACTACTTTAAATCCTTCATCAATGTAGAAACTTATGGATTCAATTAGCAAGATACAATAGTAGGAATCTATGACATAACTAGTTCTTCCTACTCTACCTCCAGTAACAGGGTAGCAGTCTGCTAGAACCCCAGATTTTCAGTGTGAGCAATTATATCTCAGAAATTGGTAAATGCTATAAATCAGGGACTTGGTTTCTTGTTGTGTTGATTATCTACATTTAAGAAAGTGATGAAAAACATCTTAATATTGCAGATTAAACTTAAATTTGTATTGTATGTACATGTTGCTTTTTTTCTGGAAATCCATTTGTTAAACATTTACTATCTTCTAGCATACCCCTGGCAGCCCAGTTCCTCCTGTCTGGCTTCACCCGTCCCAAAATAATCATTTTGCTTGATTTGGGTATGCATGCCATATGCACATCTAACTAGCAGTTAACATAATTTTGGGCTAGTAATAACAGATTCTCAGGAGTTATCTTTACTATTCTTGAGACTGTGATTCTCCAACTTTTATAACATTTATATAGATATCTGTATGCATATGTAAAACTATATATGTCTGTATCTATATTTGTTTCTGTATATATTTCCTGTCATGCTTAAGTTCAGCATCATGCTTATCAATTGGATTCAGTAATGTCTTCATTGCTAAAATGTTAAAATTTCTGGGATAGTTTAATAATTTATGGTAGCAATGGACTTGTGTATCTGAAATTGGGTCTGTCTCAGAAAATCTGGACTGTCCAGTCACTATAAGCTCTCAGAACACTCAAGCCATATCATCTATTTCTCTTGTCTTCCTAGGAGTGAACCTTTTATGTTTCTCCATTCTCACATTGAATTTTAGCTCTTCCTGCTTCTCCTCAAAAATCCCAATTAAGGATTAATTGACTTTCCCAAGGTTTAAAAGGGCGATGGTCAGGAAAGAAAATAAGAACACCCCAATGTGAGTCATTGAAAGGTTCTTCTCTAGGGACAGATGGTGCTAAGTTGTGCTTATTGAGTGTTCCAATCTACTACACAGAGCTAGGACAAGGTGTCTGTGTGCCCTAGGCAAGGTTTGAAAATTGTGCCTCCTGTGTGTTACTTTCCTATGCAAGCTTGGAGCCTTCTCTGTAACATAGGCAACTTGAGTTATAAAATAAAACCCCACGTGCTATGGGGAGCAGACCTTTCTGGCACTAAAAATGTATGAGTTCATAAGAAGTCATATTATTAAGTGTCCCTTATTGTGCTTCTCTCTAAGCTACCTACCTTTGCTTCTCCTTAAGGCTCTATTGACAGTATGGCTAAAGCATTAAGACTAGAGTCAGGAAGACCTGGATACACCTTCAGTCTCTGATATTTACTAACTTTGTGGCCATTGATGAATCACTTAACCTTTCTGAGCCTCTATTTCCTCATCCATAAAATGAGGAGACTCATATCTTTAGTAACAGCTGTACAAAGCTATTGCAAGGATCAAATGAAATAATGTTTATAAAGCACATTGCAGACTTTAAAGGGTCTATGTCAATGCTTGTTATCATTATTATTTTTATTTCACATGCTAAATTTCATTGTAAAAGTTCAAGACCTTGGGGGCGGCTAGGTGGCGCAGTGAATAGAGCGCTGGCCCTGGAATCAGAAGGCCCTGAGTTCGGAGCCGGCCTCTGACACTCAATCCATACGAACAAAAAAACCTAGCCGTGTAACCTTGGGCAAGTTACTTAACCCCAATTGCCCTAAAGGGGCGGCTAGGTGGCGCAGTGAGTAAGAGTGCCGGCCTCGGAGTTTGGATGACCCGAGATCAGATCCAGCCTCAGAAAATGAGCACCCACGAATAAATAATGACTAGCCGTGTAACCTTGAGCAAGTTACTTAACCCCAATTGCTTTAAAAAAAAAAAATTAAAAAAAAAAAAAAGTTCAAGACCTTTAAGATGGTCTGTGATGGAATTCAATAGAACTAAAATTAGGGGACAGTCAGAATTAATTGAGCATATGGTGTAGTGAATAGAATGCTGCATTTGGTTTCAGGAGGTCTGAGTCTGATTTCCAGCTGTCTTACTGACTTTCTGTGCAATCCTGGACAAATTTCCCAAAATTTCCCAAGCCTTGGTCCCCTCATCTGTAAAATCAGCTCTAAATGAAATATTCCAAGTAATATTGCTAAGTAACCCAAAGAGGACAGTTATAATAATAGCTTGGATTTACATAGTGCTTTCTTATAACAATCCTGCAAAAGAAGTATTTATAATAATTATAGTTATTATTACTATTTTGCATTTGGGCAAATGAGGCTCTGAAATACTGTGACCTATCCAAGGGCATACAGCTGATGAAGAGCAAATGAAAACTATAAACATGCCATTGACATTCAAAGTTATAATTACTATTTGTGAATTTCCCTATATCCTATTTTTACTCACTGTTTTCTTTCTCAGCCTCTCTTTTTACTCTATCCTGTTATCTCTTCCCCCCATTTCACCCACCCCTCCGAGAGTCCCCCAGTCCGTACCCCCACCCCTAATCTCAATTTACACACCCCTCCAAAAATCCCCCCATCATTTCCCCCCACACTTCTAAATCTCAATCCAATTCCCTAGCTTTCTCACCTCTCTACATGTTCAGAAGACTTCTCCATGTTCCCAATGTACACATTGTTTCCTAAGATATGAACCCAATGCTTCTGATTTAGAGTATAATCAATCCTCTTTCCACTATTCTAAATGTTTTCAAGTTTTATTTCTTCCCAGATCTGTGGTGGGATTTAGTAGGGCAGAGATGAAGTTGGGCAAATGGCAAAGATTGTAGAAGAAACTGCATAGGAGAGAGTTATTAGAACACTTTTAACATGGTTTGCTTTTTATTCCTGAATACACCTGAGGGACTTTATATCTACTTCCCCTATTCAGGTAAGAAGGTACTTAGTTCCCATCTCAGAAGAGGGGACATATGAAATCTAGTCTGCTTTGTATCTCAGAGCTCTATGTGACTTCCCTTCTCTGTTTTTGCTGTCTCTGTGCCTGGGATGCCTGAGATACCGTCTTTCCTTTTACTAATTCAATTCCCATCCATCCTTTCAAGTTCAGCTCATATGCCCTTTTTGTTTTGGGTAATAACTATTTCCTTCAGACCTCACAAAACATTTCATTCTGTGACACTTTAATACATTTATGTAATGTTGTATTTTATAACAATCCTTAAAACCATCTGTGAGCTAGCTAGCTTGTGGCACGGTAGATAGAGCTCTGGATCTAGAGTCAGGAATACCTGGGCTCAAATTGGACCTCAGACACTGGATAAATAATTTCACTTCTGTTTGCCTTAGTTTTCTCATCTGTAAAATGGGAGTAAAAATAGAACCTGCATGAGGCGATATTTGTAAAACACTTTGAATGGTGCCTGGTACATAAAAGGTGTTCTATGAATCCTTTAATGTTAATGAAATAGGAAGATCTTCCCTGTTCATTAATAGGCCTATGTGATCACGTGTCCCCTTTTCCATGGAACAGGAGCTGTGTTCCCAGGTCTAAAGATATATAGGTATTTCGATCACAGATGTCTTGCTGCTTTCATGACTGTGATACATCCAGAGTCACATGGAGCACATTGGGGGAGGAGCTTGCCTAAGGAGGAGCTTGCTTAGGGGGAGGCTTGCTTGCAGGGAGGCTTTCCCACCTTTTGGTACTAAGCTAATTAGGCACTGAGTCCTGAGGACTGTGATACCTTCTGGCCCTGAGCCTACTAGTTGAAAACTATATATACTGGAGGTTGGTATTTTACTTTTGGGGCTTGCTCATGAGAAGAACCTTTTGATTCCCTGCAAAGGACTCTGAGTAGCCATTTGTTAAGAGGGCCCCTTGCCCCTCCCTCACTACTCAGATATTGGTGCTCTCCCTATCTGGTGTATGTAGATGGTTGTATTATTCTGTTTAGACAGTTGAAGCCCTTTCTATTGGATTCTTTCTAGGACTACTTATCTGTACTTATCTGTTAATTAAAGTAAGATAATTAACTCCTTTACAGCTGCCTTTCCTTTAGAAAAACAGATCAAAGAACCTGTGCTAGCAGGCCATCTTGGGTGTGCTATGGTGCTTGTTAATACATCCCCTCTCAATCAACTGATCAATCAAGTACTTATTAAGTGCCTATTTTATCCCAGGTACTGTGCTAGGCATTGAAGATGTAAGTACAAAGAATGAAACATTCCTACTCTAAACGAGCTTTCTTTTATAATGGAGGATAGTGATGGTGGAGGAAGACAAGTACATTTAAACACATATATAACATAAATATATAATGAATAAATAAAAATATAAACAAACTAGTTAAATGCAAGGTAATTTCAGAGGGAAGGGAAAAGGAGTTGGTGGCAGGAAAACATGCAGCAGATGGTGGCTAAGGTTCATCTTAAAAAAGCAAAGGATTATATGAGGTTGAGGTAATGAGTGAGTTCATTCCAGGCATGGAAATAGGATGTTCTGTGTGCTATGTGAGGAATAGAAAGAAGAACAGTTTGGCTGGATCAATTTGAGCAGAAGTGAGAAAAATAAAACTGAAAAGGTAGATTGGGGGCAAGTTCTTTAGGGCTTTAAAAACTAAACAGAGGAGGTTATATTTTATTCTGGAAGTATTAGGAAGCTGCTGGGCTTGGTCAAGTAGGGGAGTCACATGGCCAGATCTGCACTTAAGGAAATGTACTTTGGCTATAGTGTGTAGGATAGATGGACCCTGGTGGTGAGAGAATTGAGGCAGAGACACCAAAAGGATATTGTTGCAAGAATCTATGTGGGAGGTGATGAGGACCTGGACTAAGGCGGTAGCTATGAAAATAGAGGAAAGGTGTCACATGTGAAAGATGGAAGGTAGAAATACTTGTCCAAGTGTCATTATCCCCATTTTACAGATAAAAAATGTGACCTGTCCATGGTCACACAATTAGTAAATTGAAGGAGTTGGACTTCAATCTAGGTCTCAACTTTAATGTCAATGCTCTTCCTTTCCACCATACCATGCTGTGTGTTGATATTTTATTCCTCACTAGACTGTTTGGTCTATGTTGGACAGCTCTCTAGGTACAGAAGACAATAAATGCCTGTCAAATGAATGAAGGAATGAATTTGGATGCCCTGAAGGGAATTAGGAAAGTCTGGGTTTGGACTCTTCCTCAGAGACTGTGTAACCTTGAACGTATCACTTAAAATTTGTGAACTTCAGTTTCATTATCTATAATATGGGGATAATAAGAACTCAGGATTATTGTGATGACCAAACACTACACGCCTTTCTCCCAAGCACCAATCTGAGCTTTTACTTTCTGTTTCTTTTGCTGATTCTTTATCCATATCATACACTAACTGTGGAAGTGTACACCAAGGCTGTGTTCTGGACTCTCTTCTCTTTATTCTCTCTATTAGTTCACTTGGTGATTTCATCAAATTTTATGGGCTCAGGTATCATCTCTCTATAGATGATGCCTCTATCTCTACATCCAGTTCAATATCTTTCCTAAATTTCACTCTTGCTTTTTTCACCAGTTGGGTGTGGGCAATTTAGAACTGGAAATTCCTGGGGCAGCTAGGTGGCACAGTGAATAGAGTCCTTTTTGTAGTTTTCAGTGGCGGCTCCACCTCCTGGCCTGGAAACTGTAGGGAGATCCAGGGATCAGTCTTGGGGGGTAATCGCTCTTGCTTTAACCTCCCTGGATCTGGATTGTGATCTGGGGTGGAGGTCGTGGGTGGGTTTCCAGCTTGCCAGAAATGGAAGTTGTCCCCCCACATGTTCTGGACAAAAGTCCCCTGTCTGGCGGCCCAGCCATACTGTGGCAACAGGCCCAAAAGTCAAGTAATTAAGTGGCAACATACCAAGGCAAGGGAAACAAATTAAACAGAAAAATGCAACCTTAGACTCCTATTTTGGGGGCAAAGAGGATCAAAGCATAGAGCAGGAGGAGGACTGTGTGGTCAGAAATCCTGCTCCAAAAGCCCCAAAGGAAAACACGAGAGGGTTACAGGCCATAGAGGACCTTAAGAAGGACTTTAAAAATCAAATAAGAGAAGTGGAGGAAAAATTGGGAAGAGAAATGAGAAGGATGCAGGAAAAGTATGAAATGAGGGTCAACAGCCTGACTGAGGAAAACAACACCTAAAAAATAGACTAACTCAAATGGCAAAGGAGGCCCAAAAGGGCAATGAGGAGAAGAATGCCTTAAAAAGTCGAATTTGCCAGATGGAAAAAGAATCTCAAAAGTTCACTGAGGAGATTCATTCCTTCAGAGTTAGACTGGAGCAAATGGAAGCTAATAACTTTATGAGAAATTAAGATGCTGTTAAGCAGATCCAAACAAATGAAAGATTAGAAGGCAATGTGAAATATCTCATGGGAAAAACCACTGACCTGGAAAATAGATCCAGGAGAGACAATTTAAAAATTATTGGACTACCTGAAAGCCATGATCAAAGAAAGAACCTAGAAATCACCCTTCAAGAAATTCTCAAGGAAAATTGCCCTGATGTTTTAGATCCAGAGGGCAAAATAGAGGTTGAAAGAATCCACAGATCACCTCCTGAAAAAGATCCCAAAAAGAAAACTCCCAAGAATATTATAGCCAGGTTCCAGAATCCCCAGATCAAGGAGAAAATACTACAAGCAGCCAGGAAGAAACAATTTCAATATTGTGGAAACATAATCAGAATAGCACAGGACCTGGCAGCTTCTACACTGAGGGATCGAAGGGCATGGAATATGATATTCCAGAGGGCAAAAGAACTGGGAATGAACCCAAGGGTCACCTACCCAGCAAAACTGAGTATTTTGTTTCAGGGGAAAATATGGTCATTCAGTGGAATAGAGGACTTTCAAGCATTCTTGAGGAAAAAACCAGAATTGAATAGAAAATTTGACATCCAGACGCAAGAAGCAAGAGATTCCTGAGAAGGTAATCAGGGAAAAGAAATCAAAAGGAACTTATCAAAGTTGAACTTTTTACATTCCTATATGGAAAAGCAATAACTGTGACTGATGATATCTTTCTCACTATGAAAATAATGGAAGAAGGGTGTGTGGTCATATGAATACATATGTGAATGTGTGTGTATATGGTTACAGTTATATATGGATAGAGGGCATAGGTTGAATTTGTTGGGAAGGGAGAATACTCAAGGGATGAAATTATGAGGTGAGAGAGGAAAGTGGCAAGAGGAGATGGGGAGAGACAGGGTAGGGTAAACTATCTCATGTAGAAGAAGCAAGGGGAAGTGGTTGCAAGGGAGGGGGAGAATAGGAAGGCGAAAAGGCAAAACCACATTCTCATTGAATTTGGTTCAGGGAGAGAATGACATACATACTAAATGGGATATCTCAACCTGAAGCAGAATAGGGGGAAGGGGGATGAGAGGAGGGATGATGGATGGGAGGGCATCCTTGGGGGGAGGGGAGGTTGGAAGTGCCCACTATAGAAGAGGGACAGGATCAAGTAGGGAATGGACCAGGTGGGGGGTGGGATGAGTGGGAGGGAATTATAAGCAGCCTTGTACAATATATTTACTATGGTAATGTTTTGCATAGCTAGACATGTACAACATATATTGAATTACTTATCTTCCCAGAGGGAATGGGTGACAAGGGAGGAAGGGAATGGATCTGAAATTCGAGGTCTTAAAATTAAATGTTTCAAATATATAAAAATACTATTATTAATACTCTTTTGCTTGTAATTGGGAGATAAGATGTGCAGACATTGGGACACAGAGATTCACCTTCCTCTAATGGAAAAGTCAAAGGGGGTATGGGAGATGATATGGGAGAGAGCAGATTGGAGGAATCGATATCTTGTGGGACTGCTATTCTGGGAGGGTGGGTAGGGGAAAAACAGGAGGGGAAAATTGTAACTCAAAATCTGACAGAAATGAATGATGTAAAACAGAAGTCAATAAAGCATTTGAAAAAAAAATATGGTTCAGACACTTGACATACTAACTAGCTGTGTGACCTTGGGCAAGTCAATTAATCCCAATTGCCTTGCCTTCCTCTCTCAAAAAAAAAAAAACTGGACATTCCATAGGAATTTCAAACTCAACAGGTCCAAAATAAAATTGGTTACCTTTTCCCTTCAAAGATCTTCTGGACTTAGCTGTTATTGCCCATGATACCATCATCCTTCCAGTCCCTCAAATTTGACACCTCAGACTAATCATCAATTCCTCATTTGAACTCAACCCACATATCTAATTAGCTGTCATATTCTGCTGTTTCTGTCTCCATAACATCTTATATAAGTCACTGTCTCTCCACTCACACAGACACCACTCTAATTGATGTCCTTATCCCTTCCAATCTGAACTGTTAGAAAAGCCTTCTAATTGGTCTCTCTGCTTCAAGGTTCTCCTCACTCTAATCTATACTGAATACAGCTGTCAAAGAGATCTTTCTAGAGTGCAAGTCTGACCATGTCACTACTCCCTTACTAAATAAACTCAAGTGACTTCCTGTTACTTTTAGGAATAATAACAGCAATAGTAACAATGTAATAATAGCTAGCATTAATATAGCTCTTACTATGTGCTGGGCACTTTACAAATATCTGATTTTATTCTCAAAACTCTGTGAGGTAAGTGCTGTTATCTCCATTTTACAGATAAGGAAAATGAGGCAAACAGGTTAAGTGACTTACCTAGGGTCATATAGATACTGTGTCTGAGTACAGATGTGTACTTAGGTCTACCTGACTCAGCCCAGGCTCCATCCATTATGCCACTAAAGTACCTAGCCTTAATATATAAACTATTTAGCTTTTAAGTCCTTTCATATTCCAGTTCCATTCTATTTTTTTCAGTCTTCTGGTCACTCTAGACCTTCTGGTCTAGTTACTGTTCTTCTGCACTCCATCTACATCTCCATGCTGTTCCCCATGCCTGGAATGTTTCTCCTCTGCATCTTCCCTCTTAGAATGTGTCACTTTCTGCAGGGACCTCTCTCCTTTTCCCTAGCTCTTAGGGTCTCCTTCTCTAAGAATGTCTTGGGGTTACTATAATGATAATAATAAAAAACCTAAAAAATATGTTATCTCATTAGATCCTCACAATGATTTCATGAAGTAGGTGCTATCATTACCCCCATTTTGCAGATTAAGAAATTGAGGTGGAAGGAGGTTAAATGACTTGTTAAGAGTTATAGTATCTGAGGCTGGATTTGAATTCAGGTCTTCATGACTCCAAGGCCAGAACTCTTACCAATATCCTGCTTAGCTGCCATCTAACTATCTGAGTATAAAACAAATTTGCATATATTTTGACTCCCCTCCCACCCCATTTCAATCTAAGCTACTTGAGGGCAGGGACTGCCTTTGCTTTTTCATTGTATCTCCTGTGCATAGCACAGTACTCAGCTCAAAGTTAGTGCTTAATAAATGTTTGCTGATTGATAATATATGGAAAGCACTTTACAGCATTAATATATTATGTATATATTATATATACATTATATATATATATAATTCTATCATCATCATCATCACCATCAAACATTCTAGCTATAGGGATCTTTGACTCTTGCTGAACTTTCACCTTTTTCACCTTAGAGATTCAGCCTAACTGGTCATCAGTGGCATGAGTAAAATGAAAGAGTTATCCCACATCCCTGAAATTATAGGGGCTGTTTGCTCTTTAGCTTACCACCTGTGTGACTTTGGGCAAGTCACAATATTTATGGGTCTCAGTTTCCTTATCTGCAAATGAGAGTGATGGACTAGACAACTTCTAAGTTCCCTTTCAACTCAAATGTATGGGATCACGTTATAGAACCTTTCTTACCTTCATCTCTCCCTTATGACTCTGTCCAGGCCTCACCTTAATCTTTTCTCCGTACAAATCTCAACTAGCACCGCTGTTCTTTGACAAGTCAAACATAGGCACCCTCCCAAATCCGACAGGACGAATGTCTAGAACAGGCCACTGGGTAGAAGAATCAGCATAATCCCAGCTGCATTACGCAGAACACTACTTCCTGGCTGAGAAAAGGAAAAAGGAAACACACAGGTTTCCTTCAGGTGACCCCACCTGTACTTGTAGCAGAGTACCAATCTGTCTCTTGCTTTTTACCCCTCCCCCACTCCCAGCTTAAAACCTTCCGTTTCCAGCCTCGGCAATGGCTTGTGTGTCCAGAAAGTGAGTGAGGGGCGCCTGCCAGTGGAGGCACCCCTAATCTGGTGATAAGAGCTAACAAGCCGGGCATGCTCAGTGGACTGGGACAGGTGAAGGAGGCAGCTGAAGGTTGGGGCGGGGGGGAGCATGAGATGGGGGAGGGTGAGGAGAGAGATTGGAGGAGGAAACTTCAGGAGGGTGTGTGGCTGTCTCTAGGGTTCCACTGTGGAACATGCCCTAGGAGCCCGACAAGCTTAGTGTCCGCTGCTCATGAATATGCACGAGCCACCTCCCTGTGACGTCACGGGCCGTCCCAGGGTGAGCGCCAGAGCAGCTTCGGGTCCACGGCAGTGAGCGCTATTGCTAGCAACCGGAGCGGTGTAGGCTGAAGCTGGGGTTGGTGGAGCAGCAGCGGCGGCGGCGGCGGCGGCGGCGGCAGAGGCAGCAGGAGCTTCAGCGGGTGTCCGGAGCGCTACCAGCCCAGTGAGGCCGGCCACTGGTTCTGCAGCAAACAGCTCCTTCTCCTGTACCTAGAACCGGGCTTGCTAGGAGCCGGTGTGGGCTGCAGCCGGCTAGGTGCGCTTGGTCGCTCCAGCCTCAGAGATGCTGCTGGGGATGCTATGGTGGGTGCCAGTCCTGCTCGCACTGGGCGTGGGGAGCAGCGGCAGCAGCAGTGGCAGCAGCCGCCGTCGCCACCTCCTCGCGGCTAAAGGTGGGTGCAGAGGACGGCGGGGAAGTTTCCTTCTCGCGTCAGAGTGGGGCAATGTGAGTGGAGGGTGGGGTGGGGGGCAGCCAGCAAAAAAGCGTGGTCTCCTGGGTACAAGCTAAGGGAAGCGAAGTGATGGAGGGCAGCCGTGATCGAGGCGAGTGCTTTAGCTTCGTTTTCCCTCTTTCTCCCCTCCTTTCCCCTTTTTGCCCCTTCCTTCCCGGTTGTACACTCCCTGGCTGTTTCCTACCGTCTTCGGCCTTTCCGGGTCGTTCCTCCTCCTAAAGTAACCTGCCCTTACAGCTCTCGAGCTACTGGAGTCCTTAGAGACTCAATCGGCGTCAGTCAGGGCTCTGACCTATTTGGATGTGGGGGGAATGTGGGGCGGGAATCAGGGAGGACAGGGCTCTAAGGGGAGATGGAGTGCAGCAAAAAAGCCGGTGAGACCAACCAACTCAACTTTGATGCTCCGACACTTCCCGCCCCTCGAGGAAGGGTGGAATCTGGTTTGCTCCCAATATTGAAGCCTCAAGGATGCAGGAGGTGGGGGGAGTTACGAGGGAGACCGAAAGTAACTGTAGTCTAGCAGGGGGAAGCGTTGGTGTAGAGGGTTTGTCCTAAGCGAAGGTGAGACAGGTGTCCGCTTCTTTTCTTCAAATGAATGATCGATTTAATATGCAGTAGAGATGCAAAAATGCTGCCTCAACCCCAAAGGAGAAGAGGGCAAAAAGTTTGAGGCATTGGTGCCTGTGTCAGGGAAAGGTGTGATTCTCCCGAGGAAACGCCTGACCTCCGTGAGCTAGTAAAAGTAGCCAAGTAGTCTGGTCCAAGGAGCTAAATGTCAATTAGAAATCTCTGCAATCTCCATCCCACCTACCCCCGACCCTAAATCTCCTCTTTGAGAAATACACTTGAATAGCCCAACTGTTCCTATATGTCCACTCCACTCTTTATTAAGGTTGTAGCAGCTGGTTCCTACAGTATGGAGCGGGATTGTAGTACGCAGCTCCCTAGGAAAGACTCTAATAGCTGCCTCTAGGTGAGGCCTCAGAACTCGGGAGGAAGGGAGTGGGGAGTTGGCAGGTTTGAAAGAGTCGAGTTATGTGCTTGCCGCTCTGTGGCAGGGATTGAGTAGGTGGGCGAGAGCTCTAGAGGTCCGGGGTGCCTTGGACTGGGTGAGAGTAGCGGCAGGGTGGAAAGCAGAGCGAGCTGCTCCAATGCAGCATGGGTATAACCTGTTGATTCTCCATGCTATTGACAAAGCAGATTCTAGATTAGGTAGGGGGCTTACGAGAACCCGGCAGGGAGAAAACCCGGGAAAGAAGCCTGCTTTCAGAAAGCATTTGAGGTGTTCCACCGATCTCGAAATTTTACTTTGCTATTTAAAAAAGAGAAAGGAGAGAGCTGTGACAAGGGCATAGTTGAACATATCAGAAAACAAGGCATAATATCAAAGCAAACGCTCATGAAGATTGTCTGAACGAGAACTAAAAGGGGTACAGGAAAACTGAAAACCTCTGCCAATAATTAGTCTTTAGGGAGGTTGTGCAAGAGCTGACGAGTTAACGGCTCTGCTTCTCTCTCTCTCTCTCTCTCTCTCTCTCTCTCTCTCTCTCTCTCTCTCTCTCTCTCATCTTTTCTTGTTTTAACAGATTGGGAAAATGCGATTAATTTCGTTTATTCATTGTTATATAAGCCATATGTACATAGTTTAAAAACATCTTCAGAAAAAAAAAAACCACTTCTGGTTTATTTCAAAGGTTCCTTTACATGTTTGAGGTAGTTTTTCCTTTAAAAAAAAAAGAGGTTTTCTAGTGCTTATAAAAATGTGTCCCTATTGTTATTGATAATGTGTTTCCAACTGGAAGAGAGATAGTTCTTTCAAGAATGCCAGATTTGTTGCCCTTGAAAGACAAAAAGTAAAGTGCCTCCTTCCTCTCCTCCCCCCAACACACTTGTTGGAACAGGTGAGTCAATATTTTCTGATCCTTTTCTGATCACTTTGTTAAATCCTAAACAATAAATTCACAAGTAGAAACTTAAAACTCAACCAGTGTTTACTATGTTTGTTGTGAAAGTTAAGCCTTCAAATGGCCCAGCAAAATTAGTCTCATCTGGTAACTTTGGAAAAGGATTGTGTGTTCAATACTGGTTTTTGTTTTGTTTGTAATTATGATGCTTAGTCCCAGTAGTCTAAGCAGTTTTAAAAAACCAAGCTGAAACATGGTAATAATAAAGATAAAAGTTTTACTTCATCAGGAATAGTTATATTAACTAACAGGGGAATCTTTATTTTGTTTGTGTTTTGCAGTTTTAAAACAAAGACTTATTTTTCTTTGGGGACATAAAGAATTCTATTAGTGAGTGGCTCAGAACAGGTGTCCTTTGAATTCTGTATTTTTATATTCATTTTTTTTCCATTCAACCACTGGGTGGCTGCAAAGAGCATTTTTTTTTTTTGCTGCAATAATTTTTTAGACAAATGTGTAATGGTTGATAAAAACAGAGACATTTATTATAACATTTTAGTTGGTGTTTACAGGATTGTGTTTTCTTAATCCACTTTACATGCATTTTTGGATTTCCAGATCTCAACAATAGTTCTGAATAATATTTAAGATAATAAAGAAACGTTGTGACTTATAATGCATCCTGCCTCTGATTTACCCATCTTTTTTACTTTTGTATGATTAGCATCACTATTATTCCTGTCAATAAAATAGGAAAAGATTGAGAATGATTTGCCAGGAAGACTGGAGTAAGGGGGGATTGCTTTCTTCCATCACACAATACCATACTGTATTCATCTGTAGAAACAGATTTGGAGCCTAGAGTCAAACTGGCTTACAAAGAGTTGAAAGCCTCTTTAGGACTGCAGTCTGGAAGCTCCCTGCTCCCTGGTTTGAAGTCCTTGTAAGATGTCATGTCCGCTGTGCACAGTTTGTGCTCCCTTTGTGTTCTTTGCATCTTGCTGTAGGGAGTAGAGCAGATAATCCCTGACAAATGTTTTGAGTTTCACAGCATTCTCTCAGAGCCTTGCTACTCTAGATTTTTTAAAATAATATGGTAGCAAAGTAGTTACTGTACCTTTAGCACACTCCTCCCCCTCTCTTCCTCCTCACAGTATACAGACCATACAATAATACTTGTATGTTCATATTAGAGCACTTGTAGAAATGATATTACATAACTTGCTTATAAAATAATGGGAGAGTGCTGGGTCCAAATGATTTCAGCACACACACACACAAAAAGATGGATGTTGGCCAAGAGGTAGAGGATGGAGGAATTAAAAGAAGGTAATTAGCCTTCTTATAGTAATTAGTTGCCATATATCCTAAATTTGGAGAGGTCTCAATAGTGTTCATTGAAAAAATGTTTTATGTTCCATTCATTTCATTCCTAACACCTTAAACATAAAGGTCATTCAGGACAATTTTTACTCTATCAGTCAGCAAGTCTTTGAAAGATTGCTATGAGTCCAATATTGTGTGCGGTAGGTCATTCAAAGAAATATTATACGTTTGAGTAATTTATAATCAGTCAAGGAGACAACATTTAAACATTTGCAACAATTAAAATACGATTTAATTAGGTGCTAAACTATGTGCTAGTAACTCCAAGCTAAGAGCCAAAAGAAACAATTGTGGTCAGGAAGAATTGAGAAAGGCTTCATGAAGCAGATAGGACTGGAACTACACCTTGGGGAATGGGCCAGATTTGACTAGGCAGAAAAGAGGAAGACCTGGGACAAGATACCTGGGAATAAGTAGAGGGGAACAAGAAGCCCCAGGCATAGTTTTCCCTGATTCTCAGGCAGCTATGATTCAGATAGTATAATACTGGGAAGGTTCTTTTTCTAATATAGTCCACTGAGCCACATCGTGTGTTTAATGCTAGGAAGTGTAAGCCTAAGTGCCAGGGGCTGTGGGAAGCACTGATGACTGTAAGGCTGAACTGTCTCTGTGGGAGTCAGACCTTATTATTTAACTGCATTGCTACCTCCTTTAGTGATGATACTGCCCAAAGCAATGTGGGAATCCAGCATTGTTTAAAATGGAAGGCAACAAGGTAAGTCTGCATCACTTTTATCTGAGCAAATCAAAACTTTTGTTGCCAGAAATAGCCCATGTTTCTCTCTCTCTCTCTCTCTCTCTCTCTCTCTCTCTCTCTCTCTCTCTCTCTCAGAAGCCCAAAGGATTTCTGTAAGTATTCAAAGCATTAGGGCATTAAGAAGGGGTGAAAATGACATTGGAATTCTTTAGGAGAATTATCCAAAGTCAACTTTTTTTTTCAAAACATGTGCATTTTAGCATTTAAGACAGTGTTCAACAAATACCCAAAAGGAAAAGGTAACCCCCCCCTGCCAAAAGACCAACCTAGGTTTTTTTCTGAAAGAATATCAGAATAAGCATTTATGCTAGGTAGTTTGAAGCCTTGTACCTAGTTCTAAGAGTGGCACAACAAAAAGGCACTGGCCCTGGAGTCAGAGAGATTTGAGTTAAAATTTTGCCTATGACAGTTACTATAGCTCAGTGACCTTGGATAAGTTGCCCTGAACCTTTGACACTGCTAGGAGGTTTGCACAGAAAAATGGAAAGAGTAGTGGATCAGGAGTCAGAGCCTTGGGCTCAAATTTTTCTTCCATCATTGCCTGTGTGCCATAGGCAGTCATATATATATATAAAATCTCTTTCCTACCCTCGACCCTGACCTGCCTCAGTCTAAAAACTAGAAAGTCATTCTTTTCTGTTGAGACATTAAGGGCCTCTGTTAAAATATAAATTCATTTGGTAGGGAAACAAATTACATGATCATCATTTTTAACACTATTTATGGTTACATTAAGATTTGGAGATTTCAATAGAAGGGAAAAGTAAGGAAAACACTGTATACTAGCCATGGAGAGACATCTCAGCTGAAAGGGGAGAAGGTAGAGTATAAGGAGCAAGAAGTTAGAATGAAAACACTGGAAGTGTGGAGGACAGACAGAAAAATAGAGTTGTTGAAATCAAGCTCTGTCTGTCTCAAAAACTTTGCTAAGTCTCACAGACTTAGTCCCACAACTGCTTGTAGAATTCTGGAGTGGGACAAGAGTTTGGGAAAAGTTAGTCTTCTAATATCTATTAAGTGCCTGCTGTGTGTGTTCCAGGCACAAGAAGAGATTCTTATGGGCTGAGAAGTCAGACAGGAAAGACCTGGAGAAGGTGAGATTCAGTTTGGGCCTTGAAGGATAACTGGAAAATGGACTGGGATATTCCAGGTGGAGCAGGATAAAAAGCAGAGTATATAGTTATTGTTCAATCATGTCCAACTCTTTGTGACCCCAGTTGAGGTTTTCTTGGCAAAGAAACTGCAATAGTTTGCCATTTGCTTCTCCAGCTCATTTTAAAGATGAGGAAACTGAGGTAAACAGGGTTAAGAGACTTAGCCGGGGTCCCACAACTCATAAAGGTCTGAGGCCCGATTTGAGCTCAGGAAGATGAGTTTTCCTGACTCTGGTCCACACTACCCTCTATCTGCTGCACCACCCAGCTATCTCAGAAAACCAGGAAGTAGTGAAAAGAGAGTTGGAAATGGAGTTGGGGGGGTCTAAGTTCAAGTCCTGGCTCTGCCATTTAAATACTGTGACAGTAAACAAGTCAATCTTTAGGATTCAGTTTCCTCTTCTGACAAAAGAGGGGATTGGAGAATATGAACTCTAAAGTTCCTTTGTGTTCTAAATCTGTGATCCTATAAATCTATTTCTGTAGCACAAATTAAGATGAAAATAAATAAGCAGGCTTCCCTCTGGCATTCCTAACATGTAGAAAACTTGTCCATGGGGCCACAATACTTGTACACTGATAATCGCAGAAGCTCACATGTCTTTTAACACTTTTTGGCTTTACAAAGTGATTTCCCTGTAGCAACCCTATAAGGGAAGTAGTTTTACCATTTTCATTTGATTAATTGGGTAAGTGAGACTCTGACAGGCAAAATGACTTGCTACTAAGGCACAAAGCTAGTAAAAGATAGAGCCCAGCTAAGAACCCATGTCCTTTCCCTCCAAGTTCAATTTTCATTATAACATGATGTATCATTTATGTCTGCTTGCACTAAGACCTTTAAATGTTGGGCGGTAACTGTCATACATGTATAGCCATTGGTTTGTTTTTTTTTTAATCTCAGGTGTAAAATCTCAGATTTAGAGGGATGCTCCCACTCTCCTTCAGATGTCACCTAAGCTAACTACCCAGTATTGGTTTCACTGCTAATTTATAGATGCCATTGAGCCATCCTTTATTATGGTGATATTTACATTTTTAAAGGTAGTAGCTGACATTTTAATCTAAAATTGTTGAGCCTATGGTTTTTCTTGGATCACTTCTTTGTTTTACTTCATGTTAAGAAATTGTCATACCCAGAGCCTCACTCTCCTAATTAATCAAATGGGAATAGTCATATTTGTCCTACCTGTCTTTTAGAGTTGTTGTGAAGAAGCAGCCTAATCCAGTTGAGACTCAAAAGCTGTGACTTTCAACATACATCACAAGTTAATGATCTTTCTATCCTTTAGGTATCTTGGTATAGTAGGAAGAACACTGAATTTAGAATGAGGACATGAGTTTGAATCCTGACCCTGCCACTTACTACTTTTGGACGGAGTTCAAGTTACTTAATCTCTCTGAGTCTTAGTTTCCCCATTCATAAAATAAGGTACTACATGATCTCTAAGAGTTGTAAATCCTTTGAAAATTATGAAACAAGAGGCAGCTAAGTGGCACAGTGAATAGAGCACTGGTTCTGGAGTCAGGAGGACCTGAGTTCAAATACAGCCTCAGACACTTAACACTTACTAGCCGTGTGACCTTGGTCAAGTCACTTAATCCCAATTGCCCTGCCCTTCCCCCCCCCAAAAAAAAGGAAGGAAAAAAAGAGAATTATGAAACAAGTTGACCCAGTCAAAAGTAGACTAGACAGTTGCCTACATAGTATGGTTTGAGTGGCACTGGGAATTTCTGAAAAGTATTCCCTTTACTGGATATAAATATGCCTCAGGTGGTTAATGCTTGCTGCCACAAACACCCAAGTGTTATTTCTTGAGGAGGATTGCTGAAATGGAGCAATAAAAAAAGATTATGAAAGGCCAGTGGAGTTAATAGTAAGGTTTTTTTTTTTTTCACTAAAGAACAAGAATTTTTTTTTAATTGTCAATTGGTTTCCCTTTTATATTATCCCTTTTGCCATGTGGAGCACTTATTACTCCAAACCCATTGGGGAGCAGTCATAGAACCGAGGACAAGAAAGAGTTGCTTATCATGCTTCCCTATCCCAAGATCCCCAGAAAACAATGTAATATTGTAGGAAAGAAGTATCATAGCACCCAGTCAGTAAATTCCTGGGGGAAATTTTCCTGATGTGTATATAATACTGGCAGATATGGGTTGAAGGTATTGATTATAATCTCTTCCACAAATCTTCATCATTCTGCTTTCAGGCCCTTTAACAAAATATTTCTGCCCAGAATACAGCCCCTAGCCTCATGCTCTGCCTTGTCTCAAAACTATTACTTAACGATCCTTCTTAAGCCTCTAGTCTTCTGGGCTAAGGGTTGTTCCTTTGGGATCTGTGAACAAAAACTTGTAAGAACTGTTCTTCAACATAATTGAAATATGACTTGTTAGCTTATGTATTTTATTTTATGAATTAAAAAAATAATTCTGAGGAGGGTCTATGGGCTTCACTAGTCTGCCAAAGACTGACACACACAAAAAAAGGTTAAGAGCTCCTGCTCCAGGAAATTAATTTCCTTTACTCACCTGGCTCATCTGGTACACTTCTACCCTCCATGTTCATCCAGCAGTTTATATAGTTTTCCTTACTTTATCACATGCTTGCTTATAGTTATTACAGTTCATATATTTGCTCTCCTTTGATTTGTTAACCGTTCATTTAAGATATATATGTATGTATGCACACATGTATACATATATTATACAAATATTTGTGTGTATATATTATATATGTATATATATATAACATATATGCACACACACATATATTTCAGTAGATTTAATGGAATGAAATTGGAAACGTACAGTTCCTTAGAAGTCAGAACGTATTCAATGAAGACAGGCAATAGCATGCATTAGAATTCTCTCTTAAGTAAAGTTTGGAATGTTACTTTTGTCATTTCAAATTTTCTTTTTCAAATTGTCTGAATCTTAGTAGATTTGTACAGAGTAGCTCCTGCTGCAAGACACTATATTCACAGAATCTTCATGGGTGTGTGTGTGTGTGTGTGTGTGTGTGTGTGTGTGTGTGTGTGTGTGTAATTTCAGGTTAGATATTTCTGTAAGGTCCCTTGCAAGTGTTACTTACGTTATATAAAGAAACTACTTTTCTAGATGTTCAGGAATGTGAATTGTGTGGTGTCATGAAAAAGCAGATGGCCTGGGGTTAGGGAACCTGGGTTCTATTCCTGTGTGATTTTGGCCAAGGCACCCCATTATATGCCAGAATTTATCTGGAAAATGAGGGATGATGCCTGTGATACCTAGTTCAGAATTGTGAGGAAAATACTTTGTAAAATATAAGGAACTATATAAATGTGTGTTATTGGAAGAAGTAGCATTTAATCTCTCAGTTTTCCAGTCTGTGAAATGTGATAGAAATGCCTGATTTATATGCCCTATCAACCTTGCTGTGAGGTATAATGAAATATCGGATATCAGAGGGCTTTAAAATTCATAGATATAGTGTGTAAATACAACAATCATGTTCAGACTTTTTAGTTCAAAATGGATTATTTTTTATCCTTTTAAAATTGTTTTAAAAGTTTCATTAATTTTGCTTTCAGGAGAAATTTGAACTTAACATCATTCCCTTTCTAGTTTTTGATATATAGTCTGCATATGTCACACAGCTGGTGGTCACCATGGTTACATGTGGCATGCCGCAGCAGCAGTTGCAGACCCATAAATTTTCAGTGAAGAACAAGTCAAAACTGTTAATATTATGTCAAGTCTATGTGTCGTTTTCCCAATTTGCATGGATAACTGCATTGCAGCAAATTAATTAAAACAGATAAATGTTAATGTAATGCATGTCTCCTTGTAATTAATGAAATATAACCATTATAAGAATCTTTGATTTATTATTTTAATTTTTAAAATGCTGAATTTTACTATGAAGTTAGATGCATTAATAGAAGAATCTGATCCATCTATAACATTTGAAAAATAATCACATTTCTATAAATTAATCACTCTGTAAAAAGATATAGTTCATTAACATCATGAACCAAAAGTGTTAGATGTAAATTAGATTAACCTTTTTGGTGACACTTTCATTTATATTGTACATTCTATCAGAGCTCAAAGCACTTTACATATATTAATTCAATTAACCCTCCCCAAACCCTAGCTAAGTAAGCACATTTATCAAAGTTAGAAGGGAGGAGAAATGAAGTCTTTCAGAAATATTGAAGTTCCACTCTCCGAATGCATTATTTATGACTTCCTTTGCAAGCAGTACAGTTTATCCCAGACTTACAGAGTCTGAGTACCTGGTTGGGTGTTTATGCTTCTTCTTTTGCTGATAGGATGCAGTTAGCAGATCTCTGCTTTTCTCCTCCCTTTCTAGATATGCTTCTGCCTGTTTAATAGGGCCTGCTGTCAGAACACTCTTGGGGGCTAGGAAGTAGGAAAACTGCTCTATGTTGACTGCATCTGTTTACGTAGCTGCCTGGTAGCTCTCAGCTTTATCTGTTGTTTTGGTGCCCCTTGCTTACCTTCAGGCCCTCCCCTGTAATACCTTCTTACTTTGTAGTACTCTCTGGGGAAGGGACCCCCTTTTTGTTTTTGCTTGGAACATGAGGATGGAAACTTTTGACCTTGTGCATGGGATAAAAGGATCATCCTTATGGCCTGAAGGGACCTTTTATAGCTTACCTAGTCCAATTCCCTAATTTTTTCAATGTGGATTTGAGGTTCAAAGAGGTTACCTGACTTGCCAAGGCCATACAGACAGCAAGTAGCAGAACCTGCACTAGAACTAAAGTGCTCTTCCTTTTCTCCCCCACTGTATACTCCTGTCTCTCCAACCTCTCTGATGGGCTTGAGATAAGTGTGTTTGGCTATAAGAACAATTAAAAAAAAAAGGTTTAATCTGTAGGCTTGTACAGAAGCATTGGCTGGTGTGCAGATAACAGCATTGAGGTGAATGTTACCATTGTGCCTTTGAGTCACACCCTTTGCACGCCTATGGTTTAACCAGAACTTTAAAGTACATTAATACTAAAGAAAGAGTCTTGACCTGGGAATAAGGAAACCCTGGGTGATTCTGCTGCCAGAAAACTGTGAGCTTGGACAAGTTATTTGATATCTCTGAGTTTCTGCGGTTTTTCTTTTTTTCATCCATTAAAAAAAATGGAGTTTGGTTTAGATAATCTCTAAGGTCGCCTAAAGCTGAAAAGAAAAAAAAACCCAAACAGTTTTGTAGCTGGGGTCACTACTGTCAGAGCAAGAATCTTAGGAACTTAATCCTACTTTTATGGATTAGGGATCTAGGTGCTAGGTGCTAGGTGCTAGAGTCTCCCTCCCCCTTTTTTTCTTTTTTTATATCTACTTAGTAACTACTCCCTGTGTATTCAATCTCCTCAACAAATCACATAATATTAACAATCATGAATATTTTCATAATGCTTTGAAATCTCCAAAGTGCTTTATATATATTATCTCCTTGGTGCTTCGCAACAACCCTTTCACATGAGGAAGTTCATGAGGTATCATTCATAGTCATTATAAGTAATTATAAGAGTATTCAGGAGTATAATTACATAGTAATTATAAGAGGTAGGATCTGAACCCAGGTATTTCTGATTTTAGGGGCAGCTAGGTGGTGCTAGGTGGAGAGAGTACCAGGCCTGGAGTCAAGAAGTCAGGAAGACTCCTTTCCCTGAGTTAAAATCTGGCCTCAGACACTTGTTAGCTGTGTGACCTTGAGCAAATCACTAATCCTGTTTGCCTCAGTTTCTTTCTCTGTAAAAATTAGGTGGAGAAGGGAATGGAAAACCACTCTAGTGTCTTGGCCAAGAAAACCCCAAGTGGGGTCATGAAGAGTCAGAAACGACTGAAACTCAACAAAAACAACAACAAAAATTCCTGATTGCAAGTTCATCTTTCTGTTCTGAACGGCCTTCCAACATCTCTACTTGTCTCTACTTCCACTGCCACAGCCCCACAACAGTTTCTCATTGCCAGTTGTACATAGAGACTATTCTAATAACTACTAGCAATTGTATATCTCTCCTCCCTTTCCTCTCCCATCTATGTTTGATACTCTTGCCAGACAGCTTGTGGCATTGTTGCTCCTCCACTCTGAAATCTTCAATGACTCCCTACTGTTCACTGATTAAAATCCTTACTCTTTTGACTGACATTCAAATCACTATACAGTGAAATTGCAGCTGGGCCTGTCTTTTCAATGTGTTTTTTTTCCCCTAGTACTGCCCTAACCATATTATGCTATAATCAAACTGGGTAACTCTGTGTTCCCTGAACATGCTCAGTTGTTCCCCACCTTTGCTTATTCTTTTCTCTGTGCCCTTTCTATCTTCATTGAATTCCTAGCCATTTGTTAAAGCCTAACTCAAATTCTAAATCCTGATCTCCTTGCTTGCTTGCAAAGTAACAATCTTTTTCATATAATGCTTTGTTTTGGACCACTCTAATTCACTTATGAAATTTTGTACATTATAGTTGTCTCCAATTATATCTTTTTTGTTTGTTTAGTCATTTTCAGTCATGTCTGACTCACCATTACCCTTTTGGGGATGTTTTTGACAAAGATACTGGAGTACTTTGGCATTTCCTTTTCCAGCTGACTTTACAGATGAGGAATCTGAGGCAAATAGGGTTAAGTGACTTGCCCAGGGTCACAGAATTGGTAAGTGTCTGAGGCCAGATTTGAACTCAGGTTTCTGTGCTTTATCCACCTCACCACTTGGCTACTCCCAGTTGTACTTTATCCTACTACTATAGTGTGAAGCAGATGAAGGTCAGGACCCATGCCTCATGTAGGCTCTATATGTGAACTCCCCAAACGTAGCACAGTTTTCTTTATACTGTAGATATTTAATAAAAGTTGGTTGAATTTAACTTGAATATATTACCCTTTCTAAGAGGACTAGAATTATTAAAGAGAATCCTAGAGAGGGAAGCAAAGATATAACTAAGAATTTTTTCACTTTGGCAAAAATAATTTGGCGGTGGGGTGGGTGACATGTTCAGTGGGGAGCTGCAAGAGCATTTGTGTTGGGAGATGGAGAAGCCCATGATCTCACCTTGTCCCAGAGCCATCCTTTACTCCCAATTCCTTATAGGGGTCACAGAGAGAGCTATAAGGCAGGAGGAAGGTAATCCCTGGAATGTCATGGGCAGGGAACCCTGACAGCCCACATCAGAGTTTAAGATGAAGCCCCTACTACCTCAACCTAGTACTAGCTCTTACCCAGTTGTCTTGACCTTTGTCTAGACATTGGACTCTGATGACTCTGGAGCAGAGAGAGAGGCTGTTGATTTTGCTCAGCTCTGCTTCACTCAAATCCAATTCAATCACAAGTCAAGACATCATTCTTGTGATGTCCCTGGTCCTCTTTTGGATGAAGGACTATCAATAGCTATTGGAAGTAGTAGCTCTGGAGGACAGTGACTGATGAAAAGGGGTGACTGGGAGTTTCACCACTGGGGGTGGGAAGAATGTTTTGTTTTGTTTTGTTTTTGGAGAGGGGAAGATGAGGTAATAGGGGTTAAGTGACTTGCACAAGGCCACACAGTTAAGTATCAAGTGTCTAAGGCCAGATATGAACTCAGGTCCTCCTGGCTTCAGGACTGGTGCTCTATTCACTGTTATCTAGCTGCCCCAAGAAATGTTTTTTTTTGACAGAGATTTTTCCTTCCTATCCCAGAAGTTATGTCATATTAGATGGAAAAGTTTATTCTTGCCCTTCTATCTAACATGGTATTGATTTGTCAGTAAAATTGGTTCTTCTACCTTTTTCTTGGACATCTATATCAGAAGTCACAGTATTTGTCAATTTAATTAAACAAACATTGTGTTAACCATCTACCAAAAGAAGGTATCAATCATGATGATATATCTACATGAGACAGCTAGGTAATAGAGTGGATAGAATGCCGGGCCTGGAGTCAGGAAGACCTGAATTCAAATCCAGTCACAGACCCTAACTAGCTGTGTGACCCAGGACAAGTCACTTGACCTCTGTTTTCCTCAGTTTCTTCAGTTGTAAAATGGGGATAACAGAAATGCCTACCTCGCAGAGTTGCTATGAATATCAAATGAGATAATATTTGTAAAATGCTGAGCTCAGTGCTTGGCATGTAGTAGCTGCCATACAAACACTTATTCTTTTCCTTTCCTTGTCTGTTATGTGTAGAGCTCTGAATCTGACCCAAGTCTAATCTCCTAGAACAGCCTCTGAGTAGCCCCTCTTCTGGAACTGGACTGCAAACATGAAGTAGGACTCAGAACCAGGGCTTTCCTGTAAAATAATTTGTCTGCAAACTTAGAGATATTGAGGAATTGGAAGAGATTTTGAGGTAGCAAGCACCATTTGTAACCTTTTAAACCACAGAATTAAATGATATTAAAGCCAGAAAAAACCTCAGAGATTATTTTGCAGATTTAGGAAACTTTTCCTAAGAGAGATAAAGTGACTTGGATTTGGGGGAAGGGCATTGGAGGGGAGAGGATTGTGAAGGGGAAGAAAGTTCTTATTCCAATTAAACTAATACAAATTTCCTTCAGAAGTTCTCTAACTCACCTTAGAAACTTTCTCCCTGTTAGTTATTATTTTGGAAAGGGAATCCAATTATTTCAGTTTTACTGCACCATCATCAGAAATGTCAAATGGCTGCTTCTTGTTTGACTATTAATTGTTCTTTTTATTATGTTTAAAACTCTTTGGTGATTTATTCTTCTCTTAATCAGATGTCATGATTAAAGTGCCTCTTATTACACTTATATTTTTCTCTCCAGAGCAGACTATTTGTTCTCTTTTTCTTCCACAATTTAATTTTTTTTTCCTTTGCTTATTTGAAGAGAATGAAATTAGATTGAAACCATCCAAGTGTCTTCTAGCTTAAGCTGAGTTTTTTGCTATTTTTTATTCTGTTCTCAGTGTCTACTGAATAGGAAGAGAATCTGGGCGTACTTGTGATCTTGTCAGCATACGGAATTCTGATGTGGGAACTCTTTCCAACCTGAGTAGATATAGTCCTTTGGAGTTTCTGGAATCATATAGAGATTTAGTGGCAAGATTTACATAGCTAATAAGTCTTGGAGACTGACTTGAACTCGGGTCTTTCTGATCCCAAGGCCAGCATTCTCTCCATCATGCCAAAATGCCTCAAGTAGGCAGGGAAGGGCCCGAGACATTTTTAATATTGTCAGGAAAAGGTATAATGAATGATGCATGCTTAAAATTGATTTACCATGATGTATGCTAACTAATGTGATGGATAGGCTAATTAGACTTACACTTCTCATTGCATACAATCAACTTTATTAATCAATGCTTGTAAACATCAACTCCTCTAGGAACAAACCACCAGCTTGATTCCTAGAGGTCCTCATAAGCCTGTGCTACAAGTACTCAGGCAAGGTTCCCTCTGCTTACCTAGAGGCTGTGTGTATTTTTTCAACTCTTCAGTCAGCATAGTAACTCATATAATATACTACTTAGTTACAAAAATGAAAGCTTAAAACAAAATGGAGTTGCTAAGACATTTTTATTCCTACTGTAGAAAGAACATATCCACTTCCTCTGCCCTGTTCTCTGCTCTCAGAACCAACTTCTAACAGACCCCCTATTAATGGGACCCTTATGAAAATTTGTCCAATGTTACCATTGTGAATTAGCACTTGTTTTTTTTTTTAGGATGGGAATGTAAAACTTCAGGAAAGATTAGAAGGAAGAAAACAATCTGATAAACCCTTTCCCACTTAGATTTTTATGTCCTTTAGATATCTGGTTATACCACTCTATACTCTCCTGTACTCCTTGCCTCTCTGCTTTACAGGGAAATTTGTATTTTAAAGGGGGATCTGGGAAATAGCATTAATTCATTCAAATGAATGAATTTCTAGCTAGTCAGTCTACAAGCTTTTATTGTATGTTCACAATGTGCCAGACACTGTGCTATAATACACAGAAAAGAAAGAAAGAAGCATATCTCACGGTCTATTGGGGGAGATAACACAAAAACGACTATATACATATGCATTATATATAGCTCATATATGTATATATGAGCTATATATAACTTAAATTGAAGTTAGTCTCAGAGGGCAGTTAGGTGGCATAGTGGATAGAGTATTGGGCTTGGAACCAGGAACACTTCTGAGTTTAAATCTGGCCTCAGATACTTACTAGCTCTGTGACCTTGGGCAAGTCCCTTAACCCTGTTTGCCTCAGTTTCTCTTCTGTAAAATGAGCCAGAGAAGGAAATGTCAAATCACTCCAGTATCGTTGCCAAGAAAACCTCAAAATGGTGTGACAAAGAGTTGGACATGACTGAAACAGGCTCAACAACAAAGCTGAGGGAAAGTATCATCCTGAGATGGGCAGAGGATAGAAAAAGCCTACTACAGAATATAGGAAATAAATTGAATCAAAAAGAAGCTCAGGGAAGCCAGAGATGGAGGTAGAGATGAGTAGGGAGAGTATTCCAGATGGGGAACAGTCAGACATAAAATGCCCTGTCAGAGGAACAACAAGTAAATCAGCATAGTAGGATCATAGGGTGGGTATAGGGGAATAACTTGAAATTCAGAAGAACAGAAAGGTAGCAAAGGTTCAGGTACTGAACGGTTATTTAAAGCCAAGATGAGTATTTTGTTTTTGATCCTGGAAGTAACAGGGAGCCTCTGGAGTTTATTGAATGAGAGTGAACATGGTCAGATCTGTGCTTTAGGCAGATCACTTTGACAGCTGAGTAGAGAATGCATTGGAGTAGGGAGAGACTACCATCACTGTTGACCAGGTGATGAGGTCAGGGTGTCAGCTCTGTCATAGGAGGTAAGAGGACATGTGTTGTGAAAGTACAAAAGATATAACTTGAGGATGTATTGGCTATTGTAGTGAGTTTATGTCAGTAGTCCATTTAGTCAGTCAATAAACATTAAGTGCCTACTAGGTGTCAGGTACTGTATTAAGTGCTGGGGATACAAAGAAAGACAAAAAACATGTTCCCTGCAATCAAGGAGCTCACAGTCTAGGGGAGACAACATGCAAACCACTCTATATAAATAATGTGTAGACAGGGTACATTGTAGATAATCAATACAAAAAAGACCCTAAATTCACAGGGATTCAGGAAAAGCTTTCTGTAGAAGATGACATTTTGGTTGGAACTGGAAGGAATCCAGGGAATCCCAGAGGTACAGATGGGGAGGGGAGTAAGAGTATTCTAGGTATGGGAAATAGCCAGCACAAATGTCCAGAGTTGGGAGACAGAATATCTTGTGAAAGGAACAGCAAGTAGTTTAGTGTCACTGTATTGTGGAGTATATTAGGTTATGGTGTGAGACAACTACAAAGGTAAAGGAGGTAGGTTAATAAAGGGTTTTGAACAACAAAGAGAGGATTTTATATTTGATCCTGGAGGGGACAGGGAGCTACTGAATTTGATTGAATAGGGAGATGACATGATCAGATCTGCACCATAGGAAAATCATTTGGACTATTGAATGGAGGATGGATTGATTTGAGGGGAAACTCATGGCTGGGAGATCAAGCAATAGATTATTCCAATAGTCCACATGTGACAGTAACAGCAATATTGTATGATGATCAACTGTGAGTAACTTAGCAGTTTTCAGCAATATAATTATCCAAGACAATTCCAAAGGACTCATGATGAGAAATGTTATCTGGCTCCAGAGAAAGAACTGATGGAGTCTGAATGCAGATCAAAGCATACTATTTTTTACTTTATTTTTTTCTTTTTTGTTGTTATTGGTTTGTGTTTTCTTTCACAACATGACTAATATGGGAATGTGGTTTGCATAATTGCACATGTATAACATATCAAATTGCTTACTGTCTCAGGAAGGGGGGAAGGGAGGGAAAGAGGGAGAGAATTTGGAGCTCAGATTTTTTTTTAAAGAGAATCTTAAAATTGTTTTTCATGTAATTGGGAAGAATATTATTTTAAAAAATTTTTAAATAGTCTAAATGTGAGGTTATGAATACCTTCAATAGGCTGGTAGATTGTCAGAGGAGAGAATGGGATATATACAAAAATGTTTTAAAAAAAAAAGTAGAAGCTATAAGACTTGATAGCACATTGGATATGGGGGTGAAAGAATGAGGAGTCAACGGTGACACCTTGGTTATGAGTTTGGGTGACTGGGAGGATTGAGATACCCTTGAAAAGGGATATTGGGAAGAAGAAAAGGCTTGATGGGGATGAAAGATAATGAATCCAGTTTCGGATATGATGACCTTAAGATGTTTGTTACATGCAGTTTAAGCCCATTAGTTGAAAATGAAAGAAGGGAGGTCAGTGGAGATTTTAGAATTTGAATATTTTAAGAATTATCTACATAGAGATGATAATTTAATTTGTAGGAGCTGATGAGATCACAAAACGGAGAAAAAAATATGAAGAGGGAAGAGAAAAGGGCCCAAGACATAGCCCTAGGCAAAATCCATCATTATTGGTGTAACTTGGATAACCTGGATGAAGATCTAGCAAAGGAGCCTGAGGAGTGGTAAGATAAGTAGGAAAAGAACTAGGAGAGAGCAGGGTTACAAAAGACTAGAGAAAAGAAGGTATCAAGGAGAAAAGGGCAGTAGACAGCTGTTAATGACTTCTGAGAGGTCAAGAAGGATGAAGATCAAGAAAAGCCAACTAGGTTTGGCAATTAAGACATTAGGGGGGTGGAGCAAAGATGGAGGAGTAAAAGACATCATTAGTAACTTTGGAGAGATCAATTTTGGTTAAGTGATGAGCTTGGAATCCAGACTTTAGAGATATAAGAAGAAAGTAAGAGGAAGGAAGCAGAGGGATCTATTGCAGATAGCCTTCTCAAGGAGTTTGGCCACAAAAGGGAGGAGAGATATGAGATGATCAAGTAGGGATATATGGATCAAGTGAGGGTTTTTTTAAGAATGTGAATGACATGGATATTTTCTTTTGGAGGAAGGGAAGGGACAAATAGAGAGAGACTGAAGATAAGTGAAGGAATGGGGGTTGATAGAAGAGAAAATCTGCTGGAGAAGATGGAATGGAAAGGGATCAGTTGTGCATATAGAGGGTTTACCTTGTCAAAGAAGAGGGTCACCTCATCCTGTAAGATGAATGTGAAGGCAGAAATAGTGGCAGAAGGCGACTGGGAGGTGTGAGAAGAGGAAGCTCTTGGCAAGTGGCCTAAATTGCTTTAGTGAAATATGAGAATGTGTTTTCATCTGGGAAAAGGGGGAGGGAGAAATTTGAGGAGGGATGGAAAGTTTAGAAAAAACCATCGTGGTGAATGAAATAGTGTATCAATTAGAGAGGTTCAGAAGGATTGCCTTGGCACAGTGAGTGTGCTCTTGAGATGCCATAACATGATTTTCTTCAGTTTAATTTGTCATTATGTGAGTAGGAGCAAAGGCAGTAATCAAAGGCTGAGACTTGGCATCAGCTACAGGATAAGGTGTCAAGGTATTAAAGAGAAGAGGCCACTGTAGAATTGAACTTGTTCACGAAGGGGTCAAGATAGACAAGGGAAGAGAGTGTAGGCAAGAGTGATGGCATGAGTGAAAACTAAGAGACTGAAGCATTGAAAGTCATGGTGAGGATGAAGAAAAGTGTTGGATTTTGCAAGGCAGAGGGAGATGTGAAATAACAACAGATTATGATCAGATCAGTGAATATCAGGATTCCTGAATATGGTAATGGTGCATTTGTGGGCCCAGGAACAAGCCTGGATGACTAGAAGAATGTTGTTGCCCCTGAGAGTAATAGGAAATTTGGGAAGAGGGAAAAGATTGGGGTTGGGTGGGGAAGGAAACAATGATTACTCTTTGAACATGTTGAATTGGAGGTGCCTGGGAGATGTCCATAAGGCAGTTGATAGTGGAAATGAAGCTCGAGAAAGAGGTCATGGCCAGATATAAAGCTCTAGGGATCATCTAAAGAGACATGTTAATTATACCCTTGATAGTGATGAAAACACCAAATGCAAGGCAGATAGGAAGAAAAATAGGAGAAAGCAGTGTCACAAAAATCATTTAAAAAAGAGAGAGAGAGAGAGAGAAGACAGGATGTCCAAGAGAAGAGGGAGACTGTTAGATTCAGTTGCTTCAGAAATTTCAAGAAAGATGAGGATTGGGAAAAAGCCATTAGATTTGGCAATTAGGAGATCATTAGGAACTTCAGAAAGAGCAGTTGTAATTGAAAGACGAAGTCAGAAGCTGGAATGCAAAGTACTTAGAAATGAGGAAATGGAACTTAGATAGTTTTGTCAGGGAGTTTATCCAAGAAGTGGTGAAAATATATAGGAAGTAATTGGTGGAAATGTAAGATCAAGTGAAGGACTTTTAAGGATGAAGGATATATGGATATATTTATAGTTAGCAGGGAAGCAGGTATTAGATGGGGAGAGATTGAAGATTAAAGAGTGTGGATAATAGAGGGGCATTTGTTGGAGATGATGTGAGGCAATGGCAATCAGTGGGGCACAGTGAAGGGTTTGCCTTGGCAAGGAGAAGGGTTACCTCTAACTATGAAATAGGAGATGATGGAGGAAACATCTGAATGATTTGACATGAGTAGGAGGGGAAAAGAGGGAACTTTCTATGAATGATCCCAATTTCCTAAGCTGAGAGGGTGGAGGAGAGTGTTCTGAGAGGGTTTTGAAGAGACTTCAACAGCCAATGATATTTCCAGCTATTTTGTACAATAGGAAGAGAATAACTTAAGTTTAAACTTGCAAAAAGACTCTTGAGACATCTTGTATGTCTTGTTTTATACCCAATTAAGACTGTAAACTCTGTAAGAAAAGAGCCTAATTTGTATAAACTTTGTATCTCCTCTAGTAGTTTGGACTCAGCTTTGCACACAGATCAAGCACTTACTAAGTGTTGAAATATATTAACAAGCAATTAAAACTGAAGATAACAGAAGAAATGCTAAATTCTCACTGCTCAGTAACCCATCATGCCTCTGTGAATATCTGAAGATTTTGTGAATTGTTCTAACTATTCTGGAAAACAAGTTTGAGCAATGTGAAAAAAGTTGCTAAAGCGTTTGTACTCCTTCTCCAACTAGCATCCTATTGACCATGAATTGCAATGAGGCTGTCTGTTAATTGGGGAATAGCAGAACAAATTATAGTAAAGGAATGCAATGAGCTGTTATTGCACTATAGGAAACAACAAATAAGAAGAAAAGTAAGGGAAGATTTATATGAACAGATCCAGAAGGCTGAAAAGTAGTCCAGGATAATAGATCTGTATAGACAATGGCTAGGATAATGTAAGTGCAAGCAATACCAAAATGCAACTGAACTCAGATTAATTCAGGGCGTGGGATTAATTCTAGAGGGCTGATAATGAAAAAATTCTCCCTCTTGGTAGAGAGGAGGAAGTATTTATGTGGGGTTCACTACATTTATTGATTGTGGTAGATGCAGACAGAAAAAAATTTGGTTGTATTGGGTTTACTTGACTTTTTCTTTATTACAAGGGAGAATTCTCTTTAGGAGAAATTCTCAGGTAGTGAAAATAGTATTTTCCCCCTTAAACATTAGCAAAAACATGAGAGAAAGAGAGAGACAGAGAAACAGAGACAGACAGAAACAGAATAGTGAGAAACATAGGAAAGAGATGAGAAAAAGGTAGAGAGAGAAACAGATGAAAGATAAGTGGAAAGAGAGGAGAGACAGGCCAGAGAATACAAATGAGAAAAAAAAAAAGGGAGAGAGAGAGAGAGAGAGAGAGAGAGAGAGGATGGAAAGACAGAAATACAGAAAAAGAGAGAGAGATGAAGAGTCAAGACAGAGTAAGAAAGATGAGAAATACACAGAGAGAGAGAGAGAGATGAGAGAGAGATAGGTGGAAAGAGAGGGGATAGGGAGAGATCGATGGAGAGAGACAGAGACAATGAAAGTGACAGATGCAGAGAAAGAGAAACAGATGAGATGAGAGAGAGAGAGAAACATAGAAACAAACAGATGAAAGAAAGAGAGGACAGAGAAAGAGACAGAGTTGAGGAGAGGCAGAGGCAGAGAGAGAGAATTCTTAGTGTTAAGTGCTCACTCTAGTTTTTGTATCCCCAGTTCTTGGGGATGTACTGCCTTTGTATCTAATAAATGATTAAAAATTGTTTAATGAATGAATGCTCAAGAAATTTAGGTGGCTAGGTTATAGAGAGTTATAAATGCCAGGCTGAATATAGTAAGTCAGTTTATGGCTATAACCCCTGGTCCCACCTACAGCTGTATATATCTATCCCATGGTCACTGGCAGAATCCATTCCCTTTTTATGTAATAAGAGCAAATTTAATTTTACCTCAGTAATTTATCTTGCCTTCAGTCATGGACTTAAAAAAAACAAACAAACAAACAAACAACTTCAGCCTTGAATATCTGCATATTTTCTGAGAACATCTTGTTTTACTGCTATGACTAGAATGTAGTTGTAACCATTTAGAGCTGCCGGTCTGACACTTTCTCTAGCTCCCTCTCTTATCCGTTGCTACTTTAATGATCTTATGTATCATTATTGTTCCTGACAGCATTCTGTTAAATACCAGACTGTAAAAGCCCTAAATTTATAAGGCATACTCCGGTTTCAGCACAGGTTGTTAAAAGGGTTTGGTAATTTGTGAAATCAGATGAGCACATCCATAGAGGCTAGGACAATGTTTTTAATTGGAAAAGCTTTATCATCAATTAAAGGATGATTGCCATGTATGAGCAGGCTGGGTGATGTTCAGTAGCCAAGGAAAATGAGAGCATACATTGTTTTAAGGTGTGAAATTCTGGGGCTCTTCAGTTCTGGGCTTTATGAAGTTAATGATAGTTATGAAAGCAGGGATCTTATTGTGGTGTGATAGGAAGACTTCCAAATGGGGAGTCAGAGAACCTACATTCAAATTCCAGCTCTGCAATTTATTGCCTGTGCAATGCCGGTCTGATCTCTTAACTTTTCTGTACCTTAGCTTCCTGCTCTGTTAAATGAGGGGTTGGACTAAAATGACCTCTAAACACACCCCTAATACTAAATCTATGCTTCTTCCTGCCTGGGAATTTATTTACCTTTTGATAAGAAAAATAATTCACATTTATAGAGTGATTTAAAGCATTGGAAGTCAGGAAGACTTTAGTTCAAATCTGGCCTCAGGTACTTCCTAGCTGTGTGACCCTGGGCAAGTCCCTTAACCTTATTTGCCTCAGTTTCCTCATTTGTAAAATGAACTGGAGAAGGAAGTAATAAACCACTTTGCCAAGAAAACCCCATGTGGGGTCATGAAGAGTCAGATACAACTAAACAGCTGAAAGTTTAAGGCTTTCAAATTTCAAACCAGAAGGGAACTTAGAAGTCACCTAGTTCAACTCCCTTATTTTATTTTATTTATTTATATTTTGCTTTTTGGAGGGCAATTTGGGGTTAAGTGACTTGCCCAAGGTCACATGGCTAGTTTTTATGTTAAGTGTCAGAGGCCAGATTTGAACTCAGGTCCTCCTGACTCCTGGGCTGATGTTCTATTCACTGTCAGCTCCCTTATTTTAGCGATGAGGAAACTGAGGCTCAGAGATTTTAAGTGACTTTGTCAAGGCTACACAACTGTCACATGCCAGAGCTGGAGTGTGCACCCAAGAATTCCAACTCTAGGTCCCACATTATGCTACTCTGTCTACAAAGCACTATATTCACAGCAACCCAGTGAAGTAGGTAACACAACTATTATTAGACCTGCTTTATAGAGGAGAAAACTAAACTTCTAAGGGATAAAGAGCCTTGCCATGATTTCACAGTACATGTTAGAGCCTTGATGTCCACTCAGGTCTGCTGATACCAAATTGAGATTCTTTTTACTAGACTATACCACTTTTCATGAGGTTGAAAAAAAAAGAACAGTCTTTTTTTTACAAGTGATGAACAAATGAGCTGAATGCTGAAAAGCATCTCCCTCATAGTCTATGAAAAGAAACAAAAGACTGATAAGCTTTATTAGAGCAACTTAAACATAAGGTGTTCATGCCAGGAGAAATCACGTGGGGCAGGCTGAATCGGCTGGTATTACCTCATTTGTTCCCAAATCCTAAGCTGAAAACTTCCTATTTCTGACAGTGCTCAAGGCATAGACTGGAAAAAAAAGAAGTCTGGTTCCATAAGCATCTCTTCTAACCTTTTTAAAACCACTTTTCTACCACCATCCTATAAGAATGCAAAGATCAGAGTACATATTTTTTCTTTTTTCTCCATTTCAGCTCCTCAACTTCTGCGGCTGGAAATTTATTACTAGGCCGGGAAATCTCCCACAAGCTGCAGGAATAATTCAAAGATCACACAATGTTTGTTTAGCTGAAAAATTTCCCCTTTCTGCACCAAGCAGTTGGTAATTTTATTGGGATGGTTATTTCAGCTGAAGGATCCCAGGTGCCCATTTTTCCCCTGCATCAGCTCTGGGTTGCTGCTCTTAGAGTGACTGTAGTGTTTGCAGATCATTACTTTCAGACTGGAAAGGACACTTTAACATTTTGATTTAATGTATATGGTGTGTCCTCTTAATAAGTAGTTCAGTGGTGTTGGGTACTTGGTTAATATTTATGACTGAAGTTGTGTTTATAAAAATTTTGGTTCAACAAGGAGTGTGTGTATGCACGTGTGTGTGTGGGTGTGCGAGCGCGAGTGTGCTCGCTCCTGAGCACATGCATGGGTAAGCATCTGTGAAATTCAAAGAGCTGGTTAGTGTTTTGGTTCTAAAATCCTTATCACATTTTATATGTCACCATATTTTCAATTATACTGGACTATGAAACATGAATTTAAAAGTGATTTTACTGCAAGCTTCCTCACAGGCATGGCGTGTGTGTTAGAAAGAATAAAAGCTTATGAGGGAAGAAGATTTTTACACTCATTTCTTTTTCCAGCTTATTTTACTGACACACTTCCTGCCTGAAACTTTTGTTGTAGTTGAGTTGCTTCCTTAGGGAATCTTTAGGGACAATTCCTTTACTAAAATGTGTCTTTCCAATCAACTTTATGGAATGTTTGGCCTGATGTACTTGGAATGGCTTAATTATGTGTTAGAGCGGAAAAAGCATGTAGCTAGAAGTCTAAAAAATGTGACTCCTTCATGTAAGAAAGGCTCCTGACTCTCAGGAATAGACATTTTTGTCCTGTGACCCTAAGGGAGTGAGCAGGGCTCTAAATTGTTATTTCTAGCATTATAGGAAAAAGCCTAGCCTCCTCCCATTTCCCTTTAAAAAGTCACTCAGGCTTGGAATACACTGAGTTGGAAGTTTCATTGTACTTTGATCTCCTAGCTGTAGGGGACATCATAGCACAGGAAGGATAAAGAATAGATGTGAAATGAAGCAGACACTGTTCCTGCTCTCAGGGACTTATATTTTGCAAAGGGAAATGGAGTAATTACTACATCATGGTTTGGCTTGGACAACAAACTATCAGATGCCCCTGCCCACCAAAGCTATAGGTATAATCAAGATCCATATTTATGATAAATTCATTCAAGTTTTGGACTAGTCTTGGTTGAACAATGAAAAAGAGAAACTTAGAAGTCAATCCAAAGATTTTTTTTTTAGATTGAGTAAACTTTTCCCTTGAGTGGCTATAAATCCATTTTCCAGCATCAGGGACCACATCTTGCTACACTCATGAGGCAGGCAACAAACATTTATTTAGTGCTTACTATATGTCAATAACTGTGCTAAGCACTAGGGATACAAGTACAAACAAAAGCAAAGACAGCCCTTGCTCTCAAGGAGCTTACATTCTAGCGGGAGAAGACAACACATAAAAGGAAATGAATAGCAGGGATTAGGGGGATGAGAGAAAGTAGCCTAGGAGGCATGACTGTTAAATCCAGAGGGTCAGGAGCACAGCTGAGTGGGGAAGAAGAAGCGTGATTGGTAGGAGCCTTCATTCCTAGAATGAAGACCCTGGAAGAACTCATCAGTGTCAGAAAGGGTCCTGTTGGCTATTCCAAGAACAAGACACTCCATCTTTTGGCTCTGGGCATTTTCTGTCTGTCCCCCATGCCTGGAATTCTCTCCCTTCTCAACTCCAACAACTGATTATCCTGGCTTTCTTTAAATCCCAACTAATAATCCTACTTTCTACAAGAAACCTTCCTTAACCCCTCTTAATTACAGTACTTTCCCTCTTTTAATGATTTCCTATTTAACCTGTAAATAGCTTGCTTTGTATATATTTGTTTTCATGCTGTCTCCCCTATTATATTGTAAGCTCCTTGAGGGCAGGGACTATCTTTTGCCTCTTTTTGTATTCCCAGAACTTGGCCTAGCATTTGGCTTTGAGTAGTTTAATAAATGTTTATTGATTGGAGAAAAGTTCCAGAGTAAAAAGGCAGTTGAATCATGAGGTGCATTTAAATCAGAACATAACCAACCAAAACTCTGGGCTTTGGTTGGTAGTAGTGGCTATGTCCCAAATAGATGTTTCATGCATAGTGCTGTATGTATTGTTCATGATGGGCATCTTTTCTGAATTCCTTTGAAAAAGGAAATTTACTGCTCTGTCGGCTATCACTTGACATTGAAGAGTATTCGTTCTTTCAAACTTCTTTTGTTTTCATGTTATATCCTCTTCATTAGACTGACAACTTCCTTGAGGACAATGTCTGCCTTACTTTCGATGGTTGTATAGCTCTTTGAATATAATAGGCACTCAATAAATGATTACTGAATTCAATATATTTTCACCATGTCTGAATTTTGCTCAGGTTCAATTCTACAAAGAGAAGGTAATATAAGCCCTAGTTGAAGCTGCTTCAAAATCCCTCTGCATATTCAAATCTAACCCATTTTTCCAGCCATCTTCTTCCTCTCCTCTGTCTTCCTCCTCTTCCTCCTCCTCTTCCATGAAGTCCACAGCTTTTCCAAACTCTTGGCAATGATCTTTCCCTTCTCTGAGTCTTTCTTGTTTCTGGTTACATAACTAAACACTTGATTAGATTATCCTGTATTTGTTTCCTGTATCCCCACTGAAGTGTGACATCCATGAGGAAGGAGCAGGATGTAGTAGAAAGAATGTGAGCTTTGGAAGCAGAAGCCCTGAGTCCCAGTTCAATGCCTAGCTAGGTAGCTAGGTAGTGTGAAAAGTACTTTGCCTTTCAAGGCTTCATTTCCCTTAGCTAGAAAGTGAAGGAATTGGCTTAGAAAATCTCTAAGGTCCCTTCCATTTCTCTGAGTCTGTGAATAGAGGACTCAGGTTGTTTATTTTCTAAGACAACTATTGCAAGAATGACAACATTGTAGGCACTAAGTGAAGACATAGAAATTGTTGGAAAACAACAATACCAACACCAACAACACCATCTCCCTCTTTCGTAAGCCACAAAAAAGATTGTCCTGAATCAGATTTGAGGATGAAATGTATTGTTTATTGTCCTTTATTCTCCAAAGAAAATTTCAGACTTGTTGGAGTATCCATTCTGCAGCAGGGGTATGCAGGGTTTATTAGAGAAGACTTATTCCCACCCACTTTGCTTATTTTTGTTCTCCTGTGGACACTCATTTGAAAAGTAGTAAACATGAACCATATAGAAAATAAACTCTCCAGAGTATCCAGAATTGCTTTGACTGTATAAACCTGTTGGATAAATGGAGAATTTGCATAACAAAAACCTTGAGCACAATGTTCATTGTTATTCATGAGTAACAGAGTTCCCAGAAAAGCTAAAAATCTTAATTAAAAAAACCCCACCTAATTGATTTTCTGTGGGAAGTACTTTGGTTCCCTGTCAAACTACACAAATTGGAAAATGACTCCTCTCTCCAAATTCCAACAACAGAGCTATCCAGGTTGGAGCTGGCCAGGAAACCTGCGGGACTTTCTCCATTATAATTTGTCTATTAGTGTGAGGTCACAACCCCCTTTATAAGTAGGTGGACAGCTTGCTTGATAATGGCATTGACTATGGAGCCTTTAGGTTGTTTTGACTTATCCAAGTTGCTAAGGAATTTCTCAGGAGCTAGCTTTATTGCCTTAGGCCCTAAGGGGAAAAAGTCTTCCTTATTGTTGGAAAAGAAGTGAGTTGGAAGCTTCTTAATCCTCTTGACTGGCAAAGAGATCTGAGCTCTAGAGACCCACGTTGAAATCCTTTGGAAGGGTGCAAGATAAATCTCCATCAGTTATCAGCCTACACTGATACACTGGGTGCTTAAGTGTATCCAGCATTATATTAGGTGTTTTGGGTGATAACAAGAGAAAACGTGATTCCTGCCCTCAAGCTTAGAGTCTTGCTGAAGAGACATCTCTCACAAAGAGTGCTGAATTTGGAGGCAGAGATCCTGCTTAAAGCACCAGATCTGCAGCTTTCTTACAAAGCTCTAAATTGATTATCCACTGATGATCCATACATGAAAGATGTAACATATGGCAATACATACATGGTTTATGTCAAAATTCATGACCCTTGACATTAAATGCTTTGGAGATTTAGAGGAGTATAGAATCTATATAGATGAGGGGTAATCAAGGAAGACTTCATAGAAGGGAAAGGGGAGTGAAGCATTGAAAGATATGTATAGTTATCCCTTACACATTGGAGGGGAGGGTTCAGAAGCACGGTGCCCCACCATCTGGAAAATCTGCATACAGTATTTTGTTTCTCCCTTTGCACTGGAGAAGTCTGAATTATTATGATATTAAGAGATAAAATATGTTGATATTATACAATGCTATACATATATTTTATGCATTTCTGAGTTTCTAAACTTTTTCTGTGTCGTTAGCACCTACCATAAAATCCCCGGCCCCCCCCCCCAACAATTCCTGTTTTATTTCTTATGCAGGCTCATGATATATTGAAACCACAATCAGAAAAGGCACAATGTGGAAGGGATAACTGTAGTTTTTGAATGGAAGAGGATGAGAGGAAATGTTCCAGAAGGGAGAATGCTGCCTGCAAAGGCACTGTGGGGAATTTGTTTGGGTTATGGAGGACACATTGAGGAGGGTGTTCTGGGGGCAGCCCCTTCCCATTGTAAAGATAATTCAAAGATTCATTTGTTGCCATTTTAGCACTCCCCCTTCCCTTCTATCTGTGTGCCTGCCATATTACTTTGGTAACATCCCTAGGAGGTGTGTTGTGAGCTCATCTTCTCCCGGTCAGCATGAGCAGGAGCTACATGCCTCCAAGATGCCCTGGCCCTTGTAGATACTTTTCCTTTCCTTCTCTCCAGGTGAGTTTCAGCATTTATGAAAGGAGCTATTGGATCAGCAGCTGGGCTTTAAAGTTCTCCATTGATTCATAGCATAGATACAGCCTGGGCTACAACAACGGGAGTCTCTTTATAACAAACCGACTCACTTTTCCTTCATTAGGAGCCCCCTGGTGGGCCTCATGTGTCAGAGGAGAGGGAGGTTGACTTTGTGCTGCTGATTCAATTATGCAGCTTTTGTTTAAGAATTGGTAGAGGCTGCTGGATTCTCTGAAGATTGTGAAGTAGGCAGAATTTTCTCAGGAGGCTTTTGGTGGCTAACAATCTAGATGCTTTTAAGCCTCTTGGAGCTGTGTTCCTTATAGTGCCCTATCCCAATAAGAGGGAGACATCGCCCTCCTATTGATCCTTTCCTTTCCTTGGCCACAGCAGCCAGCACATCACAGAACACTGATCATATGCCAAGGGCCATATAAGTGGTAATGGTGAGACAAAGGAGATGGCGGGATCTCTGATGTCAAGGAGATGGCATTCTGGAGGGGGACACAAGGCTGACCTAAAACAGTTAACTCTTTGGTTAGGATTATATGTGAATAAGATTTCAGAAGTAAAGAGAAATGATTGTAGGCTAGAATGCTCAAGGGAAAACTACAGATTTGCACTTGGCATGGAAGCCAGGGGTAAGATCTGGCCTCTGTGATTTTTTTTTTATCCCTAAGTGTATTTAATAGTATCATAGATTTTAGAGGTGAAGGGATCTTTGAGTTCACTAAGTCTTGCTTCTCACCCCTATTTTAGATGTGAGGAAATGGATGCCCAGAGAAATCATGGCTTGCCCAGAGACTCTGAGTTGCTAAGTTGCTAAGTCTTTGAGGCAGGATTCAATTCCAGGTCTTTCCAAGGCCTCTGTTCTCTCTGCTATAGCCCATTGCCTCATTCCAAGATTTGGTAGTAAAGCCCTTTGAAGCACTTCAAACATTATTATATGGCCTTGAGTAAGTTATTCAGCCTCTGAAGCTCTGTTTCATATGTGAAATGGGGATCCTAATACTTATCTTACAATATGGTTGTAAGGGATCAGAATAGATAAAATATGTTAAATATAATGGAGGTATGAGCTTTTTTGTATCATTGTTAATGCTGTTTTCCCTCCAATGATCTGAGCAAGGAGAAAGTCCTGTGAGCTTCTCCATAGGAAAAGCCTTGGTGGCAGAGAAGCTTACTTCAGAAAAGGGACCTGGGTCAGTGAGAAACCAGATGGGATGCACCAGGAAACTGAGTCCTGGGGCTTGTTGAGGAAAGGAAAGGATGGCATCATGGAGTGCCTCTGGGCATGTGGTACCACAGAGGGCTAGAGAAATATATGATATTATTAGTCTTTCAAAGCAAGTCCATGTTTCAGGGGACAGGATTAGGAATTTCTGTTAAGGAATAAATGCCTTCTCCTTGAGCAACATTTTCACCACTTGGTATGAATACTATGGGCATTTTTGCTTCATTCTCCCTAAAAATGTAGACTTTAGATCCAAATACCAATGACTCTATAATATTAAGATTGCTTAAGAATGCTGGTGGGATGCAGGCATGACAACAGGCAAGGCCCATGGTCAGTCTGTCTCTGCTTTATTGAGCAATTTGGACAGAACAATAAGCCCTGTGGCTTTTCCCTGAGAATTGTACCAGATACTTCCTTTCTCAGCTATTTTCTACCACTTTGGACTGTCTCTGCCCTCACACCTTCTTTGGCACAAATTGGGATTGTCCACTAGCAGTGATGGCACATATACAGTTCTGCCAGTAGCCTACGGTTCTGACTCTGATTTTATGAATGGCAGCAGTGAAATTGTACCCAGCCTTGAGAGCCAAGGAAAGAGAGGGAGAGAAAGTCCTTATACCAAGCTGATGATCCAGCTTGGGGGAGACAACTTAGGATTCTCTTAGCTACCTAGGATCCCTTCACTACTTCTCATGGCCCCTCCACACAACACATTCTTAAGGTCTAGCTCTAGCTGTTTGACTTCCATGAAATTTACCCCAATTTTAATTTCTCATCTCCTCTTTGACTCACAGATCTATACCTTTCATATGCAGTTTTACTATGCTTTCTACCTGTGCTCTATGTTTTTCTTCTCTCTTCAATTAGAACATAAACTCCTTAAGAACTGTGTTTTACTTCCTCCACCTTTCATGCTAGATCAATCTGCAAGCACTTATTAGCCACCAACTAAGTACTTCTCAGGAGCTATTCTATATACTGAGGGTACAATGACAGCAACAAAGTGGTCCTCGTCCTTAAGAGTTTATAGTCATTCTATCAAGAGAAATAACAATATGCTTATAAGTAAATACAAAATATATATGTGATAAATAGGAAGTAATTTGAGAAGGCCCTGCTAGCTGGAGGGTCAGTAAATATCTCCTGGGATATGAGGTAGCTCATGAGCTGAGCTTTGAAGGGAATGGAAGAAGTGGAAGTGAGAAGGGAGGACATTTCAGAAAAAGGGGACTGCCTGTTTAAAGGTGTGGAGTCGGGAAATGGAATGTAGCAATGAAGAAACCAGTCAGTTTGGCTGGAATGGAGAAATCATAAAGAAGAGTAAATGGTAATCCTGCAGAGGTAGGTTGGAGCCAGGTTGTGAAGGTTTTTAAATGCCATGATCATTTCAGCAAAACCATAATGCAGGACTGAGGATTAATGAATGCCAGGTCATACAGTTCAGGCTCTAAGTGCTGTAGGTGTTTGGACAAAAGGAAGTGAAAAAAATAATGGCAAATAACAAGAATTAGTCTTCTTTTTGGTTGACTTTGATGCTGAGGAAAAAAAAGGAAGGGGAGTCAGATGAGCCTTTTTTCGAAAAGCACAGTTTATAATTTCACTTCTCCTCCACCCAGCCTTACCTCCCAATGACTGGACTGGCATATGGAAGGACTCTCTTGAGACATCTCTTGAGGCACCTCCTCCCTTGTTTTCCCTTTGTTGGGGTCACCTGGATACCCCTCTGTAATGGAAATGCAGATTTGAAGATCTTCCCTGCCCCTAGGCCCTTTGATTGGCTTTAGTGACTCTGAGAACCTTCTTTAATTTGAAAATATACTCTGCCCCCTAATAGGTTGGATGTGGTCACATGGAGCCTGTGGTAGGAGGCTTGGTTTTCAGGAATGACCACACCTTGATGCTGTGTGATTGGGCAGTGGGTCAAGAGGGTGGTTACATTCTCTGAGCCAGGAGAAGGCTATATAAGCCCTGCTGGGAGGCTTTACTTTGGGGCTCACTTTGAGAAGTGTTGTGTGATTTGACCAGATGAGACTCTGGGCAGCCGTTGAGAGCCGTGCTGCACCGCCCCCCCCCCCCCCCCCATGCTTCCCTCTCTGGTAACTGTGATTTTGGTATTGATAATGGTTGGACAGTTTGGAAGCCTGTCTGTTTGAAGTTGATCTGTATACTCTGAAGTTTGGGGTGCTGACCTTTCCCCCTGAACTAGGTAATATATGTTTGTTCGATTAAAGTAAGCTTGTTAACCGATTTTGAGTTGCTTTCCTTTTGAAAAGCAGATCTAAGAACCTGTGTTGGCAGCCACCCTGGGAATATTGGGGTGCTTGCTGCTACACCCACCCCCAATTTGGTTATTATTTTACACTTAAGGGTTCTGCCACAGAAAATCATGTCACTGTCCTCCTCTCCCTTCCCTCCTCCAGCCCAGGACTGCTCCAAGTCTGTGGTAGCATTACCAAGACACCCTCCTTTAGAAATGATTTATTATTTAGGCCCTGAGCCCAGACACTTCTCTAGAGTTATGTGGGAGTCAAGAAAAAGGGCAGTGATTGCTACTGTCTCCTTACTAACCTTCACTGAGTCTTGCCAATTCTCCTTCCTCCCCCACCTCCTATCCCTTGTTTTATGTTCATGACACTTACTATGTTAGTACTTTAGACACTTACTATTTTAGTGTTAAAAATACTGGCTTCAGACACATCTGATAAATTCGTAATTGAATTTAGGTAAATTATTATCTCTTAGCAACTGAAGGAATGTACAGAGATATTTTGATTTTCGGTTTGGTTTTATACTTTAGGCCTGCACAACCTGTGGCCTGCCAAAAGATTTCAGGAGGCAGGTGAAAAATGTAGAGGAAAACATCCTCTATATTTTTTGAGGGCTGCCCGAGATCCTTTGGTGAGTGGTAGGTTGTACAGGCCTGCTTTAGGACAAAGGTATCAAATATGCCCTGCCCTGTGGACAAGCCTCAACATTCAAATATGGCCTGAACTAGATTAAAATGCAATTGGGAAATATTTAATAAAATAAATAAAAATAAAATAAAACATACATAGCATATTTTAAAACTTAAGTCAAAATGGGCTGAAGGGATCCTTATATATGGATTAGTGGCCCTATTTCTATTTGCATATGACCTCACTGACATACTACATACAAGCTCCAATATTATTAGAAGAGATCGGCATCTTGACTGGAATTCATGAGCCTTTGATTGTGCTGTAGAAACAATCTGTTACAGCTAAGCTAGAGCCTCGGCACCCACTTTTATTTGGTGTTGTGTGTTTTCTAGTTCTCTGTGTTCATCTTCTCTTTACTACTTTTAGATTATATGCTCTCTGAGGTCAGGGTCTGGGTCATGCCTTCCTCTTGTACTGCCCTACCTTCCCATTTACTTAATCTATACTTAATAACAGAGAAAATATCTTTGGTTGTACATGTATAGCTCATATCAGATTGCATTCCATCTTGGAGAGAGGAGACAGGAAGGAGGGAGAAAAAATTATCTTGGCATGTGATTGGAAAAAATAAAATATTGTTAAGTGGGGGGAAATATTATCCTTGGAACAGTGCTTTGCACATGTCTGCTTCCATGGTTTTGCTATCCCATACCCTCCCCTTTTGATACCAACTCCTGTCTTTTTTACTTTAATGAATTAAATTAAATTAAATTAAATTAAATTCACAGACCAGTTCAAAGTTTACCTCCTTGTTGAAGCCTTCCCTGTCCATCCAGACCTTGGTGATGACTCCTTCTCAGAACTTTTATATCTGGCCCCTATCACTTATTGCCTTGTATTGTGAGTTTTCTTATTTCTCTGTATGGAGAGACAGAGAAAGAGAGAGAGAGAGAGAGAGAGAGAGAGAGAGAGAGAGAAACAGACAGACAGACTAGAACAGTCAGACTGATTTATTTTCCCTCTTAAAATACCAGTTCCTTGAGAGGAAAGGGTGGCTTCTTATATTTGGGAATAGGGTCTATGCCTTATCCTTATTTTCATTCCCCCATGCTGTGTAGCCCAGAGCCCTTCATAATATATTGGCTCACTATATTAATTAGCTTATTAATCTGCAAGCCTTTTTTTTTTTTTTTTTTAGTTTCTAGTATAAGGGTTCTTTACCTGTTTTGTGTCATGAACCCACTTGACAGTCTGGTGAAGCCTAATGATCCCTTCACAGAACAAGGTTCTTAAACCACTAAAGGAAATGCTAAATCTCAATTAGATGCTAATGAAAGCAAAGATGTAATATATATGTATATATGTATGTATTTTTTTTTCTGATCCGAGTTCAGGACCCCCCCTGAAATTTCTCTATAGACTACTGCCAACTCCTCCTCTTCCTCCTTTCCCCCTTAAGAATCCTTCTTCTAAAGGTTTAGACCACCAAGCTTAGAGTTTCAACATAATCCAATTGAACCTAAAAAACAAATCCATTTGACAACAAGCTTTATCCCTTTAGTCTAGAATTCCTAGCAACATTTTCTCTATTTCTTTCTCATCTCTTTTAAGTTGATAACATTATTTCTTAAAAGAGAACAAGATGGTCCTATAAAGATGTGGTCAAAGATTCTAGTAACCTGTACCATAAGTATACCAAATAATTATTTCTTTTTTTTCTCCCTTCTTTCCTCCTTCCCTTCCTCCTCCACTTCTTGTTCCTCCTTTTTTTCTCTCCCTGCCTTCTTGCATTCCTTCCTACCTTCCTTTTTTCTATCTTCCATTGTACCCACAATGTACAAGGAATATAAATTTACTTTGAATTATTTCTCTTTCTTGCTTTTTTGTAAAAGGAAAATAATTTTATCTGTACTAGAAATGGCTATTTTGAGGAAGTTTAATGTGCATTTTTAGCCTTACATTTGAATGTACTACTTTCCCTATTCCCTTTGAGGTTGGTCGCTTCCAATTTGGGAAATGACCCATTTTGCCCTTCAAAACCCTAAACTGACAAATACAATTTGGCATATTTTCCAGGTGCTCTCATTCATCTTTATCACAGACTTTATACAGCACTCTTGTTCTTATTTATATTTTATATTTTGAGATTTTTCTTCAGTGACTTTCTTCCATGTTTTTACACTCTTGTGACCATAGTCAAGCTGAATTGGGCCCCACTCTTATCTTCAGAAGGATAATGAATGTTATACCATTTAGAAAAGAAAAATGAATATATCTATGTGGGATAATCAACTATACTTAAAAGAATAAACTGGAGGCAGTATCAATTGCATTAGACCGTAGCAAGCTAGTTTACAGGGGTTACCAGGTTAAGTGATTGTAATTGATTTGTCTGGTAAAAAATTGATGTTAATTGATTCCTTTGTGATGAAAGTGATCTTGATAACCCTTTTTTGACACTGGTGCAACAGGAAGTCTGTCTAATGAATTTGCTAGGTGTGATGGTGCCAATGAAAAGATAGGTGGGGAAATGGGGAGGGTCAGGAAAGCAGTATTTGCCAACAGTGGTCATCTAACTGAAAGAAAGGAACACCCAGACTTAAATAGAAACAGGGGCCACTAAAAGATCACATAAAGATCCTTGCAGGCCACATATGACTTAGAAAACCACACATTAGCATTATTTGTGTTTTATTGTATTTTTATTTATTTTCTTAAATATTTCCCAATTACAATTTAATCTATTTCAGGCCACTTTCTAAAGTGTTGTGGGCTGCTGTTTTGAGTGTGTCCTAGAGCATCTCCCGCAGGTGTTTTCATTTGTGCATCCAGTAGACTGGCTTGCAGATTGGATCCCAGGAGAACAAGTTCATAGACAAGTTATTTTACAGGCCCCTGTCTCTATACTTGGCTCTGCTAAACTCTAAAGTGTTTTCAGCCACCATCCTTCTCCCATAGGCGCATTTTTCTCCATCTGAATGAATTTTTCCTCCCTCTTGCTGCCAGAACAGAGCCCTCAGGCTGTACCCCTACCCACTGAGATCCCCTCCTCCTTCTAGGCCTTATGCTCCAGACCATTCCTAGGCACCCTTCATTTACAAATTTATGTTCTGTGCTCCCAGTCTTTAGGATTTGCAATCCCCAGGCATGTTAATGTGTGAACCTCTTCTAAGTCATGAATTTGTGTTTTAAGTAGGGCCTCCATTGCCTTAACGCAAAGAATGACCAACCAATTGTGAGAATTCCAGATATCATAGAAAGAATACAATATAGGAGGTAGAAAAGCAGCAGGGAAATCTATGGGAAATCATTAAATCACGAGATAATTTGTGTTCTCCTGCTTTGTAAAGCCCACTCTGAGTGTAACACTACCTGCCTCACACAGTACATGTCTGAGGTTTTCCTTTGTCTGCTCTCTATATGTCATTTCTCTGGATTTGGGGCAAAAGGAATGCTCATCTTATAATTGTTGAGCCACATCCAACTCTTCGTAAGTCCATTTGGGGTTTTCTTGGCAAAGATACAGGAGTGGTTGGCCTTTCCCATCTCTAGCTCCTTTTACAGATGAGGAAACTGGGGCAAACAGGGTTAAGTGACTTGCCCAGGGTCGAACAGCTAGTAAGGGTCTGAGGCCAGATTTGAACGTGGGAAGATGAGTCTTTCTGACTCTAGGTCTACCACACCAGCGGGCCCACTAAGAGTCAGAGGACCTGTATTCAAATCCCAGTTCTGCCACATGTTGGGTATGCAATTGCTCCTCTCTGGGACCCAGTTTCTTCATTTGTAAAATAAAGGGTTTGAACTAGAGGGTTACTAAGGTCCCACCCCCCTCTGATACCTTAATCTCTGTTTCTTGTAGGACACATCCTTTTTCTTAGTGCTTACAGGCCCTCATTATCGGGCTCCAATATATTTTTCCAGATGGGTTTCACTTCGATCTCCCCCCGCACATTCCATATTCTAGCCAAACTCTCATACTCACTGTCCTCTATATGTGACACTTGTCACACCTCATGCCTGGCATGCTCTCCCTATTCACCTCCCCCTTTTGGAATCCCTATCCCTAAGGCCCTTCAAGACTCCTCTCAGGTGCCGTACAGGAGGCCTTCCTTGGCATTCCCTACCCAGTTGTCACTGCTTTCCCCTGCCCCAAATTGTTTTGTGTTTATTTATTTTGTACTTCCCCTACATGATTTAAGTTCCTTGAAGTTAGGTATAATTTCTGTTTTTGACTTTGTATTCTCAGGTCAACAGTCACCTCATAAATTCTTTATAAAACTGAATTGCGATTTTGCATTGTTAATTGTCTGATATAATTGTCACTCACTCCTAGAAGGGCATTATTAGAAGTATCCCCACGGTCATCATTTAGAAATTAACTTAAAAATTCAGTTCAACAGGGGGACTCTCAAGTATGTGACTTAAGAGGATTACAAATGGGGGCGGAGCCAAGATGGCAGAGTAGAAACAGCATTTCCAATGTGCTCTGCCCCACACAAATTTCAAACAATGTGAAAGGGAGCTCCAAACAACTTCTGGAGCCATAGCACCCACAGAACAGCACAGAGAAGCTAACATCCTGCAGAGGACCACCCAGCAGCCCTGCAGGGAGCGGCCAGCGCAGCACTCTGAGAGCAGGCAGCACAGCACACTGGGAACCGAGAGCTCAGAGCCGAGCCCAGGTCTGAGGTTTTAGCCCCAGGGTGGCGGGGCCTTCAGCCAGCCAAAGTGAGAGGTTAGTGCCCTATGGACTTTGGGACCAGTATTTGGGGAACGAGTGGCTTCCTCCCCTAGGGAGCGAAAAGCTGCTGAAGAAACAATGCACAGAAGCCATTTTGCAGCATCAGCAGTGGCTCTAGCTCCCGGTCTATGAACTGTAGGGAGATACAGCAATCAGTCTGGGGGTTAATCACTCTTGCTTTAAACTGCCTGGATCTGGATTGTGGTCTGGGGGGAAGTTTGGGGTGGGTATCCAATTTGCCAGAGTGGGTGGAGGCTTTACAGAGGCCACCCAACTGGCGGAAGTTGTGAAGACCCCATGTTTGGGCAGAAGCTCCCCTGTCTGGTGGCAGAGTCCTACTGTGGCAACAAGCCCAAAAATCAAGTAATTAAGTGGCAACATGCCTAGGCAAATGAAACAAAATAAACAGAAAAGTTCAACATTGGACTCCTATTTTAGGGGCAAAGAGGCTCAAAGCATGGAGGAGGACTGTGAGGTCAGAACTTCCGCACCAAAAGTCCCAAATGAAAATACAAGCTGGCTACAGGCCATAGAGGACCTTAAGAAACAGATAAGAGAAGTGGGGGAAAATTTGGGAAGAGAAATGAAAAAGATGCAAGAAAAGTATGAAATGACAGTCAATAGCCTGACTGAGGAAAATAACACCTTAAAAATTAGACTAACTCAAATGGCAAAAGAGTCTCAGAAAGGCAATGAGGAGAAGAATGCCTTAAAAAGTCGAATTTGCCAGATGGAAAAAGAATCTCAAAAGCTCACTGAGGAGATTCATTCCTTCAGAGTTAGACTGGAGCAAATGGAAGCTAGTGACTTTATGAGAAATCAAGGTACTATTAAACAGATCCAAACAAATGAAATAATAGAAGGCAATGTGAAATACCTCATGGGAAAAACCATTGACCTGGAAAATAGATCCAGGAAAGATAATTTAAAAATTATTGAACTACCTGAAAGCCACGATCAAAGAAAGAACCTAGAAATCATCCTTAAAGAAATTCTCAAGGAAAATTGCCCTGATGTTTTAGACCCAGTGGGGGAAATAGAGGTTGAAAGAATCCACAGATCACCTCCTGAAAAAGATCCCCAAAAAGAAAACCCCTAGGAATATTATAGCCAGGCTACAGAACTCTCAGATGAAGGAGAAAATACTACAAGCAGTCAGGAAGAAACAATTTCAATATAGTGGAAACACAATCAGAATAGCCCAGGACCTGGCAGCTTCTACATTGAGGGATCCAAGAGCATGGAATATGATATTCCAGAGGGCAAAAGAGCTGGGATTGAAGCCAAGGGTCACCTACCCAGCAAAATTGAGTATCTTGTTTCAGGGGAAAATATGGTCATTCAGTGGAATAGAGGACTTTCAAGCATTCTTGAGGAAAAAACCAGAGTTGAATAGAAAATTTGACATTCAGATGAAAGAAGCAAGAGATGCCTGAGAAGGTAATCAAGGAGAAGAAATCAAAAGGAACTTATCAAAGTTGGACTATTTACATTCCTACATGGAAAAACAATAACTGTGTCTGATGAAACCTTTCTCATTATGAAAATAATTGAAGAAGGGTACATGGCATATGTTCACAGGTGTACATGGATAGAGGGCACAGGTTGAATTTGATGGGAAGGAATGATTCTTTTTTTTTTTTTTGGAGGGCAATTGGGGTTGGGTGACTTGCCCGGGGGCACGAGGCTGGGTTTTTGTTTGTGTGTTGGGTGTCTGGGGCCGGATCCGGGCCCGGGTCCTTCTGGCTCTGGGGCTGGTGCTCTGCTCGCTGTGCCACCTAGCTGCCCCAAGGAAGGGATGATTCTTTTTTTTTTTTAAACAAATGCTTTATTAACTTCTGTTTCACGTCATTCATTTCCACCAGATTTTGAGTTACAATCATGTTCCCCCCCGTTATTCCCCTACCCAACCTCCCAGAATAGCAGTCCCACAAGATATCTCTTCCTCCAATCTGCTCTCTCCTATACATTCTCCCATACCCCCTTCGACTTTTCCATTAGAGGAAGGTGAATCTTTGTGTCCCAATGCCTGCACATCTTATCTCCCAATTACAAGCAAAAGAGTATTAATAATAGTATTTATATATATTTGTAACATTTAATGTTACGACCTCGAATTTCAGATCCATTTCCTTCCTCCCTTGTCACCCATTCCCTCTGGGGAGATAAGTAATTCGGTATATGTTGTACATGTCTAGCTATGGAAAACATTATCATAGTAGATATATTGTACAAGGCTGCTTATAATTCCTTCCCACTCATCCCACCCCCAACCTGGTCTATTCCCTACTTGATCCTGTCCCTCTTCTATAGTGGGTACTTCCAACCTCCCCTCCCCCCAAGGATGCCCTCCCATCCATCATCCCTCCTCTCATCCCCCTTCCCCTATTCTGCTGCAGGTTGAGATATCCCATTTAGTATGTATGTCATTCTCTCCCTGAACCAAATTCAATGAGAATGTGGTTTTGCCTTTTTTGCCTTCCTATTCTCCCCCTCCCTTGAAACCACTTCCCCTTGCTTCTTCTACATGAGATAGTTTACCCTACCCTGTCTCTCCCCATCACCTCTTGCCACTTTCCTCTCTCACCTCATAATTTCATCCCTTGAGTATTCTCCCTTCCCAACAAATTCAACCTATGCCCTCTATCCATATATAACTGTAACCATATACACATACATTCACATATGTATTCATATGACCACACACCCTTCTTCCATTATTTTCATACTGAGAAAGATATCATCAGTCACAGTTATTGCTTTTCCATATAGGAATGTAAATAGTTCAACTTTGATAAGTTCCTTTTGATTTCTTTTCCCTGATTACCTTCTCAGGCATCTCTTCCTTCTTGTGTCTGGATGTCAAATTTCTATTCAATTCTGGTTTTTTCCTCAAGAATGCTTGAAAGTCCTCTATTCCACTGAATGACCATATTTTCCCCTGAAACAAAATACTCAGTTTTGCTGGGTAGGTGACCCTTGGGTTCATTCCCAGTTCTTTTGCCCTCTGGAATATCATATTCCATGCCCTTCCATCCCTCAGTGTAGAAGCTGCCAGGTCCTGGGCTATTCTGATTGTGTTTCCACAATATTGAAATTGTTTCTTCTGGCTGCTTGTAGTATTTTCTCCTTGATCTGGGGATTCTGGAACCTGGCTATAATATTCCTGGGAGTTTTCTTTTTGGGATCTTTTTCAGGAGGTGATTGGTGGATTCTTTCAACCTCTATTTCCCCCACCGGGTCTAAAACTTCAGGGCAATTTTCCTTGAGAATGTCTTGAAGGGTGATTTCTAGGTTCTTTCTTTGATCATGGCTTTCAGGTAGTCCAATAATTTTTAAATTGTCTCTCCTGGATCTATTTTCCAGGTCAGTGGTTTTTCCCATGAGATATTTCACATTGCCTTTTATTCTTTCATTTGTTTGGATTTGTTTAACAGCATCTTGATTTCTCATAAAGTTATTAGCTTCCATTTGCTCCAGTCTAACTCTGAAGGAATGAATCTCCTCAGTCAACTTTTGAGATTCTTTTTCCATCTAGCAAATTCGGCGTTTTAAGACATTCTTCTCCCATTGCCCTTTTGGGCCTCCTTTGCCATTTGAGTTAGTCTATTTTTTAAGGTGTTGTTTTCCTCAGTCAGGCTGTTGACCCTCATTTCATACTTTTCCTGCATCCTTCTCATTTCTCTTTCCAATTTTTCCTCCACTTCTCTTATTTGATTTTAAAGTCCTTCTTAAGGTCCTCTATGGCCTGCAACCCGCTCATGTTTTCCCCTGGGGCTTTTGGAGCAGGACTTCTGACCTCACAGTCCTTTTCCTGCTCTATGCCCCCAACATAGGAGTCTAGGGTTGCATTTTCTGTTTCCTTTGCCTTGGCATATTGCCACTTAATTACTTGACTTTTGGGCTTGTTGTCACACTATGGCTTTAAGGCCAGATAGAGGAATTTTCGTCCTGAACATGTGGGGGGCATCTTCCATTTCTGGCAAGCTGTAAACCCACCCATGACTTCCACCCTAGAACACAATCCAGATCCAGGGAGGTTAAAGCAAGAGTGATTACCCCCCAAGACTGATCGCTGGATCTCCCTACAGTTCGCAGGCCAGGAGTTGCCTCTGAAAACTACAAAATGGAGTGTTTCCTCAGTGGCTTCTAGCCCCCAGGGGAGGAAGCTGACACATTCCCCAAATACTGGTCCCAAAGTCCATAGGACACTAACCTCTTACTTTGTCCTAGGCATGTCTATGTTGATAATTCTGGAGTTGCCACAGCTGCTGGTGTTCTGGGGTCTCTCCAGCCAGCTGCTGGCCCTGCCACCCTGGGGCTAAAACCTCGGCTCACGCGGACCTGGGCTCTGCTTGGCTCGGCTCAGCTCCCCTGGCTCCGCACTGCGGGCTGTCGGCTCCCAGAGTGCTGTGCTGGTCCTTCCTGCAGGGCTGCTGGGCTGTCCTCAGCGGGAGGTTAGCTCCTCTGTGTCGTTCTGTGGGTGCTGGGGCTCCAGAAGTTGTTCAGAGTCCCCTTTTAAATAGTTTGGGGGGAATCTGGGGGCAGAGTGGCTTGGATGAGCTGTTTCTACTCTGCCATCTTGGCTCCACCCCTGGAAGGGATGATTCTTAAGGGGTGAAGTCAAGACATGAGAGAGGAAAGTGGCAAGAGGAGATGGAGAGAGACAGGGTAGGGTAAACTATCTCATGTAGAAGAGGCAAGGGGAAGTAGTTGCAGAGGAGGGGAAGAACAGGAAGGCAAAAAGGCAAAACCATATTCTCATTGAAGTTGGCTCAAGGAGAGAATCACATGCATACTAAATGGAATATCTTACCCTCACTCTCCTGAGTAGGGGAAAGGGGGGTGAGAGGGGGGATGATGGAGGGGAGGGCATTCTGGGGGGAGGGAAGGTTGGAAGTACCCACTATCAAAGAGGGACAGGATCAAAGTAGGGAATGGACCAGATGGGTGGGAGGGAAATATAAGCAGTCTTTTACAATATATCTATTATGTTAATGTTTTGCATAGCTATACATGTACAACATATACTGAATTGTTTATCTCCTCAGAGGGAGTGGGTGACAAGGGAGGAAGGGAATGGATCTGAAAATCAAAGTTTTAAAATTAAATGTTTCATAAGATGTCCAGGCAGTGGGGCTCAGAGATTCACCTTGCCCTAATGGCAAAGTCGAAGGGGTATGGGAGAAGATATGGGAGAGAGCAGATTGGATGAGGGGATATCTAGTGGGACTGCTATTCTGGGGTGGTGGGTAGGGGAAAAATGGGGGAAAAATGTAACTCATAATCTGGTGGAAATGAATGATGTAAACCAGAAGTTAATAAAGCATTTGTTTAATTGAAAAAAAAAGAGGGCTACGAATTTGAATTATCAGAAATTAGTATTAAGCCTTCCCAGCAAGATTTTGTTTCAGAAACCTGAAATACATGTCTATACCTACGCATTCCCTCAACCACTACCTTTAAAATCTTTTAAGAAACAAAAGCACCTGCAAGTTTAATTTTGCCTTTGACAATGAGCACTCCCAAATGCAAAGCTTTCTAGGGGAAAAAATAGTCTAGGTATATATCAGATGTTCTGAAATTAAAGTAAATGTCTATTTTAAAATCATTTTTAAATATCCTCATAATGTAATAAGGCCAAACCAATATTTACAGAAGTTCGCCATTGTTGGTAGATCAGCTGTTAGAAAATAAGCAGGAGATTCTGGCCCAAGTGAGGAGACCCATACAAACCCAGTAGCATCATTAGCACTTACTTGAGTACAGCAAGCTAAAACAATCTCAGTCCAAGTGGAAACTGGTTTCTGCTTCGTCTGTCTTTCACATTGTTGCAAAGTCCCCAAAGCCTGGATGGAGTACAGCTCCTTTCTGGCTTATTGTACCTAGTGAGTGAGAGGGTACCTGACATTTAAATTGCTACAAGCTCCCTTAGAAGGCTTATTGAATATACTTCAGCTGGTTTTGAAGTGTCCCCAGTGGTTTTCTGTGCTTGGGCAGAGATCAAGCGATCTGGTTAATCAAAGATAGGCCTGCTTTCTCTGCCCATGGAAGAGTTTTCATATGTATATATGGGCTGTGACATTTAAAAAACCTCCCTACTTTTCCAGTGTAAAGTGAAAAGGAGAGTGTCGTGTCCATATTTTGCAGAAGGGAACACCTCTACTTCTGGCATAGCTTAGGATTGAGTGACCAGAAGAAAGCAGGAGTTTTATGGAATTACTGTTTACTGGCAAAATGTATTAATGTAGTACCTAACTAGAATGATCAATATCACTTACCAGCACATTGATGAAAATGCTACAATCCTTATAAAGTTTATTGCCAACAGAGTTAAAAATAACAAAACCTCAACTAGCTAGAGAATTCTAGGATTTATCTAAATTGGTTAAAGAGTAATCAAAAAACTTTTTTTAAAATTCAATTCAGTCATCATTTATTTATTCATTGCTTGCTATGTGTGTGGCATTTTGCTAAATGTTGCAGATGATAAAATGATAAATGATAATTTTTGAATTGGAGGAGCTTAAAATCCAGGAGGGGAGATAAGACATGTATACACAAAAATAAAGCACAAATTTGGATGTGATGAGTGATGTGAGAGAAGTGCAGACGGAGTGCTATAAACATTCAGTAGAAGGATGGGACATCACTTCTCTAGCATTCTTTCTAGTGGTGGTTGTACTTTCTCTCATGACGTTTGACATCCTGGTACCAGAGGGAAAGTTTGCATACTCTTTGTTCCCACTGTAACTTCCTTCCCTTGGCCACCATCATTCTACAATCTTTACTCCACTCAAATATTGTTGTTACTGTTTTCCTTCATTCTCAAAGAGGACCATGACATTAAGGAGGTGATGCCATGACATTTGAGTGAATTGGATTTAAGTGAGGAAGGATAAACAACAACTCTATTGAAATACACTTTATCCAAATATATCTCCCAATGCAGATCCTAGGGAAGTCATCTACTGGCCTACAAATAATTTTCTTTCTTTTCTCAAGGAATTAAATATTTGAATCATAGTCTTCCTTGATATCCTGTCTCTGGACCTCATAAGAGGGGACTTGAAATGGTATAGAGATAAGAAAGTACTGGATATATTTGGATAATTGCAAGTTCTTTTAAGGAAAAGACAAATGTAGGGGAGTAGCAGGACATAAGTGTGGAAAAAATAGGTCAGTGCCAAATTTTGTAGGGCCTGAATGCCAAGCTAAAAAAATTCAACTCTATTAACTTTATTATGGCAGCAGAAAGCCATTTGAGGAAGGGAGTATTTATTGTCTAGGTCCCACAACTGCTGTGCCCTACCCTGGTGAGACCACATCTGGACTATTTTGTTCAATTCTTTGGCTTAATCCTTTTATTAGCTTAGTATAAAAGGAACATACCTTGTTAGAGGAGGGTCTTTAAGGTAGCCTTTTACTCTACTAAATCAGAGCTATTTATAATCAACACACAATACACTATGATCTTGTATTGTATCTTCTATGCTTTTCAGTCAATGATTATGACTGAAGATTTGTTCCACTGTTGAACAATTTTGAAAAAACATTTCCAGCTCCCTTTTCTTACTTTCTATTAAAGATATTCTCAATATCTTTTTAAAGATTTTATAGAGATGAGAAAATAAATAGATGTAAGCATTACAGCTATCCACTTAATCACCTTTTAGGAATAATAATATCAAGGAATATTTTAACTTATTTTAGAGTATTTGAGTGAGTTCTTAATAGAATTTCCTTATTCATCTTCTGCTTGTTGGTACAGATGTTGGTACATAAGCCTCAATTTCCTTGTGGTCCTTTTGCTTATTGCCTATGAGCAAGGAAAGGCTAGGTGACCCTTTGTCCTGTGAGATGTCATTTCTTATTACGTTTGGATGCAAAATGAATCTACCACCAGTTCTCTTACTTGCTTTATAGGTAAAATGACTGAGCCTGTGATTTCATTGGCATAGGCAACTCCTGGGATGAGAAAATCCTTACGCCAATGCAGATTGGTACCTTCCTTAAGACTTAGAGAGTTTCCTAAAACAGAAGATGTTGTTAAACAATTTGTCAACAGTCGTATAATCAGTATGAATACAAGGCAGGATTTGAACCCAGGTTTTCCCAGTTCGAAGACTGGCCCTCTATCTACTACACCACTCTGTCTCACATTTATTTTTATTTTCTAAAAGGAACTTTAGCATCTTTGGGTAAAAACATTCAAGTCTCGAAATGAAATGGAGAGCCTGAAGTGATCCACTTTGTCCCTGAGGGTATGGCTTTGTTTTAAACGGCTTTGGAAAGTAATTACTGAATTAAGCTTCTGGGAGAGAGTTAAAGAAATTTGGATGGGACACTATCATGTGCCTGCCCTTTGGCTCCCTTTGGCTCATGTCAAGTGCTACTGTTCAATATTATGGAACACTGACAGAAGGACCTTTGAAATCTCACAAACGATGCTGTCTTTAATGACTGTTTTTTGCCTGAAGGAGTTTTGTCAAAGGAAAGATTTCAATGTACACTTTTCAGCATTTCTTTGCATTCATTTAGTTTTCTCTAAAGAATAGCTATTAGCAGTCTACCCCAGAGCATGACAAAAGGAATGGCCATTGATGGCTTTGGATTTTAACTGTGCTCAATGAAATATTTATAAAAATAAAGAATACCTCCAATTATGGGAAATATTAAAGAGCTCCAGTGCTCACTGGGGTTAGTGGGGAATGGGTGGCTGCATGGAAGGAGCAAACTATAATTTTAAAGATGAATTGATAACTTTTAATTCTGTATTAGATAATAAAGTGTCATTTCTGTCCATGCCTGGAGCTATTGTATTACTCCCATTGTATTAATACCATGGGACACACAATAATGTAAACTCTTAAATCTGAAAAATACTTTTATAATATTTAAACTGTTTCCTCCTATAGTATCCTCTTTCATTCTCACAACAACTTTGAAATGAAATTGGAAAGGATAATGTCTTCATTTTATAAATAAAAAAGCTAGACTTCAGTGACATGCTCAAGGTCATACAGCTAGATAGTAATAAAAGAGAATCTAGTGGGGCGGCTAGGTGGAGCAGTGAGTAAGAGCACTGGTCCCAGAGTTGGGAGGACCCGGGATAGATTCCAGCCTCAGATACTTAACACCCACACAAAAAGACTGTAACCTTGGGCAAGTTACTTAACCCCAATTGCTTAAAAAAAAAAACAAAAAAACAGAATCTAGGACCAAAATCTCCCTTTACCATCTAACTCCTACTTACTTATCCAGCTTTATTATTACATATTAATTACATTACATATTAATCTTTTCACCCAGTATATTCTAGCCAAATTGACTTTACCTGCTTTTCCACAAATTTATCAGCCCATCTTTTGCTGTTGTTCTTTTCCTCCATACCTGGAATGCATTCTGTCCTTATATCCTTCAATGCTACAATGATGCCTAATTTAGTACTTCTTATGAGAAGCCCTTCTTGGTCCCTGTAATTGCTGATGCTCTTTCCCTCTTCAAATTATTATGTACATAACTTATATCCTGCCAGTAGGATGGAAATTCCTTGAGGGCAGGGATAGTTTTTCCCTTTTCCTTTATATCCCTAGTGTCCAGCAAGCAGAGTGCGTTGAGTATAGTAGATGCTTAGTAAATGCTTGTTGGATTATGCTGGATTGGATTGACTCTGTTAATGGATGTGACAATATAAACCTGACAGTGGGTATTGGGAATGAGAGAAAGGGTAAAAAGACTAGGTGGATCTTCTTGACTTTTGTTTTGTTTGTCTGTATCATCTAGGATACAGATATTGTAAAATCTAGGAGACACTCAGAAGTAATGAGACATAAAATTATGGCATCATTCAACATTTAGCAAGCTAAATACTGGAAGCGTGGGGAAGAAATTGCTGAATTCTCAAGAAAATATCCATGTGTGTTCTACTTAGAGCCCAATAGATCTATGAATATCTAGTAGAATTTGCTGGATGAATGTGAAGCCACATAGAGAGATAAATGGGTTTTGGTCATACCCGTCCTGAAATAAGACTTGGGGGGGAAATATGACAGTTTACTTTCTAAAATTAATGGCTCTGGGACACAGATGTTCACATGGTAAATCAACAGTAAAGCAAGAGCAGCATTGTAAGCATTGAGAGCCACAGAGAAAAACCTTGCTCTTCAGATAATACTAAGGCATCTCCATCCTGAATTCCACGAGAAAGCTTCTCATTTCTACAACTGAAGAGGGATTACACAGAGCTCAAATAGCTGTTATTGGTGGGTTTTTTTCCTCCAGGAGGACTGATATATTTGGACTGATTAATCTAACTACAAATTCATCCTCTCCTCATAGCAAGTCAGTAGCACCATCTTTCTACATATAGCGTAGCTTGAAAAGTTAGTTCTCTAGAGGAGTTTAGCTCAATGACACTTTTGCTAACTGTTGCACAGTTTGTGTTAACATTAAGTAAATTGAAACTGGGCAGGAATGTTTTGAACTTAATCTGTTGGCCCACGCAAGTCTTGTTAAGAGGCAGAAATGAGCTCTCATAGGGATAATAGCCATAAGAGAAACAAAAGTGCAATAATATTCTCTCTTCAAATTATATACAAAATCAATTACTGATGCTCCACTACAAAGCCTTATATATTGCAGTTATAATTTATACTACATGGACAGATTTGAGTTGGTGTTGGCATTCTAACAGCTATTTTCACCATCAAGGTAGTCTATTATTTCCCCCTTAGCAAGGAGAGTTAAGGAGTGCATTTAAATGAGGGCTACTGGGATTCTCAGTTTCATCTAGACCTTTCTGCTGTGTTTTTTCAGATGGTGTTCTCTAGAGTCCCTAGAATTTAGGGGGCATTGTCAGGGTTCCAAGAAGGGCAGTATTTTGTCTGCCCAGTACCATAAATAAACTATAGTTGGAGTAGGGGAGAGGGGATAGGAATGTGTTTTATAGCATATCTCTTTGATATTAGCAGGTAACCTCACCTATGATTATTTCATTAATTTCTAGACTCACCTGTTCTTCATCTCTGTAAAAGATGCATTCATTCTCTTTTCTCTTACCCAAGTGTCTCTCTCTGGTTGGTAACTTTGGATTTATCAGGTAAACTAATCCATTTTGATGAGGAGTTATCTGGCTGATGTGCTACCTTCCCAGGTAACAAATGTCTCAAACCAGTGACAGAATACTTTAGTAGAGCTGTTTTCAGAAGGTCATTAAAAGGAGATAAAAATCTGTACATTTGAAGTCAGAAGATCTTGATTGAAACCGTGGTCCTTCTACTTACTGTTTGTCTGATTTTGGACAAATTGCTTAATTTTGGGGGGGCCTCAGTTTCCTTCTCTGTAAAATGAGGCCATTGGACTAGGCAATCTCAAGGGTTGGTACTAGCTCTGTATCCCATGATTTAAGGGATTTGGGGGCAGCTAGGTGGTGCAGTGGATAGAGTGCTGGGCCTGAAGTCAGTATAACTCTTTTCAGGTACTTACTAGCTGTGTGATCCTGGACTAGTCACTTAACTCTATTTTGTTTTAGTTTTCTCAATTTGTAAAATAAATTGGAGAAGGAAATGGCAAATCACTCTGGTATCTTTGCCAAGAAAACTCCAAATGGGGTAGGGAAGAATCAGACATGACTGAAAAAATGACTCAGCAACAAAAAGGATGTTAGTGGTAGGAAAGTTTTTTTAAAAATTTGCCATAGATAGAGGGTAGGGAAAATAGTTATTTCTATTTCTTAGTCAGTTCTTTGTGTCATGAATGAAGCAATGATATAAATAACTTTATGTGGAATATTCAGAGGAGGCCTGATAGAGTAGATTGGACATAAGTAATTTGAGAGAAAGAAGTGATTTCCAGAAAGCAGTATGCCTGAGAGAAAGCATGGGGGTAGAAAAGCTGAAAGTTTCCTTGAAGCAAATGGAGAAGTACAGTTTGGCTGAAATAGAGAGTTCACATAGCAGAATACTGAGTGACAAAAATGGAAAGCTGGATTTGGGTGACGTTGTAGAAGGGCCTTAAATACCAACCTGAGAAAGTTGGTCTTCATTCTATGGGGAAGTGAGGCCCCATTAAAGGTATTTTAGGGGTATTTTTGCTTCTTTTTGTTTTTGCTTTAAGATGCACACAGAAATACTAAGTACAAAGAAGGAAACTCTTTGTATTTAGTTAGTCTCATCCCCTAGACCTCTACTGGAAACCTTTCTGCCTCAGTAGACTGTGTCAGAACTTAGCCTCCACCAGTCTAGCCTTTGAGAACCCAGGGGCACCTCCACACTTCAGTAAGCATCAGCATGGAGCTTTAGTGGAGAAGAAAATCTGTTGCTAAATGCAAGTTATGGAGTGGTAGTTATTTTCCCCCCAAAGCATACAGCTTATCTGTTTATTTAGTTCCTATAATTAGAGATCAAGCATAATGAAATTAGAGTCTAAAGAGTCACCTTGTTTGTATTCAAGGAAAAAAATAGTTAACATCATTAAGTAGGTTCTCCATTTATGTTTGTTTATAAAAATAGAATAAAATATGTGGCATGTGTTGGTTATTCTTTGTTTCCTCCAAACATGGGTTGATTTTCTTTTTCTAAAAATAATTTTTCCAATTCCACATAAAAACAATTTTAGCATTAAAAAAATTGAGTTTTAAATTCTCTCTCCCCTCATTCCCTTCCCCCTTCCTTGAAAAGGCAAGCAATTTGATACAGATTATACATGTGCAATCATGCAAAACATATTTCCACATCAGTCATGAAGTGTAGTTCTTTTAAAGGAAGTAGGGAAAGGGAGATGCAGAGAGGCAATAGATGAGGGGGAGGACCCCCTATTTGATATAAGCAGCTAAGAAATTTGAACCAAGATGCCATGTTCTTCCTGAAACACACTTTTTTTTTTCTTTTCCATCCCTTCACTTTGGACAGTTCTAGTGCAAAGTAATAGACCCTCGTTTAGCATTGTGTGTATAAACAATTCACTTGCTAGTCTTTCATAGTGCCCCTAAAGGCCAGGTTTTAAGGGTTTGTAAGATCAGTGGATTTGCCATTGAGCTGCCCTCTTTGTGATTTTGGTTTAAACTGAAAAGCAGAAAAATCATTCTAATCAGATTACCTCTGAAGGTTTCTCGTGACCCCAATGGCTGATCTTGGCTGTATGCCAATCAGCAGTGCCAGCCACAAAACTACAAGCAATTTGCACACTGAATGCTCTGAAAGCAAATCTTGACGTAGAACAGCCATGATCAACTGGGTGAGTATTTTATACTAGATAAAACTCCTGCTCTGACTCATTATGTGGGGACAGAAGTCACCCCCAAACCACTCGACCTTCAGTCATGTTGCTGATCCAGCCACAGTTTAGGGAATTTTTGATGCATGATACAATGTCCCCATTCTGAGATCATGATGGGGGGGGGGGGCACGAGTCAGAATTAATTACTTTTCTGATGTATTGAATATTTTTAACAGAATGCAATTTCATTACTTTCATGTGTAACATGAATAGTAATGTAAGTATATATGTAATAAGGCTCACCAAAAGTTAGTCAAGTAGAGAGGCATTGTAGTACTGCCATATACTGGAGAGAACAATGAAACTTGTTTTTCATCTGTTCACTAAACTAGGATCTTAGAGATTTTTTTTAGGCCAAAAGTCCTTGTTTTACAGACAAGCAAACAGAGGACAAGAAAAGATAAGTGGCTTGTCCAAGGTCACATAGCAAGGTAATATAGATTCAATATGGAACACGGTATTCTGACTCTGTATTCAAGGGCTCTTTCTAATAGAAGGCACTGATTCTTGGAAGTCAGAAGACCTGAGTTTGAATCTAGTATCTGTCACTTACTATTTATGTAACAATAGATAAATAATTTAATCTCTGTTAGCCTCAGTTTCCTTAAGGACACAATGAGATCATTGTACTAAAGTTCTTTGCAGTTCTAAATTTATGATCTCTTGGCTCCCATCCTCCCTCTCTGAACTCCCCCACACTCTCATCAACAGCCTTCCCACCCTGGAGATGCCCTTTATTCCACTCTCCTGATTGGTTAGTCCAAGGCTGGGGAAGATGCGGCCTTGAGGTCACATGTGGCCCTCTAGGTCCTCAAGTGTGGTACTTTGCCTGAATCCAAAATTTGCAGAACAAATCCCCTTAATAAAAGGATTTGTTCTGTAAAATTTGGACTCAGTCAAAAGGTCCCACCCAAGGACCTAGAAGGCCACAGGTGGCTTTGAGGATGCAGCTTCCCCACCCCTGGGTTAGTCTCTATTCTAGGCTCATATTTCAAGATGCAAATAAAGAAATACTCATTTCACTCCCAGCTCTACTCCTCACTCTCTGAACTTTTCCTTTTCACTTTGTCAACTCCTCTTTATGTATTTCTATCTTCCATTAGAATGTAAGGTCCTGGGAGACAGGAAATATCTTTTTTGCTCATATTTGTGCCCCCAGTGCTTACAACATAGTAAGCATTTAACATATTCTCTGTTTATTGATCTGTGTATCTGTCTACCTCTCTATCAATCTGTCCATCTCTCTGAAGGAAAATTGGGAAGCTGATAGTTGTACAATTATGTGATTTTCATGGTTCTCCTAAGGGAGTGATGACTCTTTGGAAAATTTTACTAATAGAATGACCGTTCTTGGAAATAACTCTATGATCACTACCTACTTCAAGCATTTTAACTCAACTCTGATCTGAGGTTGTATATTTAGGGCAGTGGCTCCTTGCTAGGAGCAAATAAGAACTGGGTGATGGGAAAAGAAAAATAAATAAAGCAAACTCACTTGAAGTCATAGTATTTAATTTTCAGGTGTTAATGTTGGTAATCATCATTACTCCTCTTTGCAATTCTGATGTCCTCAATTGGTCACTGACAGGAAGTCAACAACCTATTAAGCCTAAAATGAATCCAGAATTGTTGCCTAGGAGGAAAACTGGTAGGCTAAAGCCATGGACAAAGGAGAGGACAGAAGAAGAGAAAGAAGACAGAAGAATATAAGATGAGTATAGGATGGAAAATACAAAGAAAAGAGAGACATAAAAATATCAGATACATGGTAGAGAGGTCATCATAGAGAAAAGAACCCAAATAACTGGGTCTGTTGCCCTTTAAATATTGGGCTTAGACCATAAGATGTCCTTGTGAGTTGTAATTGTACTTCCATTTCTTCTTCCTTTATTCAAACATTCCAAATTCTCTATTCATTATTCTCTGAATTAATTGTTTTGTTCTTACTATAACCCAGTCCAGAGTAACAACTTTGTCTTCAGGTCAGTCAGTCTGTATTCCATCTGCAGTTGTCAAGGTTACAATGCTATTGAAGAGGGATACAGGACCTAGTTAGCCTACCATAGGATCCCAGGTGGTAGTAGTAGCACTACTACTAGTGGTAGTACTGAAAACAACAACAATAAATAGGTAATATTTATATAGCACTTACTGCAGCAAGGGGAGCATTAAACAGACATTAATAGGATAAGTATGCAAGCAAAGTGGTAATAACCTAGGAAGTACAGCCACAGCTTATCTCCTCATGAAAACCCTCAGCAAAGATGAGGGATGTTTGCAGTTTCTTTGATCTGAGCTCCTTATCTCAGCATAGCCAAGACAAGTTCTTGAAGCATGACCATTATGCAAATTATGTTTTAGCATGGTGGAAGACCTTCAAAACTTCCTGAACTACCAGTAATCTCAGAAACCTATTTATTAGTTCACTACTGTGGGAATTTGTATCTGTCTCAGATGTTCTAGGCTGCTAGAATAGGTCTCCGATAAGCTTATTGTCTTTGTGTGCTCTAGAAGAGTGGAAATGCCTAAGTGGGAGTGCTCTGGCTTGTATTGGTCTACAAGCAGAGGGTGGGGCCAGGGACTATTATCACCAAGGCAATATTCGAAGCACAGGTGGAAACTATGAATATGGCAGCATAGTTCTGAATAGCAAAATAAAACAGACTTTTCATATAGAAGACAGAAGCAAAACATTTATTCAGATACTAGAAGGCCAAATCCCAATACCAGAAAACCAAATCCAACATATCAACAAAGAAGTTAATGCATATTTTCACTGCAGGAAGCAACCCCATCCCAAAGCCTTCCCATAAACAAACACTCACAATACTAGCTGTCTGCTTGCCTGCATCCTCCCTTCTCCCTCTATTTTAACTGCTCTGACTCCCAGTTTCCTTTCAGTGATGCTACACCCTTCCTGCTCCACCCATTCAGCAAACTCCTCCAACCACAGTCTCCTTGTGATTTCATTTGGCCTTGTAAGGGTCAGAGAAGATCTTCAATTTCCCGTTACCATTACAGGGGCCTGGTCTGGTTTGGTTAGAACATTAAAGAGAGGTAGTTAGTAACATAATCTTACACCAAACTTCACTAGCTGAGCTTATGTCTAACAGTGTGTATTGGAGGATCTCCTTTCTTTCTTTTCCAGAGTCAGTGTCCCTTACAGCAATATTTCTGAGAATTTTATTCTTTTTTGATATCTTGTTTATTATAGCACTGGATTCTGCATATGTTGGGAATGGACCCACAGACATAATGGGCTAGTCCCTTCTTTGCATACCTTACAGCAAGGAGAGTTAGAATTTATATGAAAATTAATGGACATTGTATAAAGCAGAACACTTGTTTCTGCTTGTATAGAAGTAAGGCAGAGCTCATTGTTTTTGTTGTGTTTTATTTTTAGTTTTCATGAAGTGAAAAATATATCTTCTAAGTGGTGGTATTTTTTTTTTTGCTCTTCTCTACTAAATATGTTCCTAAGATTTCCTTTGTGTGGCTGTTTCTATAACAAATTATTAATTATGAGGAAACTTAAAATTTTCAAAAATCTAAGACATTTCTATGTATCTTCAGGAAGAACCTAGCCTAGTCTGATCTAGCTCTTCAGAGCAATAGGCCAAATAGAAGGAGACTCTAAAGAGGGTGCCATTAATTTATAGCTTCAATTTCTGGGTGACTCCTTCATCATGGCTCTAATACCCTTGAAACTCAGTTTAAGAAAATTCAATATAGGAAACTATCAGTTTACTTAGTGAAAGGAGTGATTGATTATTCATTTTAGAAAGGGAATTGCTTGTAGGCTTTCCTTAAATAGCTACATCCCCTATGGCATTTAAAATAGGATTCAATTTACAAAAAAAAATCAATTTATGCACAACTTTCTAGGAATATAGACGATGTGTAAAGTAAATTAACCTATACTCCAAAAGCTTCCTCCCCCTAATTCCTAGAATAGCTTCTTCCCTTAAGTCCCTTATCCATTCTTTAAGTTCCAATTTCATAAAGTATTTCAGGTCTACCTTAGTTGGAAAATTTGATTCTTCATTTGGAAGCCCATGAGAATAATGTTTTTTTTTTAGGAATTTTAAATTTATTGTCATAGAATCATAGAATGAGGACTAGAAGAAACCATTATGAGAAGTATTATTAATTATAATAATATTTAGAAGACTCCACTTTTTTTTAACAAATGCTTTATTAACTTCTGGTTTACATCATTCATTTCCACCAGATTTTGAGTTACAATTTTTCCCCCATTTTTCCCTACCCACCACCCCAGAGTAGCAGTCCCACTAGATATCCCCTCATCCAATCTGTTCTCTCCCATATCTTCTCCCATACCCCCTTCTACTTTGCCATTAGGGCAAGGTGAATCTCTGAGCCCCAATGCCTGGACATCTTAGGAAACATTTAATTTTAAAACTTCGATTTTCAGATTCATTCCCTTCCTCCCTTGTCACCCACTCCCTCTGAGAAGATAAGCAATTCAGTATGTGTTGTACGTGTATAGCAATGCAAAACATTACCATAGTAGATATATTGTAAAAGACTGCTTATATTTCCCTCCCACCTGGTCCATTCCCTACTTTGATCCTGTCCCTCTTTGATAGTGGGTACTTCCAACCTCCCCTCCCCCCAGAATGCCCTCCCCTCCATCATCCCCCCTCTCATACCCCTTTCTCCTACTTTCCTGCAGGGTGAGATATCCCATTTAGTATGTATGTGATTCTCTCCTTAAGCCAACTTCAATGAGAATATGGTTTTGCCTTTTTGCCTTCCTGTTCTTCCCCTCCCCTACAACAACTTCCCCTTGCCTCTTCTACATGAGATAGTTTACCCTGCCCTGTTTCTCCCCATTTCCTCTTGCCACTTTCCTCTCTCACCTCAACTTCACCCCTTAAGAATTATCCCTTCCCATCAAATTCAACCTGTGCCCTCTATCCATGTATACCTGTAAACATATGCCCATATACCCTTCTTCCATTATTTTCATAATGAGAAAAGTTTCATCAGACACAGTTATTGTTTTTCCATGTAGGAATGTAAATAGTTCAGCTTTGATAAGTTCCTTTTGATTTCTTTTCCTTGATTACCTTCTCAGGCATCTCTTGCTTCTTGCATCTGGATGTCAAATTTTCTATTCAACTCTGGTTTTTTCCTCAAGAATGCTTTAAAGTCCTCTATTCCACTGAATGACCATATTTTCCCCTGAAACAGGATACTCAGTTTTGCTGGGTAGGTGACCCTTGGCTTCAATCCCAGCTCTTGTGCCCTCTGGAGTATCATATTCCATGCCCTTTGATCCTTCAGTGTAGAAGCTGCCAGGTCCTGTGCTATTCTGATTGTGTTTCCACGATATTGAAATTGTTCCTTCCTGGCTGCTTGCAGTATTTTCTCTTTGATCTGGGAGTTCTAGAACCTGGCTTTAATATTCCTAGGAGTTTTCTTTTTGGGATCTTTTTCAGGAGGCAATCTGTGGATTCTTTCAACCTCTATTTCCCCCACTGGGTCTAAAACATCAGGGCAGTTTTCCTTCAGAATTTCTTTAAGGATAATTTCTCGGTTCTTTTTTTTTGGTCATGGCTTTCAGGTAGTCCAATAATTTTTAAATTTTCTCTCCTGGATCTATTTTCCAGGTCAGTGGTTTTTCCCATGAGATACTTCACATTGCCTTCTATTCTTTCATTTGTTTGGATCTTTTTAACAGCATGTTGATTTCTCATAAAGTCACTGGCTTCTATTTGTTCCAGTCTAACTCTGAAGGAATGAATCTCCTCAGTGAGCTTTCGAGATTCTTTTTCCATCTGGCAAATTTGGCTTTTTAAGGCATTCTTCTCCTCATTGCCTTTCTGAGCCTCTTTTGCCATTTGAGTTAGTCTAATTTTTAAGGTGTTATTTTCCTCAGTCAGGCTGTTGACTGTCATTTCATACTTTTCTTGCATCTTTATTATTTCTCTTCCCAATTTTTCCCCCACTTCTCTTATTCTTTTCTTAAGGTCCTCTGTGGCCTGTAGCCAGCTTGTATTTTCATTTGGGGCTTTTGGTGCAGGAGTTCTGACCTCACAGTCCTCCTCCATGCTTTGAGCCTCTTTGCCCCTAAAATGGGAGTCCAATGTTGAACTTTTCTGTTTATTTTGTTTCATTTGCCTAGGCATGTTGCCACTTAATTACTTGATTTTTGGGCTTGTTGCCACAGTAGGTCTCTGCCACCAGACAGGGGAGCTTCTGCCCAAACATGGGGTCTTCACAACTTCCGCCAGTTGGGTGGCCTCTGCAAAGCCTCCACCCGCTCTGGCAAATTGTATACATACCCCAAACTTCCCCCCAGACCACAATCCAGATCCAGGCAGTTTAAAGCAAGAGTGATTAACCCCCAGACTGATTGCTGAGTCTCCCTACAGTTTGCAGACCAGGAGCTAGAGCCGCCACTGACGCTGCAAAATGGCTTCTGTGCAGTGTTTTTTCAAGCAGCTTTTCGCCCCCAGGGGAGGAAGCCTACTCGTTCCCCAAATACTGGTCCCAAAGTCCATAGGGCACTAACCTCTCACTTTGTCCTAGGCATATCTGTGCTGATAATTCTGGAATCTCCACAGGTGCTTGTGTTCTGGGGTCCCTCCAGCCAGTTGCTGGCCCAGCCGCCCTGGGGCTAAAACCCAGGCTCAAGCAGTCCTGGGCTCAACTCCCAGTTGGGAGTTGAGTTCCCAGTTGGTTCCCAGTGCACTGTCCTGCCTGCTCTCAGAGTGCTTTGCTGGCGGCTTCCTGCAGGGCTTCTGGGCTGTCCTCAGCAGAAGGTTAGCTTCTCTGTGTTGTTCTGTGGGTGCTGGGGCTCCCGAAGTTGTTCAGAGTCCCCTTTTACATTATTTGGAAGTTGTGTGGGGTAGAGCACCTTGGAAGTGCTGTTTCTACAGCCCATGTGAATTATAAACACACATACACACACACACACACACACACAAACGTGGTACTGAGGTGCTACTTGGATTGTTATTGATCTCTTTTTGTTTTGTCCTGTATACTAGACTGAAATTTGCTTGTGGACAGAGAGTATGTATTACATTGTTTGGTATTCCCCATATTGTTAACTAAGTAATTAATTTATATTTATAATTGTAATAATTGCTAATAATGATAAATAGAACATTTTTAAATTTCTATTGCCCAAAATTATCGCTCCCATCATTTTGTCTTAGTGCCTTAAAAAAGCACCATTAACTATTTATTCCTTTGGATTAAGAAATAATCACCCATTAAAATATAAATGACTCTGGGAGACATTATCATTAATAACTTAGTATGAATTAATCTATTACATCCTTTCCAAATACCAACTGAAAGCATATTTTTGATAGGAAGGAATAAAGAATATGAGAATGCTGGCTGCCTGGGGGGGACATGGTGAGGGCACTAAAAAGGGAATTATGAACCACTAAACAATTTTTGGGAGGCACAGTTCATCATATAGCCATCATGGGAACTTCCTAAGGTTTAATCAAGCCCCCTACTCTGGGCTTGTTCTGAGACTTGGTGCTGGGACATCTGTAGGTAGACGAGAAACCAACAATAGTGGACAGGCTAGGTTGGATCTGAGGAAGTGCTCAGAAAATATTGGTAAAGACAGAGCTCAGAGTCCTAGGGGCCAGGAAAGCATCTTCAAATAGGAATTTGTACAAGGAGAAAAAAAAGTGAAAAAAGCAACTTTTTTGTGGTGTTCGTGAACTTATATTTTTATTTTTTTGCACTTAATAATATTTTATTTTTTTCCAGTTACACGTAAAGATAGTTTTTAACATTCATTTTTATAAGATTTTGAGTTCCATTTTTTTCCCTTCCTTCCCTTGCCCTTCCCCAAGACCACAATCTGATACAGGTTATACACGTTAAACATGTTTGCAAAGAAGCAAAATTTTGTGTGTGTGTGTGTGTGTGTGTGTGTGTGTGTGTGTGTGTGTGTGTGTGTATTATACATAAAGGATCAAAACCATGCAAGGAAACAAGATCAAGGAATACATAAAGTACAAAGTATATTAGAAACCAGGTAGGCAGATAGGGATTGAAGAATCATTGAAAGGTAAGGGAAGAAAGGAAATCAGAAGTCTGTGAAGAGAAATTATATAGAGAGTAAAAAATTCAAAGGAATGAATAGGTAAGAGAACAGCTTTGGGGTGTCAGCACCAAAGAAACTACACTTCTGAGGCAAGGTTCTGGTTCAGCCACAAACTTCAAATAACCTTCTTGGTAGTATAAGAACAAGTCATGGGCTGTGGGCAGCCCAGAATTTGCAAGTTACTGCTAAGAACTAACTGTCCCAAGCATTAAAAGCAGCAAAAAGCAAGTGGAGGTAGGTTATGAAATTGAGCCCTCCTAATATTGAGCACACCAGTGATTTCTTTCACATGAGAAAACTCTGATTTGTTAAAAGAAATAGTAACATATGCTGAAATAAAAAGCGAGTGGGAGATGTAAACTCTGTATGTTGCTCTTCTCTAGGTTTAATTTAACTGGACCTCATAAAATCAGTGGGGATTATGTGTGTATGTACATGTATATACACACATGTGTGTGCATGCACACACACATGAATAGATACATACATGAGCTCTAAGTAATAATTTAGAGACAACTTTATCCTGATCCCTGTTATAGAGGGAGTTCCTGTTCAGTTATATGTTGGAACAGATCTCCCTTAAAGTCTCTTCTGACTCCTAGTTTTGGTGGAATTCTGTGACCTGCCTCAATCAATCTATCAAGCATTCTTAGTGTACCAACTGTGTGCTAGACACTGTGCTATGTACTAGATATTCAAAGATAAAAGGGAAATGGTCCTTGCCCTCAAAGAGCTTATATTCTAACAAAGGAAACAACATATTATATATATGTGTATACACGTCCAGATAGATGATAGGTATAGATGCAGCTAGATAGATATATACAAAATACAAACAAAATAGATAAAAGGCAACATGTTATGCTTTTTCACTGGGCATTATTAGCACTTTGCCTAATTTGCCTTACCACTTCTACATAATGATACGACCGTCCACATGTTCCCCAGAAGGTTGACATTTGTTGCCTTTGCAACAGTATTGTCCCATTAACAATAAGTACCATTTGGTAAAGGGAGATCCTTTGATGTTTTTTTATGGAAGTGGATTTTGAAGTAATCATCTATTCAAAACATCATTAGGAAGAATGCTAAGCGACTTCATTGTAATACATTATTAAACTTTCATCACTCAATAAAACTAAAAACGGCTTTTGTATGTTTCTTTCCATATCAACAGTTGATCCCTTAGGTATTTTGAAATATGACAAAATACAAAACATAGTGAGCTCCAGATGGGATTCCTTTTTAGGAATTTTTGTTTAATCTCTGAGTACAACATGATATTGGGTTGACTTTTCTCCCTTCTGCAGTGCCATAATAATCATCACTGCCAACAACAGTAACAACAAATATTCGTTGACTCTATGTAGAGATCACCATACTAGGAGCTGGGAGGCATACAAAGAAATATAGGATAGGATCCTTATCCTCAAGGGACTTGGGGTTTAATTAAAGAAACAAGGTATAAATATAGGACAAGATAAATAATCCAAGGAAGGCAGTAATTAACATGATTGGCTTTTAGAATCCATCTTATTTTCTTATACTTAGGCTATCGGTGATACAAATGACTAATACAGTCAATGAGTCCAATTTGTTCAGAGCTCAATGAGAGTGCTTATGCCTGTAAGTGTGTAATGTAAAATGGTCAATGAAAATCACATGGTGGAAGTGGGTTTAGTTTTTGATGTCTTTCTTTCTGCTTGAGGGTCTCAGTTGTTTGATGAATGCATGTGCCTGTAGTAATTTCCGTAAGCTCTATGCCTATAGCTTGCTCCCTTTGGTATTCTGCAGACTCTTCAGTCACCAAAGGGCCATTTCATTTGCTTATTTATGGAAAATATGAGGAATGTGATAACTGAGATGAAGTTGGTAGGAAGAAGTAAGGAGGTCACAACACAGGTAGAGATAATGTGTCAAAAGTTGCATAAATTTTGGAATAATTAAAGACTTGAATTAGTGACAATTGTAAATTGATTTAACTGAAAAGGTTTTTTGGGACCTGCATCAAATTTCCCTTAAAATGTGCAAACTTCCTATCTCTAAAGGCATAGTTCCAAATAACACCATTTCACTGCTAGCTTTTCTTTTCCTTCCTTGCCTCTTTAGGAAACCTTTGCCATGAATAAATAAGGCAAAAAAGATGGATGATATTGGTTAAAATCATCTTAATTTTTGATAACTTATAGTGGGTAGAAATATGTTCTAAAATAGTTTAGTTAGACTGTGTAACATGCACGTGTAAGAATAGACTGATTTCATAAATCATAAATCTGGGTGGGAACTTAAAGACTTTGTTTGCAGTCCATAATAACCCCAAGGATTCTTAATTCCCTAATAGATGAGTTTTGGATCCCAGAGCTAGGATTCTTTTCTTCCCTATGGTTCTAGGGGTATCCCTGAGGAGTTGAGGTGATTGTCTAATGACATCAGTTCAAGACCCCACTGATATGATTTCCCTCAGAGAGATTATCAGTCACGCAGCTAGGTGGCACAGTGAAGAGACCACCAGCTCAGAAGTCAGGAGGACTTGAATTCAAATAAGGCCTTAGACACTTGACACTTACTAGCTGTGTGATCTTGGGTAAGTCAACTCCAATTGCCTTGCCTTCCCCCTCCAAAAAAAAAGAATTATTTAATCAACTAACCTTAAATAGATTTTAGAAAGGGGTAATGCAGTACAAAAAAGTGATACATTAACAATAGTTGGTACAAAACATCTCCTTCCCATAATATCTGTAACACTTTCCCACAGGTACATATAGACTCCAGGGCTCAAATTTTGAGATCACTTGTAGTAAAGGCATCCCTCACAGCTATTGGGAATTTTTTTCTTCCATTCTTGAGCTGCTCAAGAATTTCTCCTTAAGCATAGTTCATGCAGATACTTATGTAAACTAATCCAAGCAGCTAGAAAACCAATGGGAAGATGGGAGGTCCAATATCCTCCAGACCGTTTGAAGTTCATAAGATACTTGTCTGGCCAATGGGGGGGGGGGTGAGGAAGAAGGAGACCTAGGCAGTGATGAAAATGGAGTCTTCCCTCACCCCCCCGCCCGACACTTTCCTGACAGTTCCTTCTTGGGAGGGTTAGCTGAATGCAAAGTTGCTCCAATATTTTGAAGAATCAGTTGTACCAAGCTTAATAATTTATAGATTACTGCTGGTGCATAGCCAGTTTTCCTTGTCCTATCAGTATACAATAAATGCAAAACCTATACTTGATTGAGCATCTTATCGCTCTAAGAGGGATAATGTTGAGAAAAAGCAATCAATTTTACCCTCAAAAATTCATTCAACTAGCTAGAACCATCTTAAATTTTAATGACTTGTATTTGGCAGAAATATATCCTAAAGATATTTAGGTAGGTTTTGTAACAGATCGTGTGCCCATGTGTTTGTACCTGTGTGGAGGAAGCAAAAGAAAGAAAAAAAAAAGCCCACCAACAACAACATTGCTCCAGTCCTTAATTAATTTAATAAACAGGTGAGGAAAAGAGACATACATACCTGAAGCATAATATGGAGCAGCAAATGATTAAGTAACAAAATAAGTATAAGATTATGATATTAGTTTAAAGAAGAAGGGAGCCATCAACAGAGACTTGCATTGTCAAGGAAGGGATACCAGAACTAGGTCTTGAAGGAAGAGTAGAACTTTTCTAGTTAGATAAAGTGAAGGAAGAACAACATGAACCAAAACTCAAATACACAATTCTAGAAATGTTTTGAAATTCCTAATACATGTAGACTAAAAATAAACATAAAATTTAATTTAAAAAAGAATTCCTAATACATGAGGTATATTTATATGAAAAGTCTGGTTTTTTAGGCAACTTACATAAAGACCCAACTGCTTACATTTACATAATAGTAAAAAAATCATTGAAGTAACTAACAAATAAGTAAGATTTATTATCATTCACTAATTTATTTATTTGGAATATTTATTTTGAACTATATATATATATATATATATATATATATATATAGTATAGGGTTTGGGGGTTTTGTTTGTTTTTAAAGCTGAGGGAAAGACATGAGAGGAAAAAGACACAAACTTTGCCTTCAGTGAGTTTATAATCTTGTTAAGAGAAAACATTGGAGCATGTTATTGAGAAGCATATTGATCTTCTGTGCTATTCTAGAGGCAGAATTAATACCATTAGGTGGAAATTACAAGGTAGCAGATTTTGGAATAAAACTCTGGAAGGTCAAAGAAGTAGATATAACTAAACCAGGCCAACTTATCACAATGGCAAGATCTGAGCTATGCATATAGGCACCTCTCAAGAGTCAAGAACTGAAGCCTGTGCTTAGCCCATACTTGTGTATGCTATATTTGAAAATAGTTCATATTTATATAGGTGTTTTAATTTTAAGTACTTTTCCCAGAGCTTCTTCATGAGGTAGTTATTGCAAGTATTATTTCAGTTTTACATATAAAGAAACTGATGATTGGAGCACTTAGATACTTTCATCATCACACAGCTAATAATAAGTGTCAGAGCCTGAGTTCAAATCAAATCTTGGTATTTCCAGCTACTGTTGTTTGTCCTTCATTGTTGAAGAGGACTATGACATCAGGAAAGTGATGCCATTACTGCAAATGAATTGTATTTAAGTGAGGGAGGGATGTACAAAGTCACCAGCTCCACCATCTCCTCTGGAGCCATCTGGGACCAGTGGCAAGATACAGATCAGGAGGACTGGAGATGGTTCCCAGGTATTTCCAACTTTACCACATTAATATCCATGAAACAGGAAACAATCCAAAGCAGAATCAGGTACTTCAGTCCATAGTACAGACCAAAGGATTTTAACATTTTTTGTTTTGTGAACCCCTTAGACAGTCTGGGACCCCTTCTCAGAATAATGTATTTAAATACATGAAAGAATATACAAGAATTATAAGGGGAACTAATTATTATTGAAATGCAATGATCAAAATACTAAAAAATGAGCTCATGCACACCAGGTTTAGAACTGCTGTAAACTATGCAAGATCAGGAAGGTAGGAGATCAGTGAGATATATAATAGGAGAAATTTCCTGAAGAATGTAAAATTTGAAAGATCAATAGCATTATATAGGCAAGAAAGGGGAAGATGTTCCAGAGGTCATGAGGTGAGAAGCAGTGTGATCAAATGGTACAAACACAAACTAAATTTCAATGGACAATATGATGGACATAATGTCTTTTCTCTCTCCTTGCTATCCTTTGAGTTGCATAGAGCCATATAGTTAACTCTTACAACAACAAAGTACAAATGTCTTAAGATGGGCTAGCCCAAGCTCTTATTACTTTTATTACTTTGGCTTTCTTCTTCTGCTACCAGACATTAATTAAATGCCAATGACTATTCCTGCCAGTTCAATTCTCTGGCTTTATCTAATTAGAATTAAATGGCTAGAGAGATTATATAGACTAAATAGGAAGAACAAAAAGAGCACAGTCTTCCAAACTCTGTTCCTGCATTTGCCAAATCAATTTTAATTAGTTTAATAAAGCTGTTCTCTTTCTTTTGTGAAGTAAAAATTTTGTCCTTTTCATAAGGAATTCAGTCAGTTCCCAGTGACTTGTGCATCAGCTCTCCTCCACACCTTATAAGAGCCAGTAATATCATGTGTTGCTTACTGTTCGAGAAAAGTACTTTAAAATGGCCTGATTAGAGGTTACTTGTTAAAGACAGAAGATGGAACTAGAATATTTTCCAAAGGTGATCTCCCAAGTCTTTATTTCTCTTAGCATCTAGTGTCTGTCCCTGGAAATCAGTTTACACTACAAAGGGATGAAAGCAATAGCTAGAATGTATGTGCGCCATTATCTGTTCATCTGCATTGATGCTTTTCTCTATTACCACAGATGATGAGTATATAGTGAAAAGCTATCTAATTTAGTTGATAATGCTTTATCTGCTGCTCAAAAGTAGCCAAATGCACTGTGATTATCTCTTTCAAATTGAGGCCCCATTAGCAGATCAAAATAAAGTATAATTTGTTTTGCTTCCTGAAAATTTATACTTTTCACCCAGGCATTTTTTTTTAGATTGTAATTAAACCATCAGTTGTAAGGGGGAGGGGAGAAATAAATCTTTGCTAAATTTTAACAAGATGATTGTGTATAATTACTACTGCAAAATATTAAAGTTAAAAATGTCTGTTCTTCCTCCTCCTCCTCCTCCTTCTTCTTCTTCTTCTTCTTCTTCTTCTTCTTCTTCTTCTTCTTCTTCTCCTTCGTCTTCCTCCTCCTCCTCCTTTTGGTTAGGTAAGGAATCACCTTGGTAGGTGGGGAGTTTAACTACTGTTGAATGATAATTGCAAAGTCTGGAAATGCTAGAAAGGCTTAAAAAAGGCATAATCTCTTAGTTTTGTGAAACTCACATAATGAAGCACCTGTGCAGGAAGAATGTATTATGAGTAAAGTCTAAAAAGCTACCTGATGAAATCTAGTTTATATTATATTTTGTTAAATAGAAACATATTTACAACATTGTTGTATGTGAATGTATAATATATGATATAAAATGTATAATTTGCACAATTAGAAAGGACCCAAGGAACTACCCTCTAGTAAGGAACATCTCTCAAAGCTTCATTAATAATGATCATAGGGGACGGCTAGGTGGTGCAGTGAGTAGAGCGTCAGCCCTGGAGTCAGAAGGACCTGAGTTCGGTTCTGGCCTCAGACACTTAATTCACACACAAACAACAACCTAGCCATGTGACCTTGGGCAAGTTACTTAACCCCAATTGCCCTCCAAAAAAACATAAATAATGATCATATTTTCCTCTGACTTTCACAAAATTTGGCAGACCTCTTTAGTTAATGTTGAGGTTAATTAGTCAGTATTTATGTTATATAGGCTATAACAGGAACCTGCAACCTCAAGGCCACATGTGGCCTTCTAGGTCCATGGGTACCTTCTTCTGACTGAGTCCAAGTTTTACAAAACAAATCCTTTTATTAAAGGAATTTGTTCTGTGATGTTTGGATTCAGTCAAAAGGCTGCACTTGAGGACCTAGAGGGCCACATGTGACCTCGAGGCTGAAGGTTCCCCCATCCCTGGGCTTTAAAGATCACAGAATTCCAAAATCATAGTTGGATGACCTAGCCTAGGAAAGATAAAACACTTCTTCCTGGACTCAGACAGAAATGAACAGATAACACTGGAGCCACCCTGACTCACAGGGTCCAGTGTAAGAGAATGATACAAAATATTGAAGTTACAGTAGCCCTTGGCTCACATGTCCTACAAGGACTCTTCTTAAGGAGCCCATCACTTTTTTCCATATGCTAAAGGAAACAACTGACCAGATAAAATTGCTAGAATCAAGTCTTAGTCACAATTGATTTTGAATAAGCTACTTGCACCATGCAGATCCTGCTCCTTCTTTCTTTTTTTTTGGGGGGGGGGGCAGCTCTGTCTTTGTATTTTCTCCCCCCTGGAGTATTTGCACAGCTGCCTCGCTGGCATGAACTTTTGTAGGGAGATGAGGCTGCTGCTAGAATCACTTTAGCTATCAGTTTGCTGTAGTTGATCTGTTTCTACCAGGTTAACATGCACATATTGTTCAATAAATCCTTGATCATGCACATTAGTTTAATGCTAATGCATATGTGACCCTTATCCTTTAAAAGACAGAAGACTCATTCTAATGGCATCGTCTTTATAGAAGTGAGGAGCTGGGTTGGGGTATGGGGAGGCTAAGGTGATTTTTGGATCTGATTTTAAATGATCTAATTGCATTAAAATCTTAATTGGAAAGAAATATTTCAGTAGTGGGTCTCATCTGCAACAGCGTGCTTGAAAGAGCTCCAAGGACAGAAATGAGCTGTATCTTCCTCCTATCTGTAGCATTACATGAGCTGCACATTCACCCTGAGACCTTGAAAAGCATTCACATTAGACCTCACAGCTGTTAGGGAATCTTCAAGCCATTATATTTGGAACTTATGGGATTGGAAATAATTTTATTTCACTGAAAATGCTGTTCATTGAGGGTATAGGGTGGTAAAAATATTTAGATTTAAAGTCTGTTTTAGGAAATCTTAAAACACCTGTAAAATTTAAAATTCTCTGGATGTTAAAAGGTCTTTTTTCTTTCTTCTAGTGTATAATAGAACATTTGCTGGGTTTGTGTTTTGATGAGGCAGCATTTAATGTATTCATTATTGTCAGATTCCACATTATTTTGCAGGCCTCAATTTTTTGTTTATTTGTTTGAAGTGATTCAGATATTTGTTAGCTTTTAAAAGAGAGATTACCAAATCAATAATATCTTATTATCTTTGTATATTTGGGAAGGCTTGGAATAGAAATACAGCATCCTAATGTCTTCCTAAGCATAAGCATATTAAAAGGGATTATGTCTTGATCAGTTGTGATTAGATTCAACCATCCACACAGCTTCCCCTTCACTATTAATTTTTTTTGCCCCTGGAACCAAGTGTAAAACTTATTGAAGTCAGACTGCAAAATTGATTCATCTCTTTAATTAACCCAGCGTTGGTTTATTTATAACAGTGGCACTGACAAAAACACATGACATAAACTGCTCTTTGAAATGCTGAAAGTGCTAACCAGAGAGGAAAATGTGTCAGAGGGAACAATGAAAATTAGAGAATGAAGGAATCCATTACTCACATAGCCTATTTTATTGCCCACTGGAGAATTGCCATTAAAAGCGTATCCTCATTGTGGCTCAGCCCCTAGGTTATTACTTTAGGTCAGTAAGTGACTGATAACCAGCATGTGAACAGAAGTATTCAGGCTCCTTCCTCAAGAAAACTGTGCCTTTAGAGATGGGGGCATTCTCCCAGGCACTCAACTTGGCAAAAGCAGAATTCATCTTTCCCACCAAACTCTTCCCTTTTCTGAAATTTCCTGTTACTTTTGAAGGCACCACTATCCTCCTAATTACCCAGACTTTGATGTATGATGGCCTCAACTCTTCACTGCTACTCACTCCACACATCCAATCCATTAACAAATATTTCTACCCCCATAATGTCTCTTGCTCTCTTGTCTCTACTCATACAGCTGCCATCTTAGTTCAGGCCCTCATGATTTCTAAATTGACTATTGCATTCTAAATTGACTAAGCTTACTTCAGATTGGTCACTTTGTCTCAAGTTTCTTCCATTCAGCTGCCAAAATGATTTTGCTAAAGTGTCTGTCTGCCCCATCCCCCGTATACTCCCCATTTCCACAGGACTAAGTAGAAAGGGCTCTCTTTGGCATTTAAGGTTTTCATAATCTGATCCTGTCCCACAGTTATAGTTTTCTTAAACTTTACTCACTTCCATGTTCTCTACAGTCCAAGCATACTGACTTTCTTGCTGTGGCTCACATGTAAGCCTCCATCTTTATCCCCATGTCTCTGGACTGACTCTACCTGCCCTCATGTCTAGAATGTTCTCTCTCCTTATTTCTTCCTCTTAGTTTGTCTGGCTTCCCTTAAGACGCAGTTCAAAACATACCTAGTTCTACATGAGGCCTTTCCCAGCCCCCTCAGCTTTTTACATCTGCTCTTTCCATATCTTGGGCTTATTTAGAAATTTACATGTTGTCTTCCTTATTGGAATATGAGCTCCTTCAAGGCAGGGACTATCTTTGCCTCTCTTTGTATAGCTTCAATAGTCAGAGGTTTTTTTTTTGTGTGTTGTTTGCTCATTTTCCCAGCTTATTAATTGACTTTTAAGTCTTTGTTAAAGTGGTGCTCTGCTTCCAGGGTTGAGGGTGCATTGTGCCAAATTTCAGGGGGTTTGTGCAGCTGTTTTTAGAGCTATTTCTAGGGACCTGTAAGTTTTCAGTTCTTCTAAGGTGGTATGATCAAAGGAGAGATGTTTATTCCTCTCCTGGCCTGTGCTTTGGTCTATGAGTGACCACAAGCACTCTTTTCTGCCCTGGAACTGTGAGGCAGGTCTTCGATCCACTGTGGCGGCAAGCTCTGCTCTGCTCTGCTAGTGCCCCTCCTCACCCTGCGACTGCCACCCAGAACTGGAACCGGTATCTGAGTGTGGGCAAAACAACAGAGTCCTGCCTTCGTGCTAGCAAAAAGATGCCTGTAATCTCCTTCTGACCAGTTGTTTGACCCCCCTTACCATATACCTCCAGAAGCAACCACAGCCCCAGCCCCCGCTGCTGATTCAGTCACTCCCAAGGCCTGTTCCTAGTTTGCTGGGACCAGGGCTGTTCTGGTGTGGCTGTGCTGGACTTCGCTGCACTCTCAGCCAGGTGTGACAGACCTTTCCTACTGACCTTCTAAGTTGTCTTTAGTGTCTATGAGCTGAAAGGTCTGAAACTTCCAAGTTGTCTTGGGCTGGAAATTGTTTCAGTCCAACTTTTTGTGGGTTCTGCTGCTCTAGAATTTGTTTGGAGTGATTTTAAAAGGTATTTGGAGGGGTTTGGGGGAGAGTTCAGGCAAGTCCTTGCCTTTATTCCATCTTGGCTCCATCTCCCCTCTCTTTGTATACCCAGACCTTAGCAACTGCCTGGAGAAAAGTAAATATTTAATAAGCACTTGTTGACTGTTGACTGATTTTGCCTCTACCCAGTGGACATTTTTATATATTTCATTGATCAGTCAATTTAATATTTATCAGAAATGTACTTTGTACCTAGAACTATGCACTAAGCTGGGAGGAGGCAGAATAAAAATAAATCTGACGTGGTCTCTGCTTTCTAAGATCTTATATTCTGGCAGGAGAGACAAGATAACCTAAAAAGTTAAAATAGCAATAGAAGACAATAATACATGAGTCATCATAAGGGAGCATAAGATTAAGTGCTTAATTAATAGTGCAGACAGTGTTACAGTTATTTGGTGAGGGGACATAAGAGAGAGAGACAGAGAGAGGGAGATAATGGTTGGCTGGTCTAGTCAGGGAAGGCTTCATGAAGTATGGAAGATTTATAATATGAAAATGAATTTCATTAACTTAGATTTGACCCATCATTCTAGCATATTGAGTTATTTTTGGATCCTGACATTGCTATATAATATGTTATTGAGTTACATGCCTCCTTCTCCCCAAGTGGACTAAATGAAAACACAGTTAGATGGGTTTGGAATTGGTTGAATGACTGGATCTAAAGAATACTCATTAATGGGCCAAAGTCAGATTTGTAGGTGATGGATATCTCGTTTTGAAGAGGACATAGATAGCCTCATGAGACAGTTAAGCAAACATTAAGTAACAAAATGTTTTACAGTCTCTCTCAGTTTAAGCATTCTATATTCTAAGGTCCCTCTCAGTTTGGGCAATGTATGTGTCTGAGGCATATAATTCCAGCAGAATTCAAAACTTTGCTCTCCAGGCTTTCTGAAAATGGCTGTCCTGCCTCTGTCCCCTTTATTCTCTTCCTTTACAAGATTCCCAAGGAATTTAAGTGTGCAAAATTAACATATGCTCCTCACTACCACCTTCTTGGTTGCAAAGTCCTCCATTACCTCCATTACCTTTTCAGTGAAGCCAAACCTTACCCCTCTTCTGAGGCTGGCATCTTCATTAGCCTTCCCTCTATCTGCTGAGACAGACTCAGTCCATAGACCCTTTCCTTTAGCCCAGCCCATTCAAAACACCACAAATTTCTAATTGGTTTTCCTTGGTTCTGATGTGGATTATTCAACATGACTTGTAAAGAAATCCTTTCAAATTGTGTGAAGAATATGAATATAAATTAAGGCTCTGGTTGGAATTTAAGCAGGGGCGGGGTGGAGGGGGGAAGAAGGACATTACTTCTAATAATGAGAGGAAAAATGCTGTAGTGGATAGAGACCTAGGAACCTCTGGGTTCGGGTTTTACCTTTCAAATATCTTGCCCATTTGACTCTGTGTAAATCACTTAATCTCAGAGCTTTAGGTAATTCTTAAGACTATGAAATGCAGAAAGAGAGTGCCAACCTCCTTTGGTAGAGGGAGTTTCCTCACCTGGGTATTCCCCTATACAAATGAAATTACATTACCCTTACCTTATGTTGAATAAGTCCAAAATCTTAAAAGATCTCATTGTACTAGAATGAAGGGATTGAATCTAATAGGATGAAATTTGTGACAGAGTTCTTGTCCATAAGAAGAGCAGGAAAAATTTTGTTGAATGCTTTTTTAAAAATCTTGGCAAAATGTATCTATAGATTTTCCTGATCTACTCATCTAGTAACTATCAGAAAGAGCTATAGCATTTTTAAAGGTAATTGGCATTAAGTGACTTGCCCCACGTGTTGTGCAGCTAGTAAGTGTCTAAGGCAGGATTTGAACTCAAGTTTGCCTGATTTCAGGGCTGATACTCTGCATTATCTAGCTGCCACAAGGTACAGCTTTCTTGATGAAGTTATGCATCCTTCTAGATATTCAGCAGGTATAATTTTAATACCATCACTTAGATTCTAGAGATTGAAGTCAAATGTTTGGACGTGAAATATAGGAACTTCTTGGAGGTAGGTAGCTTTTCCTTAGCATTCCTTAGACTCCTGGGGTCTTAGAATTAACAAAGGGGAAAACTAATCAAAATTCCTATGATTTACTAGACTTTGAAGTCAAAGGGCTTGGTGGGAACAAGAAAGTGAGAATCCAGGAAGGCCATTGCAATAGAGAGAAATTAATACAGAGCCATAGAGAACAGACGGCAAAAGTCAGGGCACTCCAAGTGGCTGCTATCAATCCAGAGGTGGGGAGATGAGGATGATTTAAGTGTGGACTTTGATCTGGGTAGAATCTATGCTGCTTTTCAAGACCAGGTTGAGGAAAAAAGATAGTGACATACTCTTTCTTTCCACCTTCCTCTTTCAAGGTAAAAAATGAATGTACTCATGGCTATCTGTTCACTTTAACTTCCTGCTCCCTTTGTCCATCTCCAGGCTGTTTGAAAAAGGAAATCTAGGATTTAAGACTTTTTTTTCTTTTGAATGTTCTTTTTCTTTAAAGCTTTTAACACATAGTTAAAATTTTGGCCAAAGAGGCTTGAGTTCTTTGTTGCATTTTATCAAACCAGTTCTTTGACCAAAACAAAAAACATCTATTTTCTAACCAGTTATAATGGTCTTATTTGAACACAAACTTTAAAATACACACACATACACACACACACACACACACACTTTTTTAATGTTATAACTGAGAATGTAATGCTTACTAATATTATATTTCAGAATTTCAATGGAAGCAAAGTCTAGTAGGAACTCATTTAGTTCATAAGAAAAGTAGCAGTTTTGAAATCTAAATTTGATGTTTGTGTTTATATGTGTTTTCCATCTGTAAGGTGAGAACTTATATGGCATAGTGGTTGGACAACTTCTCTTAGAGCCAGGAAACCTGGGCTCCAATAAATGCTAGAATCTTGAGAACCAATGTAGACCAAGTGAATGAAATAACAGCATTTTTTCTCTTTCCCTTGGAAGGCAAAAAGCACACAGGGGATTGAAAAGAAAGCTACATCAGGGAGAGGGGAAATGAGTTGTTAAGGAAGCTCTGCCCACATGAAGGAAGGGAGGAAACTATAGATTATAGTCCATTAAACACATGCAGTCAAGCCCTCCAGGCTTAGAGAAGAAGATCAACAGCTTGGCCTGGTCTTACATATTAATGCTTCCTCTTGGTTAGATGGGCAGTTTCACTTTTGTATAGCTCAAATTGTTAGGAAGTTTTTCCTTATGTGAAATCTAAATCTATATTTTTGCAATATTTACCATTTGCTCCTGTTTTTAACCTTTGAATCTAAGCAGAATGAGCCTAATCTTTATTCCCTATGATAAATATTGAAATACTTGAATATAGCTATTATATCCCTCCCTGTGTAGCTTCACTTCTTCAAAGTAAGCATAGCTGTTTCCTTCCACTAAATCTTTTACAGCATAGTTTGCTCGCCTAACTATTTGGGTTGCCCTCCCTTGCAAATGTTGCAGTTTGTCAATGTCCTTCCCAAAATGTGGCATCTAGAACGGAACCTAATGCATTAGATTTAATCTGATTAGGGATGAGTGTAGCATGATTAGCATTTCTGTTATTCTACAAAGAATGTTTTTTTCTTGGTGAGGCAGCATGGCACAGATTTTAGAATCAAGAGACCTTTGCTTGAATTTGTGGTTACTAGCTATAATATGATAAGTACGTCATTTAAGCTAAAACTCACTTTCCTTATCTTTTAAAAACAAATAATATTTGCACAACCTACTTAACAGCATTGTTGGAAAAGGGCTTTGCAAATTTTACATGCTTTATAAATGTCAGTTATAACAATTCAGACTAAGATATTATATCATTTTATTATACTGTAATACAACTTATACATTGAGATTGCAGTCCACTAAAACTCCGAGATTTTTTATAAACATGGAATGTTGTGTAGTCATAGTTTCTTCATCTTATATTATAGAATCAATTTTTTGAGCCCAAGTGTAATACATTAAATTTATCCCTATTAAGTTTCATTTTATTTGCTTCATATACCATTCTCCCCTTTTGAGAACTCTTTGGAGCCTAACTTGGTTATTCGTCTTTTAAGCTGCTCCCTGACTTATACTGTAATTTTGAAGGATAGGACAGGAAGCTAAGTATCTCATGGCTTCCAATCCAATACTCTTCCCGCAGTCATCTAGACTGCCTTTCTACTTTGTTCAAAATAATTATATGATAATTTTATATGTCTTGCTGAAAATTAGGCATACCATTGCTATGTATTTCCCTTGATCTGTTGGTCTAATAATATTGTAAAGAAAAGAAGGAAGAAAAGAAGGAGGGAAGAAAAGAAACAGAAAAGTCATCCAGGGTGGTGTAGTTGAAAGCATTTTGGTTTTAGAACCAGAGGACCTTGGTTCAAAACCTGATTCTGCTATTTAGTGTTTATGTGTTCTTTAGTAAATCAGCTTCTTTCAGAGATGGTTTCCAAAGCTCTAAGATGAAAAGATAAGACTCCATGACCTCTAAAGCCCCTTCTAGCTGTTACTCTACAACCATTTGTTGAAATAGAATGAGCTGGACTGTCCCTGTCCTTGATGAGGCCATGCTAGGTTCTTGTGATCCCCACTTCCTAGCCTCAATGTATATTTATAAGTAATCCTTTAATAATATGCTTCAGAATTTTGTAAAGAATTAGCAGTCAAAATTGCTAGTCTCTAGTTTGCTTACTCTACTCTCTTGCTCCTTCCTTCCTTCCTTCTCTTTCTTTCTTCTTTTTCTTCCTTCCTTTTCTTTCCTTCTTTCTTTCTTTCTTTCTTTCTTTCTTTCTTTCTTTCTTTCTTTCTTTCTTTCTTTCTTTCTTTCTTTCTTTCCCTCTTCCTTCCTTCCTTCCTTCCTTCCTTCCTTCCTTCCTTCCTTCCTTCCTTCCTTCCTTCCTTTCAGAAATTGGGGCATTTTCTTGTCTCAGATATTATAACACCTCTCTTGTTCCCCTTTATATTTCAGAGATCATCTACAAAGATCTTTTAAGCCAATAGACTTCGATTTGGAGACCACAGTTAGAACAATCCCAGAAAATATGCCTGTTTGAAAAAATTCATTAGTCGACATTTTATTTTAAGATGACAGAATAACCCAGAAATCAAAGTTCAGTTATAGTAAGATAACCTTCTGTACTTTACCATAGTTGATCAAATTGACATAATTGACAAACTAGCATGAAATACTGAGTGTCCAACTTACAAAAGTCCTCCATGTTATGGCTTTATTATGTGTCTCTGAGTACATATTCTTTCAAGTTGGTAGAATTGTAGGAAGAAGAAAATATGGCTTGGGAACCTATATCCTAGCTGTGGTTTTTAATAACCCCTAAAACAGACCCCCTCTTGGAATTTTTTTAGCTTTTTTGATGCAATATAAAGAAGAGGAGGGGCAATGTGGTGTAGTGGAAAGATCACTGAATTTTGAGCCAAAAGACCTGGGTTCAGTTTCTTCTGCCATTTGCTATTTACATGACCTCAGGCAAATCCCTTAATGCTCTGGGTCTCAAATTCCTCATTTTAAAAATGAGAGTTTGACTAGATAATCTTTAACTTCCTATCCAGTTCTGTATTTTATGATTCTATGCATTTAAAAGGCTCATTTAAAAAAATAGGCAGCAAGAAAAGGTTTTTTTTTTTAAGTATATGAATAGATAATTCCCTTCACCACCTCTTCTCAAAGACTCCCTTCCATTTCCCCCACTATTTCAGTATTTTACACCCCTCCCCATCCCTAGTAGTCAGAATTGCCATTGGTCAGAAAGGTATTCAGATGGGATCACCAGTCCTTCATTAACATGCATGATTGAGAATTGGTTGCTTTTGGATAAGAGAAGTATTTGTAAATTAAAAAAAAAATACACTCCAGCAGAAACATTCCTTCTTCAAGCACAAAACAAAACAGACCAGTGTGATACTGTTGTAATCAACTCTTTGGATTTAGCTAGCCTCAAGTGATGAGAAAGTCCCTGGTCTAATGCCTCCAAATTTGTCAGCCCATTCTGGTGGGGATTTATTGAGGTGACCAGTTGCACTAGAAATTGGATTGTCGTCCTTGAGAGCAATAGGTTATTCCATGTAACCTCCGGTGAGTTCAGTCACTGAGCTGGCTGGAGTTGAAATAATTTAAATAGATTGCTTTTGATTTTGTCCCTGTAAACCTATTACCACCTCAATCGGGCAGGCAGTCCATTACTGTTAACTGCTTTGAAAAGTACCGAAGATAGCGAGTTTCATACAGGGAATGAGTAGTACTAACCTGGATTGTTAGAAACAAGGAATTGGCAAGAGTACTTTATTTAATGCCTGAAAACTGAGTCAGACATTTTTCTGCCTCTCTAATTTTATTAATGTTACAAAACTAGCATTTTTCTGACAACATTTTAACCAGAGTGCAGCTCTAGGGGCTTCAATGAATTCATGGTGTTAGGGAGTGACATTCACACTGCTGTTTCCATTTTCCTTTTTTTGGGGTGGTGGTGCAGGTGGGACTGGGCCTGGGGAGGGGGAAGAACCCAAATGACTCAATGTTAGCAAGCAGCATTGCAAATAGTTTTCTCAAAATTTTAGGTCCTAGCCATCCTATTAGCCCTCCTTCCCTATTATTTGTTCCCCAGCATGATGTACCAAAGGTTCTAGCTTTAGATGGCAGACCCAGGTTCTAATATTAACTCTTCCATTGAGTTCTATGGCCAAGGGGTAAGTATATCATTTTGCTTTTGTTAACGTCTGTCTTCTCTAAAAATGGGAGAATAATGCCTGCTACAACAATCTCACATCCATAAGGAAACCAGCAACTTTTCTGTTAACACCAAATGCACTGATTTTTGTAGCAGACTATTTAATCTCATGCCCACCTGATAGAAGTCCTACCCAGTGCCACATCAGGGTCTAGGGATGATCCGGTGCTCCTAAAGGCTATGCTAATAGAATGCAAACTCAGTCTGTATCATTTTTGTAATACCCTGTTCTGGTAGTTAGCCCCAATGATGATACCCCTCAGGTCCTAGTGGGCTTCTTTATCTGTTCTTTTAGGGCCTTCTTATTAAAGAAAAAGTTAGAATTACCATCACAATCACTCCAAACTTCCAGTTAGGAAAATTCTAAACATTTAGGTAGGGCTCTAGTCCTCTCTATTTATAGGTATCTTTTTCTCAATCCTGGCCTCTCTGTGGTCAAGGTGGGAAATGTTTGTTATAAAGAAACAGTGCAGTATATTAAAGTTTCTGTTAACAGACAGGTAAAGGGTTAGAGGAGGAAGTTCTGGAAAGAGCTAACTGACTTGCAGACTCCCTCAGTCCTTGAAGAGATGAATACAATTGATGGTGGCAACCTGAGTATTTTGCTCAGGAATGATGGCCCTTTTCTGTTTCTCCCTGGTCTTCCACAGTTCAGCCCTCCTTTCTCTTTCTGCCAACAGATTATCAGATCTCAATGTCTCCACTCCTTCCTCTCTGCTGTCAAACGTGTTCTCACCTGCCTCCTCCTTTTATAAAAGCGTTTCAAGGGCAGCACCAAGTTCCTCACCAAACTGAAACAGACTTCCTAATTTTAACACACTTTAAATGAGGTTGGGAGTGATTTGGTTTATTTATTCCATGCACTCATACTGTTATACTGGAAAGTTTTAAAATATGTTCCCATTTATCCAAATACATGTCTAAAATCTAAAAACTGACTTGGATTCCAGTACAGAAAATCTTACCACTATAAAGGCTGGACTATGGTTGATGAAATATTTTGATCACAGCAATTTATGAACACAATGTACTGAATTTATAGAAGGCTTCAGTCCTTTTCTGGTGGAGGGCCTACCTACAATGTCAGCTGGCCATAACATTTAGTCCTTGCTGCTGGAAAGTCAGGTACCATTATGGTGAGCCACCAGGAGAGGAAAGCCACTAGACTACTTGAGGAGGGTTGAATCAGTGTAGGTCAGAAAAACAAAGCAGGTTAAAGTTTCTGTTCCAATCAGTCCTGGAATTGGACCTTTGAGTAGAACTTGTACTTCTAGTCTGAGCTAGGGATTAGAAAAACCCAGTTTCAAAAACAAACAAACCAAAACAAAACCCCTTATTGTTTAACTATCTTATAAAAATAGTGAAAATTCCCTTCCTTCTTCATATCTTTACCTCATGAAATCTGTAGGTTCCTTTAAGGCTCAGCTCTTTCCTGATCTTCCTAGGCATCTTCCAGTAGAATTTATGTTTGTTTGTTTGAGGCAGAAACTATTATGTCTTTGTATCCCCCAAATCTCCTACAATTCCTTTTGCAAAGTAGGTTGTTTAATAAATTGTGGTTGAATGAGTGAATGAATGCCAAGAGGGGGTGCTTCAAAAAGGAAAAAAAAAAGCCAATACCAAAAAGGCTGCTGCTGCCATCACCACTACTACCACAGCTAAGTGGTGTGGTGGATAGAGCACTGGGCCTGTAGTCAGGAAGACCTGAGTTCAAATTTGGCCTGATGCGTACTAGCTGGTTACCCTGGGTAAGTCTCTTAATCCTATTTGCCTCTGTTTTCTCATCTGTAAAATGATCTGGAGAAATCACACCAATATCTTTGCCAAGAAAATCCCAAGTGGGGTGATGAAGAGTTGGATTCAACAACTACTCCTATGAACATGAGTACTTCTACTACTATTGTTTCTGTCTCCTTGGCCATGCCTTTACTACTATGCCACATATCTCTCTCATAATCGGTAAATCATTAAGGATTTATTAAATGCCTACTAAAGGAGTAGGCATTATGCTAAGAGCTGGGAATACAAATGTAATAAATGAAATAATTCCTATTCCCAAAGAATTTAACAATCTATCGGCAGTGAAACTCTGGAGTAAGTCCCTTAACCTGTCAAGGATCAGGCAATTCTCTAAAATTATAAGTTTTAGAGCAGGTGCTGATCTTCATGGAAAAGATTTTCTTCATTGAGAATTCTTTAAGCCATTGAAATGATTTCAGTCTGGTCTAAAATTTATTATTATTATTAAGGTGGGAATAAAAATTGTCTTTCCACTTTTTCTCTTTGGAGTTTCCTGCCCTGGTTTCATTTTACTTTATTGTTTTGGGTCTTAAACATATTATTAGTGTGTATATTTGTATCATTAAATAATTACAGGTGTTGAATAGCTGGTATTATGCTTCATTTACCATTAATTTATACCTCATGTCTATAAAATGCCTTACTTTTTTTCTCCCTTTGGATGTATTGTGGTTCCTGAGCTAAAAAGAATTTGTTTACAGTGTAGAGAATGTGTTTGGGAGATATGCTAGACACAATCAGTTTGCTCATATTATTTCATAGAGTCAGATTTGGAACTGGAAGAGACCTTGGAGATCATTTTCTATTTATTAGAAGTAATTCCTTATTTTCTGAATAAGGAAAGTGTGGTCCACAGAGGAAAAGTGACTTCTCCAGGGTAGCATTGGTACTAAATGATAGAGCTGAATTTGAGTGGACTCCAAATCCACTATTCTTTTTATTAAACCATTTAGTTTGTTCATCTATTTGTTGATTATTATTATCATGGGGCAACTAGGTGGTGAAGTAGATAGAGCACTGGTAGAAGGACCCGAGTTTATATCTGGCCTCAGACATTTACTAGCTGTGTGACCCTGGGCAAGTCATTTAATCTTGTTTGTCTCCATTTCCTCATCTGTAAAATTAGCTGGAGAAGGAAATGGCCAACCACTTTAGTATCTTTGCAAGGAGTACCCCAAATGGAGTCAGGAACAGTCAGACATGACTGAAATGACTGATCAACAACCACAACATTATTATTAATTATTATCTTTATAAAGAAAAGTTTGAGTTTCCTAAACTGGTACTTACCCACCAACTACAGGTGAGATCCACAGTGGTTATTTTGGAACAATATGAAGTTGAAGTGTCAGGGAGAGTCTCTTCCAACCAAGTGTTGCTCCAGATAGATGCCCCTCTTGGCTTAGATAAATTGAATGTTACATTGGGATGCTTTGCTTTTCACAGATAGAAGTTGGATGGGGGAGGGTTGAGAAACTGTAGAGATCTTAACTTAAAGGCCTTAAGAGGCAGCAAGTGGAAAGGGAATGAATATTGAATCTCAGATTGAATGGACCTGAGTTTCAATCCTGGTTCTGCTACTTACTACTTGTGTGACCTTGGGCACATCATTTCCTCTCTTTGGCTTCAGTTTCCTCATATGTAAAATTAAGGGGTTGGACCAGATCTTCCGTATCTTTTCCATCTTTGGCATCCTGTACATTCTAAGATCCTTTCCAGCTCTAAATTCTATTGCTTAGGCATTCCGGGCAAATGTAGACACCCTATATCTGAAAGTCTTATCTGATACTTATTAGCCTTTTTGGACAATATAGTGTGCAATTGGATTTAATGTTAGTTTATGCAAGGCTAATTTAAAAAGCTAAAGCAACCAAATCTATTAAATGGGATTTTATTTGATTAATAAAAATGCTAGATTGTTTTAGGATTGAATAAATATAAAATGTTAATTGGATATAAAATGCTTATTTATGTGATTATAGGCATTGCCATAAAACTATAGGACAGTTATTATTGTTTAATATTACTTTAATTAGAACAGATCTTTCATTGTCTATACAAAGTGTGTGGGTTTTTCAGCTTCTTATTTTTATTTTTTTGCCTATACAAAATTGGAAGAGAATATGGGCTCATCACCTCCCATAGTCTGTCAGGAACCACCCTGAGATTTAAAGGAAGTCAAAGGACAAAATAAAATAGTGGGAATTTTCCCTTATAACAAGGGTTAAGTATCTAAACTGTATTTTGGGGTCACAGTGTTTAAACTGTCTTGAATCAATAAAGCAAAAAAATGTGGGAGAAAAGATATGTCTTATTATTATCTAAAAGTTTTTAGTATTAATAGAAAAAAATAAATTGCTAAAGGACCTTGAGAAGGCATCTATTCCAGGTTCCTACAGTAAATCCTGAGATTATACATTGAAAATTCGAAGTCCAACTCCTTCTTTTATTATAGATGATAGGATTGAGTCCCAAAGAGATTTAATGAATGGCTTGTCCAAGATTATTCAGCTATTAAGGCAAAGCTTACAGTTGGAGCCATGTCTTCTGAAACGAAGATGCCCTAATCAAAAGCTAAACATCCAGGGAATACTCCAAAGTCTTCAGAGGAGGGAGCTCCACAGTTTCTTTTCTTGGTGCAACCTAAATGCTTACTTCTCAAGTGCCTGATGTGTTCTGTTTATTGTCCTTTGTTCTTTGGCCTTTGGCCTAGCCTCCTCAGAGAAAAGAATGTTAATAAGACCATCCATCAGATTATGACTGCTCCAGCACAGTGCCCAGCGCATAATAAATGCTTAATAAATGATTATTGACTGACATTTAGTCAACAGTATACGTTGAGCTATATTAACCTCTGCCCTAAAGAAGTCTATGTTCTATATCAGTGAACCAGATATTACAGAAGAACCCTCTATAAGAGTGCCAGGTCTAGAGTCATGAAGAATTCAAGAGTCAGAAAAGAAGGCAAGAATTCAGTAATCTTCCTGAATTCAAATCTGACCTCACATACTTCCTGGCTATTTGACCCAGGAGGAGTCTCTTAATCCTGTTTGCCTCATTTTTCCTCATCTATAAAATGATCTAGAAAAGGAAAATGGCAAACCACTCCAGTTTATGTAAAGAAAACTCCAAATGGGGTCATGGAAAGTCAAACATAACTGAACAATAACTACTACTATAAGAAAATGAAGAGAACAGGAATCTGCTCTGCTTTTCTCCCTTCAATAGGTTTAAACTCTTCCTCTTTCTCCCTTTTGGTTTTTCTCTTCTCCCCTTCTTGAAGTTTGGAGCAGCAGGGAATGGCTGAGGAGACATTGGTTTGGGCTGAATTTGTAGCCTTTCTGGCAAGTCCTAATTCTCAAATTATGTACCTCGAGGCACCACACACATGGGAGTGGCAAAAGTCAATTGGAGTCAAAACCTCTCCCACACTGTGTTACTTGGTGTCCCTGGAGGATTTTGTTATGAACACCTCCCCTCAACATCCCATTCTGGAAGCCCAGTGAGCTCCCTGCTCTCAGACTTCTCCTCTGAGGCTCTCTCAGACTGAATTTTTGACTAGATTGGGAGACTTTCTGCTTCAGTGAACAACAAAGACCAGAATGTTGAGAAGGCTATGGGGCCCTGGGAACATAAAACTGTCAGGATATTATCTTCTTGTTGTTTAGTTGTTGTGTCTGACTCTGTGACCCCATTTGGGGCTTTCTTGGCAACCACTGGAGTGGTTTGTCATTTCTTTCTTAAGCTCATTTTGCAAATGAGAAAACTGATACAAACATTGTTAAGGGACTTGCCCAGAGTCACACAGCTGATAAGTGTCTAAGGTCACATTTGAACACAAGAAGATGAATCTTCCTGATTCCACTCCCATCACTCTGTGCAACATGGCGCCACCTAGCTGCCCCTATGTTTTCCTTTTATTATTGTTTAGTCATGTCTGACTGTGACACCATTTGGGATTTTCTTGGCAAACATATTAGAGTGGTTTGCCGTTTCCTTCTCTTAGGAGATAGGAAAAAAAAACACAGTATGGCATAGTAGAAAGACCTAAAATTTAATCCCTGTTTTACCACTAACAAATAGTTTGATTTTAGACACTTTCCCTCTAGTAACCTCAGTTCCTCAGTGTCCTTAACAGTCAGAGCTAGCAGTATGCATGCAGAAAGATCTGTGGACTTGATTTTTGAGGACCCTTTTATTGCTAAATTTTAGTTTCTAGGAAGATGAAAAATGACATAGCTGGTCTACTGGCCTTGGACAGGAATCCTGGAGCTACATTTTGGGGTTTCCCAGAAATTGTTATTTCCTAACCCTATGACTCATTCCAGGAACTCCACTAATGGCCTTCTTTGAATTCTTAAATTGAACTCTACTTCCCAGGCCTAAAAAAGAACCCTAAAACAAAGACTGATTAGGGCTAATCCCAGAGGGAGACTCACTTGCCAATTTAGGTAGGCAAGGTAGTAAGTGGCATGGGCAACTCATCTGCTGCAATATTTTATTATTCATTCACAATGGACCCACTAGATCTTTCCTACCATGTTTTGAGCCAAACTGGTTTATAAACTTCAGTCACTCTTGCCCCGCCCCCCTTTTTAAAAAAAAATGCTTATCTCCCTCAGAAGTTTCTTTCTCTTGATTCTCATTTAATCTCTCAATTAGTTCAGAAAATGACTCCTCCCTCTCTACCTCTTTGAATTATAATTCCTCAGATTTTTCCAGGGTTTGATTATTTGTAAAGTAATTTCACACCTATCACTTCTCATGGTAACCCTGTGAGATACAACCTCTCTTTCTCACCCAGAAACCTCACCCTTTTTCTGGTAAGATCAGGCTACATGATTTTTTCAGGTTTCTAAATGAGGTTTTGTGATTCTCTGATCTTTTCATTCTGTCATTCAGCTTCTGCAATTCCCTTGGTCACTTTAGGTTCCTTTCCTGGACCTTCTCCTACCTGGTTCCATTTCCATTGAGTGCTGGCCCTAAGCCTTTACCAGATGAGATTACATTGCCTCATAGAGGTTTGGGGGTGGTGTCTGGGGTGAAGTTGCTGTTTGGATTGTGCCCAGATGGAGATCGGCAGCTTTTTGAATGTAGCAGAGTATCTGGTCAATATTTGTCCTGCTTTTGTGTTTTACAGGTGTCAAGGCAATATGCCTTTCATTCTATAATCCAGCTTGTATTTGCCACTTTCCCATCAGATCTTGGACAGAGGAGGGAGTGATATGTGAAAATATCACCCTTTTCCCCCGGAGTAGCACGAATTTTACTACCCCTAGTCTTTTGAGCCCTTCCGGCTTGATTTGGCTATCCCCAGCCTGCCTTGGATAGAACTCCGAGCTGATAGCTTTATTTCCTCCTGCTGATTCCTGGCAGCTTCCATTAGCTTTATCCCCAGAGGAATTATACCCAGAGATGAAGCAAGATATAAATCAATTTCTTGAGTCTTGAGGAAAACACAGGATTGAGCCCACCATTGGTGAAAAATCCTTAACATTCCAAGGCCACTTCCTGTGTGTCTTGGTCTTCACTGGCCCTTTTAAGTTCTGGATTTGTTCCCTTGACTAGGTTCACTAGTTCTTGGAGTCATCTATCACTTACCATCTGTAAGCCTTCACACCTTCTGATGCTACTCTTCCTTTGGGAATTGGATAGGTCTGGTCCCGATGCCCTTGGTAAGAACAGCTTGATGGAGGGGATGGCTTCTCTGCTGTGATTCAGGATAGGAGTCCCAACAGACTGGGGCTCAGCTAGCTTCCTGCCTCCATAGAGTTGCCTTTGTTGTGAGTGGTTCTCTGACTTCACAAAAGCATCTTTTGCCACTAGGGAGTAAGGCTTTCAGACACTGGAGACATTGTTAGAGAGGGAGCAGTTGTTTAAGGGATAGTCATGGTAGAGCCAAAAGGCCTAATGCATCAATAATGCTAACTCTTCTCACTTTTTCAGGCACTGTTAATGTCTATTCATATAGTATGTTTGTATTAATTTTAATCAACTTAGATGCATTTCCTAAAAGACATAATAATAGCTGGTATTTATATAATACTTTGAGATATGCAAAATGATTTATTTATGCTAACTCACTAGTCATAGCCAGCTCTCAAGTATCAGTGTATGGAGTATCCAGGGCATATCTCAAATTCTAGGTTGATTTCTTTCCATTGTCAACTAGGGTTTCTCTTTTAGTTGTTGGGGGAAGTGGTATTTATATATGTATGTGTGTATACATACATATATAAATGTATATATACACATTATTTATTTATTTAATACAAGAATTTAAATAATTTATTATTAAGTAGTAAATATCTATTTTATTTTTTGTTTCATTTTACATTCTGAACTATGTTTCTCCCTCCCTGCCTCTCACTAGAGAAGCCCTCCACCTGATAGATATATAGATAGATTATATATATATACACATATATGCATATATGTATGCATATATGTCCGCATATGTGTATATATATATTATATATAATTTACTTTTTAGCTTCATTTTTAAGTTCTGAACTGTTTTCCCCTCCCCCACCTCCCACTAGAAAATGCTACCACTTGACAGAGATAGATAGATAGATGATAGATAGATAGATAAATGTGTATGTATATATATGTATGTATGTATGTATGTATGTGTGTGTGTGTGTGTGTGTGTGTGTGTGTGTGTCCTTCAAAGTTATGTTTCTGATGTGGGCCAGGAGGGAAGAGAAAGAAATGTCCTCTGCTTCCCTCCTTTCCCCCTTTTGGAGGTCTCCTCTGAAGGCTGCTCCCAGATTTCAATCATTCTCACTTTTGAACTGCTGAAAGTTGTCTTGGCTTTAGCTATTTAAAGCCCCCATAGACATGAGTAATTTGCTTACTTAGCCAATCTCTTTGCTTCTTCCTTGACTCAGTTAGAGAAATATTCAAAACTTATAAAAGGGTCACATGAGGTTACATCTTATTAACACATTTAAACTTCATCACTTAACTCTATTTTTGATTAAATCAGCCAACCTAGGAGTGGGTGGGGAAACATATCCTGCCTCCCTTATACTATTAACAGCCTTTGTCAACAATATTAAATAGAAATAATTTGTCTTTGGTTTTTTCCTCTTCTACCTCCCCCTCCAATGCTCTTTTTCTTTTGGTTTCTTCCCTCTGTCAGGGAAGTCATCCTAACCTCAGTCTTCCCTCTTTTTTTTATCTCAACAGCCCCCTTCTTTTACTCATTGATGATCTCAATCATTTGTTGTTTCAGTCATTTTTTCAATCCTCTCTGACTCTTCATGACCTCCTCTTGGGGTTTTCTTGGCAAAGATACTGGAGTGGTTTCCATTTCCTTCTCCAGCTCATTTTACAGATGAGGAAACTGAGGCAAATGGGGTTAAGTGACTTGCCCAAGGTCATACAGCTAGTATGTGTCTGAGGACAGATTTGAACTTAGAAATAAGTCCTCCTGATTCCAAGTCCAGTTCTCTATGTGCTGTGCACTGTGATTTAGTGTGTTCCTTCTTTTAAAGATGCTTATTGTTTTAAAAGAGGAAACTTAGGGTAATGCTGAAAACCCAAAGAACTTATATAGGAATTTGTTTTGCAACTTGTTAATGCAATTGTGTGTGTGTGTGTTTGTGTGAGTCTGTATGAGCAAAGAATGTTTTACCCCTAACATTTATCAAGAATCGCAAACATTTCAAGACAAGAACAAGGGAGAAGACTTTACAAGAAACTACTAATTGATTATATAATGTTTGTATAATATTCCCATAAGACTGTAAGTTCTATGAGCAGTAGTAGTAATAAATAACAATTGACAATTCTATAACATTCTGGTTTGCAAAAACAAACAAACAAACTTACATATGTTATTTCATTTGATCCTCACAATAGATCTGTGAAGCAGGGCCTATCATCACCTTATTTTATAGATAACAAAACTGAGGCTTAGAGAGGTTTAGTTTCTTGCCTTGCATCACCCAGCTAGTAAGTATCTGAGATGGGGTTTGAACCTAGGACTACATAACACCAACTAATGTACCTCAGGCACCAACTTGTATTTAAACTCTGTAGTTTTCCCCATGCCTTTTCAGATGTTCTGAATACAAATGTTTCCTCACTCCTAGCTCAGTTGATCTAATAAAAATAGAATTAAATGATAAAGTTTAATGTGTTAATCAATTTTTGTTGAATAAATGAGTCGGTCATTAGTCAGTAAACATTTATTAAGCACCTACTATGCGCCAGGTACTGTATCTAATGGTAGAATGTCTAATGGTGGAATAATAGAATAGTAGAATAATAATGGTAGAACAATAAATAAATTGTTACATGACAGGCTTTTCATGGGCTCCCTCAAGGATCTTCTTGGACCCCTCAAGTTATGTGAGGTAGTTGACTCCCTTCTCTAACAATTTATCAGTTGCTTGGCACAGTGCCTGACCCGTAAGAGGTGGTTAATAAATGTTTATTGACTGACTGACTCCTTAAAGATGGGGAACATCACCCTGATTTCTGATCTGGGATATAGGAACAGGAAAATAGGATCTCTTCGATTTGAATCTGTGATTTTTTTCTGAGTGATAAATTTCCTGTGTTCCTTCCTTGAACTTATTGTGACTGAGAAAATTTTAGGCTGTTCTCCAACCTTTGGAGTCACATTACTTCTGCCTGAGTGCCCACATTAGGTAGGTTCTCAGATATTAGATATGAAGAAGCAACACTGCTAATACCAATTAAAGTAATTGAACAAGTACCTTAATTAACTCGAGGTCTTCCTATTTATTCACAGGAAAGGAAAGGTAATTAATCAGCAGGAATTTGGATCTCTTAATGTAAACAGATGTCTGGACTTACCCTTTGGTGTGCACATGTGGCAGTCACCATCCAGAGAGCATCCCCGTGGTCAGCAGCTAAGACTGTGATTCAGAGAGAAGCTGAACAGAGGAAGCAGTGTATGCAGTTAGAATATATCTACCATGCTGGCCATCTGGATACCCAAGGTCCACTAAGATGAAAATTAGATATTGGCAAGGTTAGAGTTAGCCAAGATGACCAAGAAGAGTAGCACTGCAGAAAGATCTGGAAAGGCTTTTTTTCCTAGTGAAGAACTCAAATTCCATATTAATAGGCTATTTTCTGCAGCTTCAAGGATTGCTTCAGTAAGTCTGTGTGGTAGAAGAAAACTTCACTGACTTCAGAGAACCCTGGTTTCTAGTGATGTCAGTGGAATGTAAACTTCTCGAGGACAGGTACAGTCTTACTTTGGTGTTTATATTCTTAGACCCTACTGCTGTGCCTATCACAGAGTAGGCATTTAATAAATACTTGTTGATTGATGGACAATCAGATGAGTAAAGGAATAAGCCCCAGACTCAGAGTCAGTAGTCCTGGCTCCTAATCCCCACTACATTTTTAACTTAGGTAACTAATTTTCTCTTACTGGCTCTAACTTTCCATTGGTTCCAGGAAGACAGGATGGTTGAAAGAATATTGTAAGGGAAAACTGTTTCCAATGGAACAGTGGAATATAATAATAATATAATAGCTCCCATTTATATAGCATTTCAAGTCTTTCAAAGAACTATATATAGGTTATCTCATTTGATTCTCATAACAACCCTGGGAAACCATCTACTTCACAGATGAGGAAACTGAATTTGAAGGACATTAAGTGACTTGCCCAAGGTCACATAGTTAGTAAAGCATCTAAGGCAGAATTTGAATGTAGGTCTTGTTGACTGCAGGTCTAGCACTGTACCATCCAGCTACCCTAAATTTATGAAAAAAAAATTTCCCCATCACAATAACTCTATGAGATAGGTGGGGCAAACATTATTATCCCTATTTTACTGAGGAGGGAAGCAAGGTCCATAAAGGCAAGATGCTTTGCCCAGGATTAACTAGCTAATAAATGGCAAGGTTATGACCTCAAGTCTAGTTACCTGACTCCACAAGTGATGCTCCTCTGTGGGCAATTAGCTAGAAGCTCCTGGTTTGGTTATAATTGTGTTAATGATGTTATTGTAAAAGAACACCATTTGGGGCAATGTCCTGTGAGCTATGCCTGTATACCAGCTCTATCTTTCTTATTTGATTATGACCAAAGAAAATAATAGATATAGTGAAAGCATTTACATTAACAAACATAAAATACTGAATAGATGCAAGGTGATATTATATATTACATTCATAAACTGTATGCTGTGCTGACATGGGCCCAGTTCAAAAGAGCAGGGCAGTCTCCAACTGGCAGATGGAGCTAAGGGACATGACAGAAAGAAGCTAATTCATAGGATCTGGTATTGCAAACAATCTCAGGGATCATTTAATATAACTCAAATTTTATTGACCAGAAAATTGAGGCCCAGGGGCGGCTAGGTGGCGCAGTGAGTAAGAGCGCCTGCCTCGGAGTTGGGATGACCCGGGATCGAAATAGGCCTCAGAAAATGAGCACCCACACATAAATAATGACTAGCCGTGTAACCTTGAGTGAGTTACTTAACCCCAATTGCTTTAAAAAAAGAAAAAGAAAATTGAGGCTCAGAGAAAGAGGGGAAGTTACTTACCCCAGATAACACAACTAGTAAATATCAGAGCCAAGATTTGAATGCAACATATCTAACTCCAGATCCAGTGTTCTTTCCATGAAAACATAGTCTCTGAGTGATAATTTTCAAAATGTATTTTCAAGTAGTATTTTTATTTTAATCAGAAAATAGTAAATGTAAACAGGATAAGAGATCCACTATATTTTTATTAGTCCATGAAAAGGAATCTCATTTTTTAAACTCACCAATTTGGCAATTTTTCACTTAAAAATCTAAGCCAAGTCAGGAGACAAATAGGAAACCTTTATAGAGATTTATAGGTTGAGGAAATATAATGAGGAGGAAGCCTCAGCATTGCTATAGTAATGTTGGGCAGAGGAGATGACCTCAGCAGGGCAGCTGTTTCAGAGAACAGAGGGCTGACAATATCTGTAGCTGGAGGCCAACATTAATGAAAAGTCATATTTATGTACATGCTTAGGTTGACAAAGCACATTCTCCCAATCAACCCTGTGAGACATGTCATGCACAATTATCTACATTTCCTTGGAAAGACCCATGAGGTTCACAAGAGATTATATGACATTTCCAGAGACAATCAATGCTCAGAGTCAGAATTCAAACCTAGGTCTCTTTTCTGCAAGTTCAGTGATCTTTCCAAAGGACAAGTTGCTGCCTTTCAATCAACTAACAATTATCTTTTGAAGACTTTGTGTCTTTGAGTACTCTGGGGAAAACACAAGATGGGGCATGGACCCCACTCTCAAAGATTCTAGTTGGAGGGGTGAGGCTCATGCATATGAAATAGATGAAAGAAAGCATATCATCAAATAATAAAAATATCTGGCTTAGATGATGTCTGAGAAGGTAGTATGAAAGGGAAATATTAATGTTAGCAGGGGTCATTAGGGAAAAGTGACATGGTGGGACCTGAAGAATGGCCTGTTCTGGTTTAAGTCCAATTGGCCCAGTCTCTAAAGCTGATATCTAGTCATCAACATCACTAATCATGCCCTGACAAAGGCTTGGTCTTGTGAAGAAAAAATAGAGATGGACTGTATAACATTTGAGTACAGATAAGCATCTCCCACACATTTAGAAAGCCAACAAATCCTAGTCTACAATAGTAATAAGCCACCCATAACAATATTGCAATTTGGGGGGTTTGTTCATTCCAGATTTAACTTCAGCCAGGCTGCTCAGGCAATTGTTCAGATTGGCCAGATCATCGCTGTGGAGTTCAGCATGACATTTACAGTCTTAACAAACACTCACAACAACAGCAGATTAGATTTAAAATGATTTCTGTTTCTGCCTGGTTTTTCCATGAATTCTTAATTATTAATGATATTATGATATTCATGAACAGAGACTAAAGGCAGACCAACACATTTAAATCAGATTAGGCATGCATTTCTGTGACATGGTTTTGTTATTTTTTTTAGAGGAAAAAAATAACACAAAATGTTTGGCTGGGATTTTCATAATCGTTCCTTGCACAGCATTCCAAACCAATTCTCTTATGAAAAATTCAAATCCTGGTTTTTCATGTATCTACCATGCTTCCTTCAGTAGATTTCATGTAAGAACAATTTTCTTGCCTGAGATAAGAGACTTCTTTAACAGCCATCTGCCCCAGAATAATCACCTTTCACTTCACTTTAAGATTTCTCAATATTTTACCTCAGGGCAGTTGTTCTGTGGGACAATCCTAGATACATATTAAAGGCATCTATATTCATGAAGAACTCTAGATGGCTTCTACCCATTTGTCAGTGAATTTGCCTACTTTGTCCAACCCTAAACACCTCTAGTAATTTTCTTTCTATGTATTCTTGGGGAAGTATCTTAACATCTCTGGGCCTTGTTTTAGGTTTTTTTTTTTAGTCATTAATTTCAGTCATACCCAAATCTGTGTGACCCAATTTGGGGGTTTTCTTGGCAAAGATACTGGAGTGGTTTTCCATTTCCTTCTCCAAATCATTTTACGGATGAGGAAACTGAGGCAAACAGGGTTAAATGACTTGCCCAGGGTCACACAGCTGGTGAGTGTCTGAGGCTAGATTTGAATCCAAGAAGATGAATCTTCCTGATTATAAGCCCAGTACTCTATGCACTGTATCACCTAGCTGCTTGGGCCTTGTTTGCCTTAGGTGAAAGATTAAGGGAGTGCTACAAAATTTAAATGTCCATTCCAATTCTAGCTTTATACGACTCTGAGTGTTTGACTACATCAAGCATTTTTTTGGTTTTTAAGGCCCATAATTATATGACGCTATGGTGCCTAATTGACCATCTTTCTCACCTCTTCCCAATGGGAAGCCTTCACATTAGTTAAGTCCACCTCCTGACTGTCCCAGGAATGTTTATTCCTGCTCTTTTTTTGCAGACATACTATTGTCATACTCTACTGAAGATGGAACCTGTAATGAGGGAAGTCCCTAGAGGAAGTTCAAATGATGGGATGGAAGACATAGATTTAATTATTTTCTTTTTTTTTTTTGTGAATTCTAACAGCAAGCATAACTTATTGCTTACTATGTATTTGTTGTTGAGTTGTTTCAGTCACGTCTGACTCTCTCAATCCCATTTGGAGTTTCCTTGGCAAAGATACTGGAGTGGTTTTCCATTTCCTTCTCCAACTCATTTTACAGATGAGGAAACTGAGGCAAACAGGGTTAAGTGACTTGCCCAGGGTCACACAGCTGATAAATATCCGAGGTCAGACTTGAACTTAGGAAGATGAGTCTCCCTGACTCCAGTCCCAGTGCTCTATCCACTGCACCACCTAGCTGCCCCAACATAGACTTAATTCACAGCCTTGGATATTCTATTACTCTGACACCTGAGGGGCTATGATGATTGGGTAGATTAGTTGCTAGTTGTAGTTCAAATCTGAGGGTATCTGCTGAGAGCTAAGATCTTGAATACAGGTAAGTTAGCACTTTGTCTGAAGTCAAGTTGCTTCCTAGAGACTTAGTTCCTTTTATTCTGGAGGCGTTCACTGATGCCCTACATAGTTCCAGGTAGACCCTGCTGGCTTCTGCTGATTCAGCCACTCCTGCTGAGACCCAGCACTGTACAGCCATCACTCAACCTGGAATGCTTTCTCCTCTCCCCATCTGCCTATTTAAAGCTTGTCTGACCTTTACAGCCCAGCTTCAGTCTCACCTCCTCCTGGAAGCCTTCTCTTACCATTCCTGATTCTTGCTAAACTCTAATCAGTATGTGACCAAGTTTAGCATGTTGACAATGACTAGGCAACACATTTTTTAAAAGGATGTCTATGATACTCTTTGTATTTATGATGTGAGGCCATTTGGACATGAGCAGCTGTTCTTGCTTTCTCAGGGAGGCCCCAGGAGGCTGGATAAACAGGCCCCTGGTTGTCACCCCACAACACTTGGCCCACGCAGCTTGCTTTCAACTCACTCCTTAAAACCACTGAAACATGAGCTAGTGACATGCCAAATCCATTGCTTCTACTCAGTTAAAGTAGCAGAATTTTGTTAATTACAGGATTATAGTTTGGCTCCAGAAGGAAGCTAGTAAGGCTGCTGTGGTGAATTTTTGTTCAGTACATGCTTTTAGCAATGATAAAGGGACCACTGATTCAAATTCCCACACATCTGTTAAGGTCATGCCCAGGGGATGACAAAACATTTCAATAAAGGGGAAAGGTTCAGGCAATTAGTTGGGAATTTGGTCTACAAATTCTTCATTATCCAGATGATTCCAAAAATTTTATATTTCAGAGTTATGTGGGTAAGCTGGAGATATCACATTGTTATAAAAAGAGCTCTGGACTTGGACGAAAGGTCTACATTGGAGATCCAGTCCTGACAGTTACTTTGAATGATAGATACAACCTCTTTGAGTCTCATTTTCCTCATTTTTAAAATAGAGATATAATACATGCTGTTCTGAGGATTTTCTAAGAAAATTTATATAACTACAAAGTTCTAAGTATCAGAGGGAATAATAACAATAAATTAGCATTTATATAGCACTTTAAAGTTTATAAAGTGCTTTACAAATATCTCATTGTATCCTCACAGCAACCCTTTGAAGTAAGTGTTCTTATTATCTCTGGTTTTTTGTTTTTGTTTTTCATTTTTAACAAATGCTTTATTAACTTCTGGTTTACATCATTCATTTATGCCATATTTTGAGTTACAATTTTTTCCCCATTTTTCCCCTACCCACCATGCCAGAATAGCAGTCCCACAAGATAACCACTCATCCAATCTGCTCTCTCCCATACCTTCTCCCATACCCCCTTCGACTTTTCCATTACAGCAAGGTGAATCTCTGTGCCCCAATACCTGCACATCTTATCTCCCAATTACATGCAAAATAGTATTAATAATAGTATTTATATATTTGAAACATTTAATTTTAAGAACTCTAATTTCAGATCCATTCCCTTCCTCCCTTGTCACCCATTCCCTCTGGGAAGATAAGTAATTCAGTATGTGTTGTACATGTATAGCTATGCAAAACATTACCATAGTATATATATTGTAAAAGGCTGTTTATAATTCCCTCCCACCCATCCCACCCCCAACCTGGTCCATTCCCTACATGATCCTGTCCCTCTTCTATAGTGGGTACTTCCAACCTCCCCTCCCCCTAGAATGTCCTCCCCTCCATCATCCTTCCTCTCATCCCCCTTCCCCCTACTCTGCTACAGGGTGAGATATCCCATTTAGTATGTATGTCATTCTCTCCTTGAGCCAACTTCAATGAGAATATGGTTTTGCCTTTTTGCTTTCCTGTTCTTCCCCTCCCCTGCAACCACTTCCCCTTGTTTCTTCTACATGAGATAGTTTACCCTACCCTGTCTCTCTTCATCTCCTCTTGCCACTTTCCTCTCTCACCTCATAATTTCACCCCTTAAGTATCATCCCTTCCCAACAAATTCCACCTATGCCCTCTATCCATGTATAACTGTAAACATATATATATATATATATATATATATATATATATAAACATTCACATATGTATTCATATGCCCATATACCCTTCTTCCATTATTTTCATAGTGAGAAAAGTTCCATCAGTCACAGTTAGTGTTTTTTCCATGTAGGAATGTAAATAGGTCAACTTTGATAAGTTCCTTTTGATTTCTTTTCCCTGATTGCCTTCTCAGGTATCTCTTGCTTCTTGTGTCTGGATGTCAAATTTTCTATTCAATTCTGTTTTTTTCCTCAAGAATGCTTGAAAGTCCTCTATTCCACTGAATGACCATATTTTCCCCCTGAAACAAAATACTCAGTTTTGCTGGGTAGGTGACCCTTGGCTTCAATCCCAGCTCTTTTGCCCTCTGGAATATCATATTCCATGCCCTTCAATTCCTCAGTGTAGAAGCTGCCAGGTCCTGTGCTATTCTGATTGTGTTTCCACAATATTGAAATTGTTTCTTCCTGGCTGCTTGGAGTATTTTCTCCTTGATCTGGGAATTCTAGAACCTGGCTATAATATTCCTGGGAGTTTTCTTTTTGAGATCTTTTTCAGGAGGTGATTGGTTTCTTTCAATCTTTATTTTGCCTTCTGGGTCTAAAAACATCAGGGCAATTTTCCTTGAGAATTTCTTGAAGGGTGATTTCTAGGTTCTTTCTTTGATCATGGCTTTCAGGTAGTCCAATAATTTTTAAATTGTCTCTCCTGGATCTATTTTCCAGGTCAGTGGTTTTTCCCATGAGATATTTCACATTGCCTTCTATTCTTTCATTTGTTTGGATCTGCTTAACAGCATCTTGATTTCTCATAAAGTCATTAGCTTCCATTTGCTCCAGTCTAACTCTGAAGGAATGAATCTCCTCAGTGAACTTTTGAGATTCTTTTTCCATCTGGCAAATTCGACTTTTTAAGGCATTCTTCTCCTCATTGCCCTTTTGGGCCTCCTTTGCCATTTGAGTTCGTCTATTTTTTAAGGTGTTGTTTTCCTCAGTCAGGCTGTTGACCCTCATTTCATACTTTTCCTGCATCCTTCTCATTTCTCTTTCCAATTTTTCCTCCACTTCTCTTATTTGATTTTTAAAGTCCTTCTTAAGGTCCTCTATGGCCTGTAACCCACTCATATTTTCCTTTGGGGCTTTTGAAGCAGGATTTCTGACCTTGCAGTCCTCCTCCTGTTCTATGCTTCGATCCTCTTTGTCCCCAAAATAGGAGTCTAATGTTGCATTTTTCTGTTTATTTTGTTTCCTTTGCCTTGGCATGTTGCCACTTAATTACTTGGCTTTTGGGCTTGTTGCCACAGTAGGACTCTGCCACCAGACAGGGAAGCTTCCATCCCAAAGCTGGGGATGGAAGCTTCACAATTTCCGTTTCTGGCAAGCTGGATACCCACCCCACAACCTACACCCCAGCCCACAATCCAGATCCAGGGAGGTTAAAGCAAGAGTGATTACCCCCCCAAGACTGATCGCTGTATCTCCTTACAGTTCGCAGGCCAGGAGCTGGATCTGCCACTGAAATTGCAAAATGGTGTGTCTCCTCAGTGGCTTCCAGCCCCTAGGGGATGAACCCGACACGTTCCCCAAATACTGGTCCCAAAGTCCATAGGGCACTAAGCCCTCACTTTGTCCTAGGCATGTCTGTGTTGACAATTCTGGAATCGCCACAGCTGCTGGTGTTCTGGGGTCCCTCCGGCCAGCTGCTGGCCCAGCCACCCTGGGGCTAAAACCTGGGCTCACGCAGACCTCTGCACACTGGGCGGTCAGCTCCCAGAGCACTATGCTGGCCCTTCCTGCAGGGCTGCTGGGCTGTCCTCAGCAGGAGGTTAGCTTCTCTGTGTTGTTCTGTGGGTGCTGGCACTCCAGAAGTTGTTCAGAGGCCCCTTTTACATGGTTTGGAGGTGATCTGGGGGAAGAGCACCTTGGCAGTGCTGTTTCTACTCCACCATCTTGGCTCTGCCTTATTATCTCTGTATTATAGATTTGGAAACTAAGGTTAAGTTACTTACCCAAGGTCACAAAGTTAGTAAATACTTGAGGCCAGCTTTGAACTCAGGTCTACTAGATTCCAGGTCCAGGGCTCTTTCCACCACACCACCTAGCTGCCTCTGAGTAGTTACTGGATTTTCCACTTTTCATCCAGTTGTTTTGGCATCTTGTAGACACTGTCTAGATCTGCCATATATCTCCTTTCATGTAAATTCTTTGTCATTGTTGTTGATATTTAAACAATTCCTTGGTAATCCAAAAATAGGAGATACAAATGTTAAATTGATTGTTTCTGTAACACTGGTTATAGAAGGAAACAATCCTTAGGTATTATATACTACACTCCTTCCCCTAGTCTCCTTTTTTCTCTTGGTTCCGGCCCCAATCAAAGTCCGCATTGGTGGAATTAGCATGATTTTTTGGACTCTTTATGTCTATAATTGGAGATTTTCCTTGTGAATAAAGGTCTTGGTTATTAGGGAGGATTTGGGGTTAAAACCACATTATCACTCCAACACTACACTAATATGTATAGTAAACAGCACCACAATATGCCTGGAATGCTAAAATTGTATTGGAGAAGGTAGATTCTACTCCTTACCTTTGTGACCTATGGCAAACCACTAACCTTGGTGAGCCTCAGTGAATTCATTTGTAAAAAGAAAGGTTTGACTAAATGACCCCAGAATTCTACTCCAGTTTCACCACCTGTGAATCTTTGTATTGGTAAGTGGTACTGCTCATGTTTCAATGTTTGTCTTCCATATTAAGGCTTCTTTTTCTGCAATCATGCTCACTTTTTGAGAGAGCTCCATGTTCTATAAGGAAACTCTATGGCCTCAGGAAGGCAACATGATGAACAAGAAAGGTCTTGGGACTAGGCAGGAAAACAGGTTCTATTTGAAACTTTGCTAGTTCAATTCAATTCAGGCACTTCTTAGGCACCTAATATATTCAGGCACTAAGCTAGGTGCTTAGGATATAAAGACAGAACTGCAATACTTCCTGCCTCAAGGAGCTTACTCTCTGCTCTGAGACAGAGGTAGGTGTCCAGAGATAAGTGCATAAAATTACTTGCAAAATAAACACAAAATAATTTTGGGATTGGAAGAGAGAGCACTGGGGGACAGGGAGGAGGGAAAGGTCTTTAGAAAGTACCCTGTGGAGGAGGGTGTAAGCCAAGCCTTGGAGGGAACCTTTTAAATTACTCTGTGACTTTAGGTAGGTCACTTATTCTCATGAAACCTCACCTGTAAAACAAAGATAATAACTCTTGGCCTGCTTTGTCTCACAAGGCGGTCATGAGGATCAAATGAGAAAATTAATTTGAGCGGGCTTTGGAAAACACAAAGCACTGTGTACAAATGTAAGGTATTATCTTTGTTATCAGTCCATATTTGGAAGTCCATTCATGTTTAAATAAGCATGCAGCTGGGCTGCCTCTCTGTGCAGTGGGTGCTAAAACAGAGCCAACGAGAGGAGAGGAACCAAAACACAAGCTGGAGTTACATCCATAAAAATATCTTGGGTGTGATAAACTTGTCATTGTAAATAGAGCACGTTAGTCATGGAAAGGCGGCTGTTTCCACACAGCCCGCTTCAGGACAGGCCACTGGGTGAGGCTATAAATGGCTCTGAAAATGAGTTATGACACTATTACTCTGACAGCTTGTAAAAAATAAATAAATAAAAGAGCAAATGTTTTCAGGAATTTAAATTCCATCAGCAATCTCAGTATTTTGCCTACCTGATGCCAAACATCCAGATAGAAGATTTAATTCAAACTAAGCTTTTTAATAGTAGTGTTTTGTGTTGGTGTAATATATAACTTAATTCTGGACTTGGAAGAAGACGACCTGAGTTGAAATCTTGCCTCAAATAATTACTAGTTGTGGGACTCTAGCCAAATCATTTTTAATTTCTTTGGGCCTCAGTTTCCTCATCTGTAAAATGGGCAACTAAGTGGCTCAGTGGAGAGAGTGCCAGGCCTGAAGCCAGGAAGACTCATCTTCACTGAGTTCAAATTATGGCCTCAGACACTTGGCAGCTGTGTGACCCTGGGTAAGTCAATTAACTTTGCTTCAGTTTCTTCATGTGTAAAATGATCTGGAGAAGGAAATGACAAACCACTCCAATATCTTTGCCAAGAAAACCCCAAATGGGGTCACGAAGAATCAGACATGACTGAAAATGACTGAATAACAACAAAATGGAGATAATAACAGCATCTTCCTTAGAAGTTGTTGTGAGAATTAGATGAAATAATCTATGTAAAGCCTTTTGCAAATCTTAGAATGCTACATAAATTTGAGGTATTGCTAGAGGCAGCTTTTTTGTGGTAGATACTTCTTAGGAAGATACAGGTTTGGATTCTGCCTCCGACATTTACTAGCTGTGTGATCCTGTTCCTTGGTTTCCTTATCTGCAAAATGAAGGGGTTGAACTTGATGACTTCTAAGGCCCTAGTTCTCAAATTATGATTTTAGGACCCCATCATCATTATCTTTTTTAAAAATTAATTAATTAATTAATTTTTTTTTAAAGCAATTGTGGTTAAGTAACTTGCTCAAGGTTACACGGCTAGTCATTATTTATGTGTGGGTGCTCATTTTCTGAGGCTGGATTTGATCTCGGGTCATCCCAACTTCGAGGCCGGCGCTCTTACTCACTGCTCCACCTAGCCGCCCCTTTAGGGCAATTGGGGTTAAGTAACTTGCCCAAGGTCACACAGCTAGGTTTTTGTTTGTGTGGGTTAAGTGTCTGAGGCCGGATCCGAACTCAGGTCCTTCTGACTCCAGGGCTGGTGCTCTATTCACTGCGCCACCTAGCCGCCCCAATTTATGTTTAGTTTTCTACATTTACTTCCATAAGATTCATGAGTTTCAAAATTTCTCCCCCTCTTCCCTCCCCAAGATGGTGTGCAATTTGATATAAGTTCTACTTATACATTCATATTAAACATATTTTCATATTATTCATGTTGTAAAGAAGAATTAGAACCAATGGGAGAAACAACAATAAAGAAGAAACAAAACAAAATAACAACAGAGAAAATAGTATGCTTCAGTCTGCATCCAGGCTCCATAGTTCTTTCTCTGGATACACATAACATTTTTCCATCATGAGTCTTTTGGAATTATCTTAGATCCTTGCATTGCTGAGAAGAGTTAAGTCTATCAAAGTGGGTCATCACACAATGCTGCTGTTACTGTGTACAATATTCTCCTAGTTCTGCTCACTTCACTCAGCATCAGTTCATATAAATCTTTCCAGGTTTTTCTGAAGTCCACTTGCTCATCCCATCATTATCTTAAAGAGACACAGAAAAGCAGACTCATTGTAATGGAAATGCAGATTTAAAGATCTTCCCTGCCCCTAGGCCCTTTGATTGGCTTAAGAGACTTTGATTGGCTTTAAGAGACTCTGAAAACCTTCCTTGACTTGAAAATATGCTCTGCCTCCTAATAGGCTGAATGTGGTCACATGGAGCCTGTGGTGGGAGGCTTGTTTTTCAAGGAAGCCCACACCTTGATACTTTGTGATTGGGCAGTGGGTCAAGAAGGTTGTTACAATCTCTGAGCCAGGAGAAGGCTATATAAACCCTGAGGAGAGGCTTTGCTTTGGGGCTCACTTTGAGAAGTGTTGTGTGATTTGACCAGATGAGACTCTGGGAAGCCGTTGTTGAGAGCCCCCCGGCTTTGAAAACCCAGATGTTGATGCTTCCCTCTCTGGTAACTGTGATTTGGTATTGATGTATGTAATGTTGGGACAGTTTGGAAGCCTGTCTGTAACTCTGAAGTTCTGTAACTCTGAAGTTTGGGGTGCTGACCTTTTTCCCCTGAACTAGGTAATGTATGTTTGTTTGATTAAAGTAAGCTTGTTAACCCATTTTGAGTTGCTTTCCTTTTGAAAAGCAGATCTAAGAACCTGTGTTGGCAGCTACCCTGGGGATATTGGGGTGCTTGCCGCTACACTCATTTAGTCAGAATTCTGTCACGGTTTAATGGGGAACAAATGAACTGAGACAGTGTAGGGTTTACCTGTGGACCAGAATTGTGCTACAAATAGGATTTCCTAGGTACAGCCAGGTCCTAAAGCTTCAAATACTCTTCTCTGAAAAAGGTATATGGCTAGTTAGCCTTGCTACTTATCTTTGTCTTGGTGCCAAACCTCACTTCTCTGTCTCAGTCCTGATTGCTGCCTACTTGCTGCCCTTGAATCCAAACTACTTCCTCTGCTTATCAATTTGTCTCCTGTCCTTAACTTTTTTATCTCCTCTTCTTCCACTTTTATAGAAGAAAGGTCCTGTGCTTTTTCTCCTTGTCAGTCAATCAGTCTACAAACATTTGCCAAGTATCTACTTTGTGCAAAGTGTTTTGCACAGTATAAGGGACTATAGAGCCAATGAAATATTTATAGTGCCCAAGATCATGATAAAGACCATGACTATAAGTATCGAATGACATTCTATTGCAAAATATACCAACCTGTCCAAATAGAGTACAGAACTGAAGCATTTATTTAGACACCAGAAAACCAAATCCCAAAATGAGTAAGCTGATTCCATCATGGTACCAAAAATATTCAGAAGGCATAATAATACCAAGAGCCATAGCACTTTTCCACAAACCAATACAAGATCAATATTTACTCACAAACCTCTCAGTCTCCATGTCTGAGGTCCTCTCTCCCCCATCAACCTGCTAGCTCTGACTGCCAGCTTCTTTTGAGCTCTGCTCCACCCTTTAGCAAATTCCCTCCATCGCAGGCTCCATGTGATCACATTCAGCCTATTAGGGAGCAGAGTTTACTTTCAAAGCAGGGGAAGTCTTCAAACTCCCACCTAGGTCTGTTAAGCATCAGGGAAGATCTTCAAATTTCCATTCCCATTGCAGGAACAGAAGAAAATCATGAGGGAGATGAGACTGTTAAGAGAAAAATGAATAGTTCAAGGCAGCACATTATTAAGTAAATCACAAAATTCTTATAGGTAGGGACTATATTCTTTTTTTTTGGGGGGGGGGGTACTTTTACCGAGGTATTTACTAAGCAGGTATAGCAAGAACAGTTAATGCTCCTGTTTCTGAAGAGAATCCAGGGTTGTACACTCCTCTTACAAATACAAGCAGAAACCACTTTTCATTTTGTCTTCATATCCTCAGTACCTAGCAGTTCTTTCCACTTAATAGCTGTTTAAGAAGTGTTTATTGCATTGAGTTGGATCAAATTAGATTGGAAAAATAGCAATAAAGTAAATTCCTGCATCGCAGGGACAATTTCATTTTTGTCATTACTTCTTCAGTGTCTTACATGGTACCTGGTACATGGAGGAGATTAATAAATGCTTATTTATTGACTGAAGTATGTGGGAGAGGCAAGAAATACCACAGGGAATGATCAGTTTGGGTGAGGGTGATGAAGGAAAATTTAAATCGCAATTGTGGGCTGTGAATGGGGATCATCTCCTTGACTTTAAATGACTTTTAAAAAACCAGTCTCTTAGTCATCAAATGGCACAAAAATACCTTCCTCTTTATAGAACCCAGTAACACTGTGTTCTCTGCCATTGTGCTTAGCTGGCTCAGTCTTCCTGAGCTGTGCCCATGTGTTACGGGAGCCAAAGCTTTGAATTTGGAGTCACAGAACCTGGGCTCTGTCCCTATTGCCCTCTATAATATTGAACAAGTCATCTCTCAGCATCAGCTTACTTATCATGCCCAGAATGAGGGGGTGCATATTCCTACTCTCCTATATTTTGAGAGGACAGCAAGCTTCAGTATGTTCTTCATTTCTGCATGTCAGATTTGGGGAAGGACATTGATACTCTGGGCATCATTCAGAGAAAAGGAAACAGGATGGTAAAGGCAGCTGAGGGAATTAGGGATGTATAATGTAGAGAACAGAAAATTTGGGGGAGGGGAACAGGATAACTAGCTTCAAGTATTTGAAGGACTTCCTGCAGAAGAACGCTTTGTCCTGTATTTAGCTTCAGAGAACATTAATGGAAGCAATGGATGGAACCTGCTGAGTCTGATTTTGGCTCCATGTGGAGAAAGCTGTAAGGGAGTTACACCAGGGTAGGATTAGGATGTGTGCCCCTCAGAAAAAGGTTGTTTCTCTCTCCCTCTCTCTCCCTCTCTCCTTCTCCTGTGTGTCTCTGTCTCTCTTCTCTGTGTGTATGTGTCTGTATTTCTCTCTTCTCTGAGTATCTCTGTCTCTCTATGTCTCTCTGTTTCTGTGTCTGTCTGTTTCAGACACACACACACACACACACACACACACACACACACACACACTCAGGCTAAGGCTTGATGAGGGGTTGCTCAGTATCCTGGAGTTGAGGATTCTTATGTGGCTTCAGGTTGGACTTCAATGCCTTCCTGAGGTGTCTTCCACCTCTGGTATTCCATACTTCTGACTAGATGACCCCTAAGGCGCCTTTTAAATCCCAAGATCATATACTGCTACAGTAAGCAAGGACACAGACCTTTCCATTCACTTAATCATTTGCTGAATACCTTTCTACCAACCTTGCAGAGGGAAATAATTTCATAAAGAAATTCATTTATTGACTTCTCCATTTGTTCAGCTTAATAAACATCTGTTCATTATTGCTAGTTTTAAAAGAAAATCAGGGCCAAATGTCCCCCTGTTTTACCCTCCATTGCTTTCTTGGACATTTTGTGAAAGACAGAATCAATAAGTTTTAATAGAATAGCTATTGTGCACCCATTCCTGGGGCAGCATTTGTGGGAGAGCCACTTAACTGAAGACTAATACTCATAAAAAGGACAAGATTTAAATACATTCAAGATAAAGATACATATCACGAGAGTATCTAAAGTATATAATTAATGACTAAGTGATAATAAACAGGAAGTTCCATAAGACTTTAGGGGCCATAGAGAACATTAAGGGCTAGGAAGACTCTGTAATCTTTTCATTTTAAAAGATGAGGAAACAGAGGCCCAAAAAGGTTGAATGACTTAGCCAAAGTCACACAGCTAATAAAAAAACTGAGTAAAATTTTGAACTCAGATTGTTTATCTGGGTTCAAACGGTATTCTTCTCTTTGCACCATGAAGCCTGTCTAGCCAAATGGGGAGCTATTGGAGGTTTTTAAAAGCAGACGACTGACATAGAACATTGTTGGAGGGAGATTAATTTGACTTTTATGTATGTGATCAATGAGGTTGGGAAAGAGGCAGGAGTTAGTGAATCCAGTTAGGAGGCTGTTTGTATTAGGTAAGATATGAGATATTTAGGGTCTGAAGATTGAGTGTTATTTCTTATTTGTCTCTATTTTCCTAGACTTTATTGTTATGTGGGCTGGTAGGTGGCGCCATAATGCACAGAATGCTGGGCCTGGAGTCAGGAAGACTAATCTTCCTGAGTTCAAATACAGCCTCATACACTTACTACCTTTGTGACCCTGGGTAAGTCACTTAACCCTGTTTGCCTTAGTTTCCTCATATGTAAAATGAGCTGGAGTAGGAAATGACAAACAACTCTAGTATCCTAATTGGTGTCACAAAGATTTGAACATGACCGAATAACAGTATTATTATGTGTCGTATATAGAATTTGGTTAAATTGATGAACATCAGTCATTGTGAAGAAAATAAAAATCAGTAACATTTGATATCTAATTATTACTGTTCAGCCTTTGTTTTTGTTTTTACTTTTTTTGGAGGGGGAAGGCAGGGCAATTGGGGTTAAGTGACTTGCCTAAAGTCACATGGCTAGTAAGTGTTAAGTATCTGAGGGATTTGAACTCAGGTCTTCCTGATTCCAGGGCAAGTTGCTCTATTCATCATGCCACCTAGCTGCCCCCACACTCTTTGTTTTTGAAGAAGACTAGTGACATTATAGAGTAATGTCTTAACTTTTGAGTGAATTGTATTTAAGTGAGGCAGTTGCACAAAGTCACCAGTCACTCTCTTATCACTGAATCATCAAAGTCCAGTGGAAAGACAAAAGTTAAGATGATTGGCAGTGTCTTGGGATGCAGTGGATGGCCTTGCCATCTTTGATGTCTGACCAAGCCCTAAATCTCCACATAGCCTACTTTTTCTGCCTTTGTGGACTTTGGAACAAATTGTTCTATCTGCCCTTTCCACTGGGGGAAATCTTCGCATACTTGGAGTTGGCATCCCTCCAACTCATCAATGGGTTTGAGACCTGTTGGTTACCTTAGATTATAGGAGCAACGGAAGTGAAAGCTGAACCCTAGACAATGGGAGAAATGAAATGGACAAGTAGGAGAAAGAGACAAGTTAGGAAGTGGGGTCAGTCCGAGGGTTAGATAGATTTACCGTTAGTTTTATCCATGTTGAATTTGCTGTTATATTTCAGTGGAAATTACTAGGTGATACTTAAGAAATGAAAAACTGGTGCTCTTTAGAAGAGAAGTTAGGGTTGGAGCTAAAGACTTGGTGCTCATGTGCACAGAGCTGATAGTTAAAACCATCCAAGGGAGATGGTTCTTGTGTGGGGTCAGGTTGGACTTCAGTGCAGGAGATCATGAGAACGGAGCAGGGCTGAATGAACAGAGTCTTTGGGAATGCTTTATATTTAGGGGTGTTAGGAAAGAGTGATCATAAAGAAGCCAGGAAAGGAATATTAAGAGAGATAGGAGTACACTGATGTAATATCATAGCATCATACATTTGGAGGTAGAAGGGACCTTTGAGGCTATATCTCTCATTTTACAGATGAGGAAAGTGAGACCCAGAGAGCTTAAGCCTAAGATCACATTGATAGTAATTAGCAGAACTGAAATTTGAACTCAGGTCCTGTGACTTTAAGCTCAGAACTCTCCCCTAAGCCACCTCCTAGATAAGGGAGGAAGCCAAGGGAGGAGAAACCTTCAGAAATAAACAGAGATAACAATGAATGTTTGTTGTGAATAGAATTGAATTTAACAGCATACTGTGGGACAGATAAGTCAAGGCGGATGTGAGAACTAAGAAAAGCCCATTGAATTTGGAGTTTAGAAGGTCACTGGTGACCTTTGAAAGAATGTTTTGTCCAGTCTGGTGGAAACAGCAATCAAATTGTATTGCTTTAAGGGGTGAATGCTTAAAGGTAGTTTAGCAATGAAGAAACAGATCAGAAATGACTTAGAAAGAATCTTTTGGGTTCCTTTCCTCCTCACTTTGGCCCCCACTCCACCCCAGTGAAATGTAAATCTGAATTATATAGTGTTTGGAATCACAGGAAAAAAGGAAGAGGTGACCTCTGAATCTGACCATGGATGGCTGTTTCTCCAGTTTATTGGCTGTGGATTGAAGCCACCTGTAAGTAATATGGGTTCAGGTTTGCAGCCATCCTCTGGGCCTAGCATAGGCTCTGTCTGAGTGATTAGATGATGGTAGGTAGTAGCAATTGCACTCTCCATTTGGAAACCAGAATAATTATAGCCTTGGGCTCCTTGTTTTGATTCTCTGGGACTGGAGGGCGGACTTCAGAGTGTGGGAATGGAAAAGGGCATGGCCAAACTTGATGGTGAGATGGAAACAAGACAGTCTGGGTGCCAAATATTGAAACACAGCTTTATCCATGTAAGCTTCTCATGTAAATATTGTACACTGTATTAAAAATAATCTACAGCTCAAGCCCAAAGGCTTTAATTCTTGAAAATAAAAATATTGCTAAGCACAAAAAAACCTTTTAAAACAGAAATAAACAACATGCTCAGATTACTATATTTCAAAAATTTAGCAATGTAACCTAATGAATATAATATAGACAATGCCAACATACATCCCCCTCTGGGAATGCTTTTACAGAATATCCAATAACAATGTACTTTTAAATTCTATTTTACATTTATTAAATACCTCTTATCTGCAAGGGGAGAGGAAGCCCAGCGCAGTGGTTAGGTTAGAAACCCAGCCTTGGAGTCAGCATGTCCTGTATTCAAGTCTTTCTTGCCTCTAACTGTAACTCTGGGCCAAGTCTATCAGTGCCCCAGATAGCTCTAAATTACAAAACAGTCAATGAAGTGCATTGGTTAAAGGGATTTCCTCCCCTCAGATTTCTTAAGACTAATGAAATGAAGGGAGGACTGAGTTGGGGGGGGGGTGCGGTGGGATGTGCCAAGTGCTGGGGATATAAACACAGATATGAAATAGTCTTGCTCTTAAGAAGCTTATATTCTACTGAGAGAAACTAAATTGCATTGAATCACATGCTATTTTCAAACATTCAATCCAAGTATGCTTTCTTTCCATTTCCCAAAGAGAGAGAGAGTGAAGCAGTAGGATAACCATTATTTCCTGAACCAAAAATGAAACTTCATAGTCTGACAAAGAACGCATTTTTATTTTTCCTGATTTGTGGATTCATTTTTATGAAAAGCCTTTCAAAGAATAAAAAATTATATCACATCTTGTTCTACGTTTAGCAAGTCATTTACTGAAGATAATCATGAAATAATTTTGAACATACTTCTGATGTTACTGAATCATAAAATAAAATAACTATATAACAATAGAATGAAAACGTATCCTCTCCTAATGGAGAATGGCAGAAGTTTTTTGTGGTTACAGGGTTTTATCACTTTATGGTCAGTTTGCCCGACTTGTGCATTTATAGTGCAGACCATCAACATGCATATTATTTACATAGCTACAGCTATCATCCCTGTTTGTCTTTTGTGCATTTTTTGGTAGGCATGTGATCCTCCATATTTTTGTTGAAACATTGGAATAGTGAGGCATTTGGGTACTTAATGAAGTCAATGGGACAGACTATTTGAAATCAAGACTGAAAATATAGATTATGTGGTCAATGTAACATTGGGATTACTCTCTGATGGAAGGAGTACCCTCCCTGAGTGCCAGGGAAGGAAGATTGAGAAGGAATGATTTTCAACAGAGAGGACCATGTCTATCATTTCATCTCAAAGTTATTATCATTGTTGATGAATCACAAGGAAGACTATACAAAACTATGCAATGTGATTTGAAGAACCCTGAAAGGTCCCATGACCAAAAATGACTCCCTACAGTGCTGGAACTTTCATCATCAGAAGTTTGTTTAGGGTTATTTTGAGTTGTCATTCAATGACTTCAGATGCAAATGCAATCTTTTGGAGGGGTGACACATGAAGTTATCACTAGCCATTGACATTTCAGCATCAGTTTATTATGTGAGATATTAAAATTCATTTATAAGATGTTAATGTATCATATTACTTATCTGAGTATAGTTAGGCTGCACAGTGGGTAGATCAATGGGCCTGCAATCAGGAAGACCTGAGTTAAAGTCAATGCTCAGATGCTTACTATCTTTGTGACCCTGGGTAAGTCACTTAATTTCTGCCTGTTTCAGTTTCCCCTACTGTAAAATGGGAATATAACAGCAGCTACCCTTCCAGGGTTGTTCTGAGAATCAAATGAGATAACACTTAGCACAGTGCTGATACATAGCAGGCACTTTATAAATTATTCCCTTCCTTCTTCCCCTTCCCATGTTGTTTCACTTGATAAAATATAAACTCCATTGGGAAAGAACTGGTTCCTTTTTATTCTTGTATATACAGCACTGAACATAGTGCCCAAAACATAACAGCTATGTAATAAATACTTGTTCATTGATTAAATATTAGCTAATCAGTTAACATGGTTCTGAGGGAATGGTGGAATGATTATCTGAATTAATATCTGACTTTAGATAATGTTTGAAGTTTTTCAGGGTACTTTACATGCACTATCTCACATATGTCAAGACACCCCTGTGGTGTATTATTATCTCCATTTATCTCCCCTATTCAAGAGAGGCTGACTAATTCACCCAGGATCACAGAGCTAGGAAGTGTCATAATCTGACCCAAATCTCTTTGGACTCAGACTCCAAGGCTCTTTTCATTACACTAAATTTCAGATTTGGGATCAGTAGGACCTGTATCCCTTGAAGGAAACTCTCAATGAAGGATTATGGTGGCCACTGCTTCCCACCAGGCCAAGCTGCTGCTCACTGGGGAGTAAGAGTGCTCTGGGTAAAGTCAATAATGCCAAGCTCAGTCCTAAGGAAGGGAGAGATCTTGTGCCTCAAGAAGAACAATCTCACACTCTAATACTCTGTTTTATGAAGAACTTTCAGCACAACCACCCTTTGAGGGAGATAGTTCAAGTTTTTTTTTTTTCAAATTTACTGATGAGGGAAGTAACACAGGTAAAAATGACTTGCCTGGGGTCACACACTAAGTCTTGGGTCTGAAGTACAACCCACGACTCTCCTGACTCCAGAGACTCCAAATCTGGAGCCCTTTCTACAAGGCCATGTTGACAGAAGAAGTACATTTTGAGCTGCATTAGGAAGGACAAATAGGATTTGTCCAGAGAGATTGGAGGGGGCGGCTAGGTGGCACAGTGAATAGAGCTCCGGGCCTAGAGTCAGGGAACCTCCTCTTCCTGAGTTCAAATCTGGCCTCAGACACTTACCAGCTGGGTGGCCCTGGGCAAATCACTTAACCCTGTTTGCCCCAGTTTCCTCATCTATAAAATGAGCTGGAGAAAGAAATGGCAAACCACTCCAGTGTCTTTGCCACAAAAACCTCAGATGGGGTCATGAAGACCCAGATGGCTGGACTGAAGAACAGTTGGAGTGGGATTGGAGCATATTACAGATAAGAGAAATGTGATAAACAAAGTTGTGGAGGAGAAAATGAAGAAAGTTTTGAAAAATAGTAATTAGAAACATAATTGTTGTTGTTTCCATTAGAAAAGCCAGACTTTATGAAGATAGATCAACAGCTATTTTATCTTTTAAGTTAGTTCATCTTTCTCTTTAATGGAAACAGAAATTTTCACAGTAAAGCAGAAGGCCTAGATGAACTCTGACTCCTTGGGGTTTGCATCTGACTTTGTACATGGTGAGAGAAAATGATCACATTACAGGGCAGGAAAGCAATTTTCTTGTTTGTTTCTTCCAGACCTAATTTTTTTAAAGCATGCTGTTGATAAGACTTAGGAGCTTTCATTTTCCCCTGTAAGTGAGAGGAAAAAGCACCTACTAGTTGGAGAAAATGTCAGTATATGGGGAAAATACATAATTGTCACATCAAGTATTTCTGATCATGAAGTCTATACTAGATTTTGTTTTTTCTTAAATAACTCCTGCAACAGAGGGAGATGTTTATCTCTGTATCACCATAGTGGGGGGGAAGTCAATGCAAAGTTTCTATTTTTACACTTTTTTTTCTTTTTAGTTTTTAGAGAAGGAAGTAAGCACTGAAGTTATTTGTACTTTTGAGAATGAACAAATGTTTTTAAATTCATAAAGTGTGTCTTTGGGATACCTTTTTTCTTTACATTCATCAGGAAAGTTGTTACTGTTGCTGTTATTGTTTTTTTAAACATTTATTACCCTTTTTGAGTGTTGGACTATAGCTGCACTGTTTAAACATCCTGAAGATGGCTTTTAATCTGGAATTCAGATTCTATTTACCCAATAGGTGACTGCAAGCCTGCTTGCTGCTGTAATGTAACGCTGCTGCAGGGCGGTCGCCTTCTGTAAATGATTCTTCAATTCTTTGGAGAGGTATTTGGGCTTTACTCTGGATGCAGCAATACTTATAGCAATCATAACCGAGGGATCTTCTCACAAGCTGTAGGGTAGTTGTAATAAAAAATTCAGACATGAGCAGGGGAGGCCATTCAATCTGAATAAGTTAAAAGCTTACCTCTACCCTCTTTCCTCCCTCTCCACCCAGTTTGAAAGTACTTTTGTTTTTTTCTGTAAGGGAGAGGATAGTTTAGACTTTCCTTTCTCTCTGAGATGCAGAGGTTATTGAAAAATAAGTACTCTGTATGTATACAAGGTAAATACTATATTGTTACTCTCGTTTACTTGGATCAGGAACCTTTACTGGTCCTTTGGAGCAAGCCAAATCATCATCAAAACTATGAACTAAGTGGTTTGTTCTTAGCATCCTCCTTTGACTTATAAATGTTTTTCTTCCTTTCACTTTCCTCCTTTAAATGTTGTTCTTATGAAGTATCAGTGCTGTCTAAGGAAGCAAGTTCCACCTGGCTAGGACCCTTTGCAGAACTGTAACTAGGGCAGGGCAATCAGACTTTTGTCCCAGAGTGTTAGAATTTACAGAATACTCACAGCCCTTGTATTACTAAAGCAATTAGAAATAGTTTATCTTAGGGTTTAATTACCAAGACCAATTATTTAAAATAGGAGTTTTGCTCCTTTCTTCCCCCTTGAGTTTGCTTCTCTGCACGTAAATATGGTATAGTATAGAGCAATGGTTCTAGAGTAAAGGAATTGTGTTTGAATCCCAGTTCTGTTGCTTGCCACTACTTCTGTGACTGTGGGCAAATCACTTATCTTCTCTGGATCTCAAATTTTTCTTTTAAAAGGTAAGGAGTTTAGACTAAATGACCACTGAGGTCCCTTTCAGCTCTAGAGCTGTGTTTTTTAAATTTTATTTTGTTTTTGAGATGGAGTCTTCCTATCTTGGCCAGGATGGAAATTCAGTATCTATTTACAGACCTAGATCTCAATCTAGTTGCTGATTTACATAGAAGCTTTGATTTACTGGATTTTCTGACTGGCTCCAGTTTGCCCTACCTTAAGCAGCTTGGTGGGCCTCTGCTTCCAGGGGTTCATCCACCTTGTGTCAGACAATTAAGATAATCATTTGGCATTAGTCCCTTTTCAGCTCTTAACTCCCAAACTCAAATGATCTTCTGGCCTCAACTTCCCCAGCATCAAGAATTAGAGGTATGTACCACTACATCAGGCTAGGTCTAGATCTATAAACTCCTCCCTGGACTGTCCCCACTCTGCTTCCTTCCCTGCCAGTGATCTCTTAAGGTCTTGGTCTTTCCATTAAAAGACAGTGCCCTGCAGTATCCCTCTTCATAGGACTTTATGTCCCAAGGTTTCTGAGCTCTCCCTGGTGTTTTTCCCCATCTCTCTCAACTGAATTTGTCTTTAAAAGCTTATTGAGAGAAACTATCATTCTGTTTAATTTTTTTGTACTGCTTGTCCACGATGCTGGAATTGCTGATTATAGCTCTGACCCCATGTTTCAGAATTTTCTCTCCTTCATCTCTTCCTGGAAACTTATCTGTCCTATATCCCATCCCTGCAAGGCCTGACTAGGTATAAAGTTATATTAAAATGTTTATGGCTTATCACTAGTATGTCATTCTTTCTAAGTAACATTTGCATTTTAACTACAAACTTCCAAGCTTTAATCCAAATGAGCACATAATGTGGTCAGTAGGGGAGCAGAGAAAATAACATGGGCCAGGGTGGTACAAGTAACAGTTACTTACCTACTCTGATTATGTGTAAGTGAAAAGATTCAAAGGAAGTCTTGCAGTCCCTTAAATTGTTCTTGTGACTAACTTTTTTCCAATAAAACCCCTTATGATCCCCTCAAATCTTGTCACATTCATGCCTGCCCTCAGAACATGCTCCCCTAAATCCATGTCTGCAAATATTTAATTTAATAGGTTAATTTAATTGGTGCTTATTGAGCCCAGACCTATGTTTAATGCTGTGAAGGATTCAAAAGAAAGAATAGAGCAGGGGTGGTCTAGTAATTGAGAATCATAAAGTTTTAAAGGATGAAGGGCCCTAATAGGTCATCTAGTCTAATACCTGAAGAATGAATCCTGTATCTATACTGTTTCTAGAAAGTGAGTAGCCATCACCCATTGAGAATTTGAGTGAAGGCTATTATTGTATAATTCTAAGATATCTAAGTCCTGAGGTAAACCAAGTGATCAGTAGGGTGATGTTAGTCAGTGAAGGCAACCAGGCAAAAATTGGATCTTGGAGGAAGAGCTAGACATAGGTTGGCAAAGAGGAGAGAAGAAAACTTATTGACCAGATGATGGGAAGAAGTGGATGGACAATAATGGAAGTAGAAAAAAAGATATCTGTATATAGGGTGTCCTAAAGAGGCAGATGTAGCTTAAGTAAAGAAGTTATGTTGAGGAAGGTGGGACATGTTGGAGAGCCTCTTGGTTAAACACTTGATGGAGAATCTTGACTGTTCTGCAAATGAATCAAAATCACAAAAAGCGAAAATGAGAAAGAACTTCAGGTGCCATCCAGTCTGAAAGGAAAAGCTTCTCTAACATACATGACACGTGGTCATCTAACATCTAACCTGTGCTTGAAGGCCTCTAAGGAGGTGGCTCCCACTGCCTCTCCATTCAGCCCATCCCACTTTTAGAGCACTTTGACTGTTAGGAAGTTTTTCCTGACATCAAACCTAGGAAATTAGATTTGTTTCAATAGTTTAATAGCATTCTGTGGTAGGTTCACCACCTCTACTTTTTTTCCTTTGTATCCAGTGGAGAAAAGGAGAGGAACAAGCTAATATATGATTATATAGCTCTCTGGTTCTAGGCAAGTCTGTAGGATTGATTCCCTTGGGACATGTGATTTGTTAAGGCTGCTTTGTCCTTCTGCCCATCATCCTTCTCTTCACTTCCCCCCAGCCCATGCCATTTATGAGCAGCTCTACCCTGATGGGCTCAGGTCTGTGGGACACACCTGGGAGATAGAATCTAGGAAGGATCCATCAGTCAAATGTTCTATTTAGAAACTTGAGGCTGATTTATTTTACCATACTATCTTCTCCACACTTGGCACATTTAAGTCTCTGAGCATTTGTCAAATAGGGATGATAAGGACTTTGGTTCCCTTAAAGCAGGCTCTGTGTTGTATCTATCTATATATCCACCAGCACCTAATGTAGGTGCTTAATTTATGTTTACTGGATTGAATTGTCTACTTATTTTTTAGGGTTGTTGTAGAAACTTGACAGCATTATATAAATGTTAGTTATTTTACCCTCTCAGCCTTATGACTAGCAAATCTCATCCTGCTTGCTCCCCTAAACCACTTGGAGCTACATCCCATCTGTCTGAGTACGAATCTTTTCCTTTTTCCCCTTTTTTCTCACTTGTCATTGTTGCAGTTATTGAGTCGTTTCAGTCATGTCTGACTCTTCTTGATCTCATTTGGGGTTTTCTTGACAAAGATAATGAAGTGGTTTGCCATTTCCTTCTCCAGCTTATTTTACAGATGAGGAAACTGATGCAAACAGGGTTAAGTGCATTGCCCAAGGTCACACAGCTAGTGTCTGAGGTCAGATTTGAACTCAGGAAGATGACTCCTCTTGACTCCAAGCCTGGAGTCTATCCACTGAACCATCTGACTGCCCTCTACCAAGTTAACAACTCTCCAAAAAATGTAACTTTGACCAAGTCATATCACCTTTTTTTGCCTCAGTTTCTTCATATTTATTTGTGGGTTTTTTTTTTTTTTTTTGCTTTTTGGAGGGCAATTTGGGGGTTAAGTAACTTGCCCAAGGTCACACGGCTAGGTTTTTGTTTTTGTGTATTAAGTGTCTGAGGCTGGATCCGAACTCAGCTCCTTCTGACTCCAGGCCTGACACTCGACTCACTGCGCCACCTAGCCGCCCCCCTCTTCATATTTAAAATGGCTATAGTAACAGCCCTTCCCTCCCAAGGTTGCTGTGATGTTACAATAAGATGAAAATAGTGTAGTATGGTTGCTGACACATAATAAGTGCTATATAAATGTTAGTTATATATAGCTAACATCATCATCATAATCGTTTTTGTTGTTGTTGTTGTTAATTAGCAACAGCAGGATTCCATTACCTGTTCTTGCTTCCCACTTTTGTACATAATAATCTAAGTTGGTTGATGAATTCTCTGTGCATCCACATTGACCTCTTCTTAGAATTCCTACTTTTCTCCTCATCCAAATTGTTTCCTTTTGATTTTTTCTTAGTTTCCCTTCTCCTTCCCTGGCTTACTTCCTTTGTAGAATTTTAGTCCATGGATTCTTCCTTGTCTTTTTCTGAGTTCTTTGAATTATGTTGTCACCAAGTCTAGGGTGCACATCATACATACTCTGCCTGGCTTTTCCTCTTTTCTCTACGTAGTTTCCCATAGTTCCCATCAGTAACCAAGTCCTGCTTGTTAGAGAAAATCAGATTTTAAAAATCATCTTTTTTTTGGTTTCTCTACCTTTTGAAATAAACTTCCCCCCACCCCCACTCCCACAATGCTATAGAAACTCTGATTGTTTTAGACACCCATGCACAGGACTATCTTTTTTGTAAGTTTTTCTCAGTCCAATTCAATTTAATTCTGTTCACTTCAATTCAGTAAGCCTTTTGTATGTAAGACACTGTACTAGGTGCAAAGACAGAAAGGAAAACAATCTCCACACTCAAGAAGCATATGTAGTACTAGGAGTAGGTAGCCAGTCAAAAAGTATTCATTGAGCATTTTACTACATGCCTTCCTTGTACTACAGGCAGTGTAACAAGCAAGAATCAATCAGTCAACGAGTGTTCATTAAACACTCAGGGTATACCCTTGAAGAACCTCCACTGAATTTGGTTGGGGAAAAGAAAATTCCATTCAGGAAATAATTATAGACCTTTCCAAATGGCATGGCAAATGGCAAGCTAACTATAACTGTGATAGTGTGATAAGTGTAAAAGTGTTCACTGAGGGAAGAGATCATAAGGAACAGGAGTAATTGGGGGAGTTTCACTGCAAAAGTGGGACTAGAGTGTTAAGCTTTGAAGGATAGTTTTAATAGGCAGAGGAGAGGATGTTCTGAGAAAAAATGAGAACATGGGAAGTACTTTGCAAACCTTAAAGTGTTATATAAATGATTGCTATTATTATTATTATGGGAAGGCATTATAGGGTGGGAATTTGGCAGGAGTGAAAGTCTGGAAGTAAGGTTATATGAATTGAATTGAAGAGGTAACAAGCAGAATAACTTGGCTAGAGTGGTGAATATGTGAAAGAGACTCATGGGAAGGGAGGTTGGCCAGATACAGTAGTTTGGGGCAATATTATGAAGGCTCTTAAAGACTGATCTAAGGAATTTATTTTTTGCTCTGTGGATAACAGGGAACTACTGAAGTCTTTTGAGCAGGAGGGTTGAATGATTAAAGCTTTAGGATACTAATCTAGAAGTAATACATAGCATAGATTGGATGGGAGGAGACTAGAGATAGGAAAACCAACCAGTCTGTTGTCTGTTGAAACAATTCAGGTTTAAAAAGGGGGATGACTCACTAGAAGAGGCAGGTTTAGCAGAAATGGCAATTACTTTCTGTCTGCTGATTCTTTCCTGATGCCTACAAACATACCTATGAGTCCCCACATCTTAAAAAAACCCTCCTTTGATCCAACCATTCCCACTAGCTGTTATCCTATATCTCTACTTTTCTAGGAGGCAGCAAGATGGGCTTAATGAATAGAACACAGGGCCCAGAGTCAGGAAGACCGCAGTTCAAATATGACCTGGGACACTTACTAATTATAAGTACTCTGGGAAAATCACCTAACCTCTGTTTGCCTTAATCTACTAGAAAAGGAAATGACAAATCATTGCAGTATCTTTGCCAAGAAAATCCCATGAACAGCATGGTGCATGGGGTCATAAAGAATCAGACATGACTGAAAAACAGCTACTCTCCTCAGCTAAATTTCTCGACTTCTTGACTTCTGTCCACACAGTAATCTCTATTTTTCTTGTCTTCTTTTCTACTACAGAGTAAGCTCTGTAGTAAAACAGTCTGAAATGGGGCTTCTAACCTTATGCCACTCACCTATAACCTTCACCTGTACCACTCTCTCCAAAGCTACGAGTGATCTCATAATTGCCATTCATCTTGATCTTTGTTCATCCTTGACCCTGTTGGTTTCCACCTCCTCTTTGCACACTCTTTTCTCTAGGCTTTTATGATGCTACTCTCTCCTCGTTCTTCTCTTTGGATTGTCACCTAGAGGTTCCCAAGGCTCCATCCTGGACTTGCTTCTCTTTTCCCTCTATTCTTTCTTACTTGGTGATGTTATTAGCTACTAGGGGTTCAATTATAATTTTTATTCAGATGATTCTCAGATCTCAATATCCAGCCCTAATCTCTCTCCTGAGTTCCACTCTTGCTTCATCAATAGTCTTTTGAATATCTCTAACTGGATGTCCTAAAAGTGTCACAAACTCAATATTTCTGATGAGAATTCATTGTCTTTCCGCCCAAACTTTCCCCTCTTCCTGACTTTTCTATTACTGGTGAGGGCAACACCATCTTCCTAGTCATCCAGGTTCTCAGACTTGATGTCATTCTCACTTTTCCCATTCACTCCACATATCCAGTCTATTGTCAAATCTTGTCATTTCTAAGGTCATGCCATTTCTCATATTTATTCTCCCTTCTCTTCACTCATACAGCCACCACCCCACCCTTTCATTTTACTGCTCTTCACGCTCAACATTGCAGCTATATTGGTCTGATTGCTATTTTTTTCTCATACAATAGTCTGCCCTCCAATTCAGTATTTTACAATTGGCTGTCTTCCATGCTTGGATGTTCTTTCTCCTTACGTCCTCCTCCTCCTGACTTTTCTGGCTTCCTTCAAGACTTACCTCAAATGCCACCTTTTGTAGGAGGCCTTCTCCAGTCCTAACCCCTTCAGTAGTGCCTTCTTTCTGGGATTATTTTCTATCTATACTGCATATATTTTAATATACATTGTTATTTATAAATAGTGATTTTCATGCTGTTTCCTCCATTAGAATACATGCTCCTTGAGAACAGGGATCATATTTTTGACATTTTGTTTTGTAGCCCTAGCACTTGGCACATTGGTTTGAATATAGTAAGCACTTAATAAATGTTTCTTGTTGACTGACAGACAGAAGAACAGAATACCAACATTCTTTGCCTTTCCAAATAAAAGGCACTTTCAGAAACCCTAATCATAAAATATTTTCTCTGTTACATGCAAAAAATAATTCTTTGGCTGTCTGAATCTTCAGTATGTGTGTTTGTCCTAGGGTATCAGTTTCTAGCCCAGTGTGAAGAAAAGGAGAAATAAATGGATGCCATCTGTTTTCCCCACAGAACACTCTGTACTAGGATTAACACCCATCTAGCCTTGTTAGTCATTTCTATAGAAACATATCCCACATGTATCCCTCGGAATTTTTGCTGGATAAGACTGTTCTCTGGGTTTACTCCTTTGAGCAAGACTTCATTAAAAAGAAATCTATAGATATGAAAATTACTGCTAATAAAACTATGGAGAGAACATTCAATATTTGTCACAGAAGCACAAACAAGCATTAAAACAACTGACCTCAGCTGAGTAGTGTAAGCATAGAACACTCACTGCAGAAACATGCTCTCTGAAGGGAAGAAAGAGTTGTTGGTATATGTGTATGCTCAGACAGATAGCTCAGAATTATCTCAGAGCAATGTACACTTGTGTTATGAACATGTGGTAATTTGTATCAGGCATATTTCTGTGACTTATTTCCCCCCTTTTAAATAGTATACTCCTTGAGGACAGAGAAAGTATTTATTTTTGTACCTCACTTGGTGCCTGGTAGAGTCTTATACACACTAGGCATTTAATAAATATTTATTCAATAATAATAGCATTTATGTAGCTTTTCAAGGTTTGCAAAGCTTTGTGCATGTTACCTCATTTGAGCCTCACAATAACCCTGTGAGGTAAGTGTTTTCCAGATGAGGAAGCTGAGCCCAGTAGAGTGACTTGGCCAGGATCTCACAGCTATTAAATAAGGGTCAGAAGGAGAATTGGAGTTTAGGTCTTTCTGACTCCATGTCTGGCATTTCATCCACTGCATCACTTACATGCCAGAGTGAATGAAAAATGAAACATGCATGTAAGCTTATTAAAGCAAGACATATCTATATTAACACACATATGGAAAAGAACCATGATTCAGTGGGATGGTTATATCTTCCACTGAAGCACATCACAGATCTGTCATATGTTACTAGACTGTCTTCATGAGGCTTTGCTGCCAAAATATACAAACCCAAGACCAACTGCTTAATGCAATTCTGGTTATGAGCCCTTCCCGATTTAGCCAAACTGGAGCTTAGATGACAGATGTACAACCCATACTCTGAACTTCTCTAGAACCTAGTAGGACCTGCTAGAGCTTATATGCCCCTGACAGCCTTTGTTAATGCACAGTCACCTTCCTATCACAATGATTCTTGTGCAGGTTCTTCTTCTTCTTCTGCTGCTGCTGCTTTTTTTAGAGGTGGCAGGTAGGGTAACTGGGGTTAAGTGACTTGCCCAAGGTCACATGGCTAGTTTTTTGTGTTAAGTGTCTGAGGCCGGATTTGAACTAAGGTCTTCCTGACTCCAGGGCCAGTGCTAGAGCAGTGAATAGATTCACTGCACCACCTAGCTGCCCCTACAAGGCAAATTCTTAAAGGATGCATACAAATAGAAAATTATGTGTGTGTATACATACAATATATACATGTATGTGTTCATATGAAGGAACACTAGCATAAGAGTTATAGAACCATGAAATCATGGTGCTGACAGAGATCATGGATTTAGAATTAGACAGGACTTAGAGATCATTGAGTGCAACACCCTCATTTTACAAATAAGGAAACTGGCCCGCAGGGAAACTACATTTCTTACTTAGAGTCACACATCTTATTGTTGTTCTTGTTGAGTCACATTAGTCATGTCCAACTCTTTGTGACCCCATTTGGGTTTATTTTGGCAAAGAAACTGGAATGGTTTACCCTTTCCTTCTCTGGTTCATTTTACAGATCTGGTAACTGAGGCAATAGGGTTAAGTGAGGTCAGCTTTGAAGTCCGGTGCTCCTGACTTCAGGGCATCTTTCTATCCAGTGGGCCACCTAACTGCCTGCCATTCAGTTTACAAGTGTCTAAGACAGGTTTCAAATCCAGATCTTCTTGACTTCCAAGTCCAGTGCTCTATCTACTATGCTGTGCTACCTCTCAGGAATCTCAGAGGTCATCTGGTACAACCAGCCCCCAAACAGGAATCCCATGGATAGTGCCCCCATTATGAATATAGTCACTGATTGTCTCCTTGAACAATTCTTGTGTCAGGGACTCACCACTGTATAAGTCAATATTTTAATTGTTGAGGAGTATCTCTTGGTAATTTCTACCCACTGCTTTTTAATTCTGCCCTCTGGGGACAAGTTAAGTCTTATCAGACTGTTTTGTATGGAAGTAAGAAGACCTTAGCCCCACATTTATCTCGTTAATCCTTCTTTTTTTTTTTATTGCAATGAAAGGATTCTACTAGATGAGGGTGTGTGTGTGTGGGTGTGTGTGGGTGTGTGTGTGTGTGTGTGTTGTGGACTCCTTTGGCAGAAGAGAAGCAGGGGTTCTTGGCCTTTTTGTGTATGTGCCTATGAACCCGTTCTTAGAATAATGATTTTAATACTAGAAGGAAAGGAATTTAAGAATCTTTTGAAGGACCAAGCAAATATTTTTATTGATTGAGGTATGTGATCCTTCTTAACAAATGGAGGAAATGTCAAAATTCAGTTAGAGCCTCCACTAGAGGTTAATAAAAATAAAGATATAATTCTTCTTTCCCATGCAAGTTCATAGACTCCCTGAAATCTTCCCAGGAAGCTCTTTGGGGAGAATCTTTGGATGAGATTATCTCTGTGGTTCCTTTCATTTCTCCTATTCTCCAAATGATTAATGTGACCAGATGATGAGGTAAGGTTATACTGCATTAATGATGTTACTGAGAAAGGATTGGCACAACTTTCTGTTTGTATACTTAGTGACATTTAATTTTTGATAGTGCTTTTATATTTATTGCATTTTATCTTTACAATATCCCTGTGAATTAGGCAAAATGGGTATTATTATCCCCAGATTTACAAAGTGAAGGAAACTTAAAGCCCATCATGTCCATTTCCCTCATTTTATAGTTTAAGAAACTGAGGCTCAGGGTTCTTAAACTGTCTACTGTTAAATACTGAGCTATTGGCAGAACAGGGAATTAACTCTCCCATGCTCTCACCTCTGACCTATGTTTTTAGAACACCATTAAAATATGTCTCAAAACTTTAGATGTTTTGCTTCTAAAATATTGGCTCCAAAAGATAACAGCTGTCCAACCAGTAGAAGCCTGATAGGACAAAAGCAGCCTCTAAGGTGGGAAATCAGGCCTGCCTTCTGATAGCAGTGTTATAAAATGCATATGTTGTCATACCTTATCTAAATTATTATGCATTTCAGTGTGCATCAGTGAGTAAAATAAAAGCTGTTCTCCTGTTAGTAAATAAATTCTTTATGTTGATCAATCATTGGATGGTATAGACTGTTTTAATAGGGACGATTTACAGCAAGCTTTGACAGTATGTTCCTTTTTCTAATTGCAAATGGAAAAAGGATGCTGTTCTCTGCTGTGCCATAAAAATGTAAAATATAAATGACTTAAATGCCTGCGTGTTCCCTTCTCCACCCAGCACTCATTTTCTCCTCATATTTAGACACAAATCAGAAAAAAAACTGCTCTCTTGTGAGATAATAACTTTTATGAGATGGGGCCAAATTCTTATCCTGTGTAACTATATAATGCCTCATGGAGCCAGATTTTCCCCTTATCTAAACTAGGGAGGAGGGTTCCTTTGTTAACTGCACGGACTTTTCCAGGCCCCTTAAGTACTATTATTTTATTAAGGACTATTAAGGGCTAGTGAGCTACTGCCCCAGTGTACTCAGAAATACTCCAGTGGGCTAAAAGAAAGCACATGGCTCCTTCCCAGGGTGCTTTACTTTCAAACAGAGCACTAGGAGAAAGTGGCTTCAAATGTCAGACATGTCTTGATATAGAACTTGCCAATTAAGGGTCATCAGATTGACACTAGCAGCTAAATAATAGAGCTCTCCTGTTGGATCAGTGCGGAATGAGACTCCAGCCTATGCTTAGTTCCTGTGTCCCAAAGGACATTGTGCAGTCAGCCACTTGGACTTCTTACCTTAGCAGAAAATGACTGAAACTTAAAGATATAAGTCTGTGGTCCCCTCTGGACTCCAGGATAGTGAGTAGCTGTGCTTTGATACTCCTAGATCATGCATACTTTATTAAAAAATGGGCAGATGGTAGCTTATTTGATGGCTTCAGAGATCTCTTCTATCTCTGAAATCAACTGAGGGCTGCTGAAGCCTTCTAATAGAGTTGCCCCTACCTGCATGCCCTGTTCTCTGATGGTAAACTATTAGAGCGTTATTTCATAAGGTGAAAGAAGACTGCTATTAAAAGGAAAATATGTTAATATGGGAAGGATTGCCTCATAAGCCATCGATCGTTAGCATCTTGGTTTTGATTATTTTAGTGATTAAACAAATTTCCTGGCAGAGTCCTAAGGGACGGGGCACAGAATGGGTCAGTTTTGTGGGATTTTTTTTCTATGAAAGATTATTAAGGAAAGGAATCATCTGGAGCTTAAAACACTATTTAGAACTTAATGGGTTATCTCAGTGGGGGGGTCTCTTAATGGCTCAGGACAAACTCAAAGTGTGGGAAAAGGCAAAGATTGGCACTTTTAAAAGAAGAGATGGTGGAAAGGATTCTAGAAGCAAATAATTAATTGTATTGATGACTGACCTCACTGTATCTCTGGTATCACAGCACCCACATAGGGTGATAATCGGATTATTGTTAACCCTTTGTATAACCTAAGAAGCCTGGCCTGGGGGCCTGGGGCTCTCAACACAGAGGGGTGTGTGTGTGTGTGTGTGTGTGTGTGTACATACAAGTACTCACGTGGGAATACTTAGGAGAAAAAGAAGAAAGGTTGTAGCAAAAATTTGAGAGAAAGGCCCATGATTTCATTTTTAGTCGTAAATAATACATCTGTAGTCATTTCCCTAAAATATTGCTTTAGCCTTGTCACTAACCTGCTCAAAAATCATGAGTGCTCCCTCTTATCTATAGTACAAACTCCACAGTCTGGCATTCAAGCCCCCAATCTATCTGTTTTGTCTAATCTCTCATCTTGAATCCTTCCCATTCCCCATGGATAACTTTGTATTTTTGCTTAAATCTGTTCCCTCTCTGTAGCTCACCTGGGCCCTATCTATCCTCAGTCTAAAGACTAGTTCTTGTCCCACCTCTTCTCCCCACCCCAGCTCATAGTGATCTCCTCCTTGTCTGATTTCATAGAATTTTTGTCTCAGCTACCATTTGTCATTTCTTCTTTATTGCCCTATTGTCTTTCATTGTTTCTTGTTATTTAATTTTTCATGAACTTATATCTTATTTTCCTAAATAGGCAGCAAGCTTCTTGGGGGCAGGGCAAGTACCATGTTCTTTGGATTTTTGTCTTCCACAGTGCCTTGCATATAGTAGCTCCATGGTAAATATTTATTAATTGATGTAAATAATATTTTTGTATAAATCCTTTTGAATACTTTTGTCATCACAGAAACATTTAGAATGATGGAGGAGGAAAGGATTATGTGATTATTTTACCTTTACTGTTTGAAGTCTTATTTTACAAATGAGATTATAGACTCTATATGGACTTACTTCCTCTCTTATTTCTCCCATAAGGTCAAGTAGGGTGTAACATAATCGGGTATTAAATAACACTTCTTGAAATGAATTAATGCATACAGGGACACAATTCCTTTCCCTAAGCCTCAGGGAAAAGTGAAATAGGGACAGTGATCCCCTCCTAAGTAAAACAATATATTAATTTAATGGAGTGGCAGGAAAATGTGGGAGTGAATTCTTTGAAAGATATAATTAGGATAGTCAAGGATTTTACTTTCTTAGAACTTTACTTCATTTATCCAAATCCTTCAAGGATCACCAAGAACTTGTGTTTTTCAGAGAGACAGAAGTTTAGGGAAGTAGGAGGACAACATTAATGAAATTTTGAGATGTGATGAATCACAAGCATCATATTATGCAGGTTGTGAGGAGACACTTTCTCATGGACCATAGTTGTATGAGAACATCATGTCCCTGGGTGGAAATGATTGTTAATTAACCAAAGAGTCTAAGTCTATATGTGGAGAGATAAATAAAAGGGAGAGAGGAAAATGTTCCTTTGAATAACTAAAAATCCAGTTTTACATGTAATCTAACAATATGCAGTCAGTGGACAGAGCACTGTGCCAAGCACTGGGGATACAAACACAGATATATAGACACAGTCCCTGTCATCAAATCACTTACATTCTTTTTATTTTAATTTAATTTAGTATTTTATTTTCCCCCAATTACATGTAATTTTTAAAAATAATTTTTAACATTTTTTTTAAAACTATGAGTTCCAAATTCTCTCCCTTACTCCCTTCACCCCCACCCCGCTGATGAGGTATAGGCTCTGGGAGCCCCCTTGACCTCTCCTTGGGTCCTTGAGGTACAGGCTCTGGGAACCATAAAAATGAAGAGGTTACCCACTAAGAGGGTTAGGGTTGCTCTGGAGACCCCAAAATACCAACAGGCTGGGTCCTGCCAAATGAATTTGACTAAAGTCTTCTCAGCCAAAGAAAAGTTTGTTAAAAGTTCGCTTGTATTAGACACAGAGTAAGTCTGTGCTAGGTCATTCTATGGTGCTCTCACTCACAAGATGGGGTCTCATACAGAAGATTGTGGGAGGAATCTAGGGGTGGTCCAGAGGAGGAGTTTGGGGAGGGTCAATGAGTGATTAAGGGTGGGAAATTGCAGGAGGCTACCTGAAGACTACAGACAATGGTGGGCTAGGCCAGTTCAGGGGTGGATTGATATTTTGACAGGCTCAAGGGTGGGAAGTCTGGTAACCAAGGTTTGGGCCCAGCCACAATGTAAGGCTTATGGCCTCATGCAAATGCCTCATCAAAATGGGACAATTTAATCAGAGTCCAAGGGGGGTTCCCAGAGCCTGTACCTCAAGGACTCAAGGAGAGCTCAAGGGGGCTCCCAGTGTCCATACCTCATCGCCGCCATTGAGAACGCAAGGAATTCAACATAGGTTATACATGGACAAATATACAAAATATTAAGGAACTTACATTCTAGTGAGGAAATAAGATTTGTAAAAGAAACCTGAAAGGGGGAGATATGGATGAAGGTACAAGTGAGTCTTGGAGTGTAGCCCCCAAAAATGAGCCACCAGCCTAGGTGGCCTCCTTAAATGGAGGTTATGGGAAGAGCCTTCTGAGCAGAGGAAGATGGCTCAGGGGTGGAAGATACATTTAATATGTGAATTCCAGGCTCAAGTGAGAGCTTGCAGTTATAGAGCCGGGGCATGGTAAGGCTTGAGGATGGTAGAAGTTGAATGTAGGCTGAAACTTGGTAACTACCCTTCTGTGACTCAGTGGACACATATTTATTATTTACCTGCTATGTGTTAGACCACAATTTGGGAACAAATGAAGCCAAACTTTAGTCCCTGCCCTTAAGAAGTTTATTAGCTACAGGGCAAATTGCATATCTATAGGGCTTTATATCTACTTAGGATAAGATACCTTTTGTTTTGTCACCTAAGTGAAAGGAAGACTCCTGTGGAGGTGGCAGTATGGGTTGGGTGCAGATGAAAAATTTCTGAATTGCTGTATAACTTAAGTCCTTTGACTATACATTGAATTCTTATTTATCCAGTGCCTCCCTAAAAGGTAATTTGTAAGACAACCTTTTAAGTTCTCCCCTTGGTACAGTAGAAAACTTTCCTTTTGTTTTCGAGTAGGTGCATCTGTCTGTCATCTGAGTGCTATACTACAGCAAATAAGGTTCCACAGGTTAAATTAAATTGGGTCTGCTTCTGATTTGTTATTTTAAAAGGAAGATAGAGTATAGGTACTACCTAATCCAGATACAAAGCAAGCAAAGGAAACAAAAGATATGCATTTTTCTGATATAATATTCTCCTCTCCTTCAGCTTTAGGCAAATATGTTTTGTTAACATGAAATGGGGTGGGGGTAGGGAAGCTTCAGGTGTTATCTGGATAAATTATCATTTTTGAAATTGCTCAGCAGGTAAATAAAAGGATTTAAGTCTTTGAAGACAGAACCTTTTTCTTTTTTTTTCTTTTCTTTCTTTTCTTTTTTTTTTTTTTTTTTTTGCCTCCACTAGAGGCTTTGAGTATTTGGGCTAAATTTTTATAGTATTTGTTAACTACTGTTCAGTGAATAAAGTGCTGAGCCTGGAATCAGAAAGACCTGAGTTTCTGGGGCGGCTAGGTGACACAGTGAGTAGAGCGTCGGCCCTGGAGTCAGAAGGACCTGAGTTCGGATCCAGCCTCAGACACAACGCACACACAAATAAAAACCTAGCCATGTGACCTTGGGCAAGTTACTTAACCCCAATTGCCCTCCAAAAAGCAAAAAAAAAAAAGAAAGAAAGACCTGAGTTTCAAAGCTAGCCTCAGACACTTACTAGCTGTGGGACCCTAGGCTAATTTATTAACTTCTGTCTACCTTAGTTTCCTCATCTGTAAAATAATGCCACCTATTGTGATTATGAGAATTAAATGAGTTAATATTTGTAAAACACTTAGCACAGTGCCTGGCAAATAGTAGATACTTAATGTCTATTTGTTTTCTTCCTTCCTTCCTTCCTTCCTTCCCCCCCCCCCCCTTCCTTCCTTCTTTCCTTCCTCCCTCCCTCCCCTCCTCTGTCCCTTTCTTCCTTCCTTCCTTCTTTCCTTTTTTCTCTTTCCCTTTATCTCTACTTCTCTGCATTAAAGGTCTTCCTCTGACTTCAGACAGACCATGGGTCATAAAAAGGAAGAGGTTTCCAAGGGAAATTTTTTCTCAAGAAGTTTAAGTCATAGAGTGTTAAAGCTGAAAGGAATGTGTGAAGCCAAATAGTCCAATTTTGCAATTTGTTTATGTATTTATTAAATTATTTATTATCATTATCATCTAGATAGTGTGACAAGAGAATAGACCAGAGGTAGCAAACCAATAGAGTTTCAAATCTCTTGAAGTAACATTGTGCCTGTCTGTACTGATAGAGGGATTTTCCCCATTAGGACTCATGTACAAAAATGAAATCACAAATTTAGACAAAAACAAATAAATCATTACTAACATGAGAAAGTTTGAGGATAAAGCGATGACTTTTAGCTCAGGTATCAGAGGCGCTTTAAGTTCAGCTGAGGTACACAAGTGCATTGAGGTAGGAGAGCTTGGGCCCAAAACAAAACACAGGAATTGAGTTTCACTGCAGCCTGTTTGGGTCTGTAACTTATTCAAGACCGTTGCTCCCCCATTTTCCATTGGATTTCTTTGATTTAGCCATAAATAAATATGACATCATGGTAAGACAAAAGCACATGTACTTAGCATACCAAATAAATAACAAGGAATTAAAATCAAGCGGCAAGCCATCTTTTCACCAATTTCCCAACATTACCTCATCCTACCCTCCAGCTCTGGGAGGGTGTGAATCTTTTCATCACAGTTTTCCAGGTTGCCTTATGTTCACAGTGTTTGGGGAAACAAACAATAAGTAACAATTTGTCCATAGGATGAACAAAGGAGCCTCAAGGTCAGATGAAAATGGGAGTAACTGTGTCTGAAAACCATAGCTATGAAGCTTCAAGGTCTGCAAGTGTGGTTTCTCTGAATGGGCATATGGAAGTGAAAGGGATGAAAAGTCACTATCTAAAAGATGCTATCATTTCAGTATCTGAAAGTGCTAGTGCTATCCCCATGGGAGAAAGAGGAAGCTACATTCTAGCCGGACAGAAATGAGGGAAGGGTAGGAAGAAGGGAGGGAGGGAGAAAGGAAATATACATTTATTAAGTACCTACTGTGTACCAGGCACCGAACTCAATGCTTTACAAATATCTCCTTAGATACTAACAACAACCCTGTAAAGAAACTGTTATTATTCTCATTTTACCCTTGAGAAAACTGAAGCAGACCAGGATTAAGTGGCTTCCCTAACAAGTATCTGAGACTAAAGTTGAACTAGGGTCTCCCTGACTCCAGGCCTAGTGCTCTCTCCATTGAGGCACCTAGAAGGATTTAGAAAGAGAAATCCCTGGAGCTCCATGGCCATTTGTCTCCTCTTTCCTCTTTATCTCATTTTCCTCTATTACTCCAGCTTTGTCTTATGTTCTGATCTTACCCTCCTTCCTTTCAAAACCTCCCAGTGTTATAGAACCTATGCTCAGTCCCCTACAAGAGCTCAAGAAATGCCCCTTCCAGTGGAATGACCCCAAACTCTGGTCATGTATTATGGAAAGTTATGTTCCTTGCCCCATTTGGTGTTGCTATGCTGATGGAACCATAAGTGTTGTCCGTTCATCTTTTTCCCCACTCAGCTGTCCTGGTTGGGCTATGGGTATAATAAAAAGGCATCATTATTGGAATAAATGTATAACTTCCCAAGATTACTTCTTTAAAGCAAGCCATACTTATTTGTATGTATCAATGCTATTATCATTTCTTTTAAATGAGTCTCATTATATTGTTATCATACTTTGCATTCCCTACTCAAAAAGGGGGAGAAGAGAAAAATTAAGATGTATGTGGGTGTATGGTTTGCATGCATGGAGAGAAGGGGTTTCTTTGGGGATAAATAGTTCAGGAAATGGACTTGAAATAGAAATCTTCTCTTAAACATGTTTAAAAGAAGGTAGACATATATCTTCTTATCACTGAGATTTTTTTTTTTTTTTGGAGGGCAGTTGGGGTTAAGTAACTTGCCCAAGGTCACACAGCTATCACTAAGAATTTTAAAGTGTGTGCTATCACTTAATGGGTCAAACTCCCTGAAATAACAGCAACATTTTGCATTTTTTTCTACATTTGGTTGGTGAGAACTTTCCTGAAAAATAACATCATGAGATAGTTATTGTGATGATCCTTTTTATAAATGAGAAAATGGAGGCTCATGGAAGTAATTTTCCCTTATCTACATTTGTTGTTGTTCACTTATTTCAGTATTGTCCAATTCTCTGTGACCTTATTTGGGGTTTTCTTGGCAAAGATACTGGAGTGGTTTGCCATTTTCTTCTCCAGCTCATTTTACAGACGAGGAAACTGAGACAAACAGGGTTAAATGATTTGCCCAGGATCATACTAGTAAGTGTCTGAGTCCAGATTTGAATTTAGGTCTCCCAGACTCTATGAGTGGTGCTCTATCCACCTAGATGCCTTTATTCACATAGGTGACAAATAGCATTAAAAATTGAACCCAGGTCTTTTGAATATATGTTCGATACTCTTTCTCTTACACAGCATTGTCACAGATAGATATTCTACCTGCTGATTTCATCCCTTACAAATAGCTGAAAGAGCTCAAGGAAGTCAGTGTAGATCAGTCTTGGAGTTAGAAGATCTGAGATTGAATCCTGCCTTAGACACTTACTAGCTGTGTGAACCTGGGTCGTTCACTGACCTCTCTGGACCTAAATTTACTCCTTGTCAAAATGAGGGGGTTGGACTCAGTGACCTTGTAAATCCCCTTCAAATCTAAATCTCTGCTCTTACAATTTAAGACAGATAGTAATCAGAGATGAGACACTAGAGAGTAGGTGATCTCATACAGCAATAACCATTCTCTTACTTCAGGACAGAGGAAGGCTGAGAGCAGAACAGGTGAGAATCCCATCCTCCTTTTGTATACCCCTAAGACTGGTGATAAAACTCAACCCAAGCGTCTCTGCTTGAGGCTTATTAGATCTAAGATCTGAGTTATCTCCATGGGGATCCAAAGTTAACTTCCCCAGAGTTTTCCCCAAGACTCCTTACAGGTGCATAATATAATGTAAATGATATGAAAACACACTGGGAAAATCAAATGGAAATCTTTCATTCAGAAGAAATGTAGTTTCTGAAGGCTTGGCAGACACCATTAACTCATTATATGACCTTGGGCAAATCCCTTTGCCACTTTGAGACTAGTTCCTACATCTCCAAAATGGGGCAGGTTGGGATGTATTAGAATATCTCTAAGGTCCCTTCCAACTCTGATTGTCTTGGGAGTCTGTGCATTCTCTGGAAAGGCAACACTATTACAGTTATTTGATTCTTTTCCTGGAGGGAAATTTTCTGGGCCCATCTTCCCTCAGATGTCTTTCTTTCATTTCTGGTAGACAGTCCTTGTACCCACCAAGTAATTCACTTGGACATAATCAAGCTTTCTGCCCAGTTTCTTGACCATCTTTCCCTAGAACTAAGGGGGAAAAACATCTATCCATCTCATCCTGTCAGGTTTAAAGCTTTGCCGAGTCACATTGAGTAGCAGAGCACTGGGCTATTCAGTTGCCAAAGTTTGGCCCCAGGGAAGGTTGATTAACAGCCTCATCCTTGTTTACTTAGGTAGGGCAGAGTCTCCAGTGGGACAGAAATGCTTTGTCTGTTGCTTCTCCCTATCTCTTGGGTAGCAACCTGGTCCCAGAACATTTATTAAGCAAGTTGGCTTGGAAGTCTCAGAGGCAGCTGGGTCCACTGGAAAGATCACGGTAAGGAGTCAGAGATTCATAAGGTTGCCAACTCTGTTCTTGGTTCTAACACAAACTAACAAGCTTTGAGACCTTAGGCTACTCACTTCAGCTCTCAAAGCCTGACTTTCCTCATTTCTAAAATGAAGAGAATACCTTGTCACCTCATAAAGCTGCTGTGAGGACCCGGTGAGGTAATAGATGTGACAACCTCTACTCTACAAATAAGGTCATCATTCCCTGAAACTACTCTCTCCAAAGTTAATAATCTCTTAGTTTCCAAATCTAATGGCCTCTTCAGAATTCTCATCCTCCTGGACCTCTGTGTAGCCCTTGACTGTTGATCACTCTCTGTTCCTTGATACTCTCTTCTCTTGATGTTTTTGGGCACCATTCTCTTGTCTTCTCTCCTGGTTTTCCTCCTACCTATCTGACTGCTCCTTTTCTGTCTCCTTTGCTGGATACTCTTCCAGATCATGCTCTCTAAATGTAGGTGTCCCTTGGGATTCTATTCTGGTGTCTTTTTTCTTCTCCTTCTGTCCTACTTCATTGGTGGTCTTATCAATTCCCATGGATTTGATTACCACCTCTATGCTCATGATTACCAAATCTATCTATCTTGCTCTGAACTCTCTGATATCCTCCATTCTCAATCTCCAACTGCCTTTCAGATACCTCAAACTGGATGTTCCATAGATACATTAAGCTCATTATGTCTAAAAGGGAACTTATTATTTTCTCCTTGAGCCCCATTGCCCCACCCCTCACACCTCCTACCTTCCCTATTACCATAGAGGGTAACACCACCCTTTCCAGTCCCTAGAGCTCTCAACCTGGGAGTCATCCTGGTTTTCTCACTATCTCCTCCCTCCCTCTCCCCCTTCCATATCCAATCTATTTCCAAGGCCTGTTGATTTCACCTCTGTAGCATCTCTTAAATGTGGCCCCTTCTCTCCTCTGACACTGCCACCACTCTGGTACAGGCCCTCAACATCTCATACCTGGACTATTCCAATAGCCTGCTGGTCAGTCTGCCTGCCTCAGGACTCTCCATATTTCAGGCCATCCTATATTCAGACTCTAAAGTGATTTTCCTAAATTGAAGGTCCATCATGTCACTCATACCTACCTTCCCTTCCCTCCTCCCACTCATTAAACTCCAATGGCATTCTTTTGCCTGCAGGAGCAAATACAAAATGTTCTGTTTGGCATTCCAAGCCCTTCATAATCCAACTCCCTTCCTGCCCTCCAATTTTTTTATACTTTACTCCCTGACACATACTTTTCAATCCAGTGACACTGGCCTCCTGGCTGTTGCACGAATAAGACATTCCATCTCTCAGCTCTGGGCAGTTCACTTAATCTCTTAGCTCTGACTGTCTTTTTTTTTCTGACAGCCCTTCATGCCCACTTCTTCAGCATATCCATAGAACTGGAAGTGAATCAATATAGTGAAAGAGAGAAAGGGAATATATCAAGACACCTTCTGAAACATTTCTGTGCCCTGCCTTGATTCTCAGTCTCCAAATGAATTTTCAGTTAGAATGAGCACATTTTGCAAATAAGTCAAACAACTAAAATATTATTGATTAGTCTGATGATATATATCCCAACTAGCCAGTGCTGTTGGTTAAAAAAGAGGTGGGTGTGTGGATGGAGAAAGTAGTCTGTCTCTCACCAACTATCTTTTTATTTGTCCTGTAGCTATTTTTAGGACTCTTCATACAAAAGAACTCCCATAAAAGCTCAGATAGCAGGGAATACTCCTTACCTTATTCTGGGTCTAGCCCAGCTGCCTTTTACTAAAGTTGGTCTCCTGCCATCTCTGTCAGTATCAATTTTACACATTGCTCAACTGCTATGTATATGGCCCCCCTAAGGAACTCTGAAGTTAGTCTCAGGAGTAACATTCTGCATAAGCTGGGCCAAGTTGGTGCCTCTTTCCTCTGAAGCAGAGCAGTCTAGTCCCCATGGAACACTATGAGTATTCTGAGAGCTTTTTATCAGGACCTCAGGGTGTCTGACTGTCTTAGAAACAGTTCACAGTGAGAAGACAGATTAAAAAAAAAGAATCCCACTGTTTCAGATTGATTTGAGGGGGAGTGGTCTGAATTACTAACAAGCTTGAATTGTGGAATAAAGAAAATATAGTTTGTTTGTTTTTTTGCTTTTGAATATTACTCAGTATCTAGAACTAGACTAATAAGATGTTAGGGGTGGCTAGGTGATGCAGTAAATAGAGCACCAGCCCTAGAGTCAGGAGGACTTGAGTTCAAGTCCAGCCTCAGACACTTGACCCACTTACTAGCTGTGTGACCTTGGAGAAGTCACTTAACCCCAATTGCCCTGCCTTCCCCTCTCCAAAAAAGAAAAAAAATGTTAAGTAGAACTTTAAGGATTGTTAATTTGAATAGCAATTATTTATATGTAAGTTTTTGTTTTTGAAAGTTTCCCCTCCCCCTTCTAAATATTGGGTATAGCATCAGTTTTCTTTAAAAGCCCTTAGTTTGGGGTGGCTAGGTGGTGCAGTGAGTATGAGCGCTGGCCTCTGAGTTGGGATGACCCGAGATCAAATCCGGCCTCAGAAAATGAGCACCCACACACAAATAATGACTGGCCGTGTAACCTTGAGCAAGTTACTTAACCCCAATTGCTTTATTAAAAAAAAAAATTCCTTAGTTCACATTGTAGCCTCAGATACTGGGACCATGTAAACCTGGCAAGTCACTTAACTTAACCTGTGTTTGCCTCAATTTTTTCATCTATAAAACAGAGATAAACTATGAGAGTTGTAGTAAAGATAAAATGTTTGTAAAATGCCTTGGAAACCTTAAAGCACTATGTAAATACTGGCTATTACTATAGAAGAATCTGAATTAAGGAGGTTGAAATGTACTTTATTTATTCAAACAGATAATTTCCCTCAAAATACATAAAAGGCTAGCGGCTTACTTCTGAGCAATCTCACAGCATGAATCGGTTTCTGGGTTACAAATACTCTGCCTTGTTCTGCCAGAGGCTTAGATACAAGAAAAAGGTAGTGGAGTAGAAGTTAAGGCCTATGCTTACAAAACAAAGAAGTTAGAAGCAGAAAGAGTGGAGATCCAGGATTGGAATGAGGTAGCATGGTTCTTGGTGGTGCAGTGGATAGAGTTTCAGGTTTGGAGTCAGGAGGATTCATCTTCCTGAATTCAAATCTGGCCTCAGGTACTTACTTACTAGCTGTGGGACCCCAAGTCACTTAACCTTGTTTGCCTCAGTTTCCTCCTATATAAAATGAGCTGAAGAAGGAAATGGCAAGCCATTCCAGTGTCTTTGCCAAGAAAACCCCAGATGGGATCATGAAGAGTCAGACATTATTGAACAACAACAGCAACAACAAAACAAAAACAACAAAAAAGATTATCAGCATTGAAGTAGATTCAGTAACTGATTCCCACCATGGAACTTGGATGAACTCTACATCCCCACCTGTGCTATTGGTATCCCCTCTTCAACTTGATCATGCTTTCAGATGAAATTCTGTTTGCCTAGCTAAGATGCCCCTCCTAACAACTTTTAGCAAGAGTCTTCTGGGCCAGAATCATAGAATCATAGCAAGGTCAAACTAGAAGACTTTGAAATCACTTAGTCTAAGCCACTTAATAAACAGAAGCACAAAGAGGTCCAGAAAAAATGCCAAATGTCACAGGACTATTTAGTGATATCCTTCTGATGCTGTTTCCAGAAATGAGGAAAAATTTTGTGAGATGCTACATGAATCATGGAGTTGGAAGGAGACCTAAGACATTACTCATTATAGTCTTATCACAAAATGTAAATTTTATGTATCTCAAAGAAATAGTTATCCAACTTTCATTGGCTTCTAGAAATAGGGACCTCATTTCTTCCTTAGTAATTCTTTGTTTGAAGGTAGAGAGAAGGGGATGAAATTTTGCCCCAGTAGTTTTAGACCCTAGAACTCCATGTCTTTATGGTGGGACTGAGAATTTAGGGGCAAAGCCAAAGAAGTTAGGTACTTGGCTAAGGTCACATGGATTTAGTGTTAGAATGAAAACTAGAACCTAGATTCCCTTTCTTTCCATAAAGTTCTATTACCTTATGCAATACCTGTCATTAATCACTGAACATTCCATGAGTTCTTAATATGCATCCAGTCTGATCTGAGGTACCATTGGATATATGAGAAAAACAGAAATTACCATTATCTTAGAGAAGCTTATAATATAATCAGGTACATAAGGGATTGAACATGATAATATCAGATTAGTTGAACATTGAAATATCACAACATGGTTAAGTTTGAAATCAGTGTTATTAGTAGTAAGTTCTATAATAATACAGAAAAGAGGAGACCACTACTGGGAAAAGTGAAAGAGGAAAGTTTCATGACAGAGTGAGACTAGCTAGGTCATAAGGATATAGATTGAGAATAGAAAAAGTGGGGAGGTTGCCAAATGGGGAAAAATCATTAAGCAAAAGCAGAAGGGGAAATGAATATTGTATATTGAAGGTGGAGGTGTGGTACAATGAGTAAAATGGCGTAGTTGAAGCAGAGATTGTATTTCTGGAGCAGTAATGAAAATTGAATGACAGGTTAGGACCAGAACCTTGAATGCTGAGCCACTGGGAACACCAAGCCACAGAGCTGGAGTAAGCATCATGTGGGCCTCTGAATTAGGAGTCATAGCTAGATATCTTGATGCCTGTGATCATCTGTTGATAGTCATTTAGAGCTCATTTAGTGATCTCTCAAGAAATCTTTCAATTCCCTTCTCTCTGCCTACCCAAGTCCTTTTCATGCACCAAAGCCCAACACTTGTTCTTGAATGTCTTCTTCATAAAATCCGAATCAATAACACCAGCAAATGTTGACCTTTCTCCCTTAATGCCTGTAATTCCTTTTGTTTGAACTAGGCATTATGGTACTTAATTACAATTCCAGGATAGCCAAAGAGATCCAGGTAAGAGTCAGCATTCACTAATATCATTGTTAACTACAATGTTTCACCTTCACCCTCCCCTCTGATGAAAAAATAATCAATACAGTTATGTATCATGTGAGTCCAAAGTGGAATGAGTAGTTGCATATAACTGAATTTTACAGATAAGTGAAATCTTAACTGATTAAGCCTCATTAATAAATCAGGCTGCTTTATAAAAGAAATATTTCTAAAATATATCACAGACTTCCATTTTTCAACAAAGTATGCTAAAAATTCCCCTTTTTTTTGCTAAGCCTGTCAGGGCAATTAGAATAATTATTAGTTATTGCACTGGGCTGTCATATATTCTTAGTTGATACTCATGTATTTGCTTCATCCTCCTTACTGCCGAAACAAATCTGTGAATGCCCTAACAAAGGCCTCATAGATTGTTGAACTGTCCATGGTAGTATACGAGAGTCAGATAGATCCCAGTTCTGCTATTCTCTCTCTTTGTTACTCTGACAAATTATTTAACCCATCTAGGTTTTAGTTTCATAATATTTGAAATTAAGGGGTTGGAGCACATAATTTTTGATGTCCCTTCTAGTCCTAAATTCTTTGAAATTTAAACAGATGTAAATTCTGTTCTGGCTGGCTCTTTTCTCTGTGCTTAGAATGTCTGCTGCTTGGTGCTTTTGTTGCAAATTCTTATTTTTTGCTATCCTGTACCTCTGATATTTTTATCTCTCATTATTTCTTCACCCCTTTTCTACTTCCTTTCCTTGAAGAATTTGTATCTTTCATCTTTTCTGGAAAATGGTTTCATTTTTATAACCATCTGCCAACCAATGGCAGCCTTCCTTTGCTTCTGACCAACAAGCTGACCAATCACAGCACCTCAGATATACTCTTCTGCTCTTTGTCTTTGTTGACTTTTTAATTAGGCATTACCCTTCATTGCTGGAGCTGCCTTTTCCTTTTTTTTTTTTTGTTTGTTTATTTACTTCTAGGTACATCATTGCTCAGGATACCAGAAATCTGAATTCAGCGTGACAAAGATTTGTTGCCCTGAAAGCATTGTTCTCTATTACAGGATGTAATAGAGTGCCCTCTTGTGCGAGTATGCTGTATAGTTATTTTAGGTATTTCAAAGGACATACTACCACTTTTAATCACACCCTAAATACAATTTATAATGACATTTTCTATCTGGATCACTCTAGCCTGAGACTTCACTTGAGGGCCTGAACATCTGCATGTACCCTTCATGCTACTGTTTGCTATCTTTTTTTTTTTTTACAACTTTTTTGGGGGAAGTTCTTGAATTGTTTTTTTGTGTAAAACTTCTGCCTGTGCAACTAGATAGCTTCTAGAGGGCAAGAACAATATTTTTTTCAATCTCTTGTCTAAGCCACAGCATTATAATACAATGGAAAGAGCACTGAATTTGAAGTAGGAGGATTTGTGTTGGAATCCAACCATTCTTGCCACTTAATACTTGTTTAATTTTGGAAGTCACTTAATTCAGCTGGGCCTCTGTTTCCTCAGCTGTATTATGAGGCCATTGGGATACCAAGATATGATACATCAGCACACGATTAAGCACATTTTAGGTACTAGATAAGGATTATTGTTGTTCTGTCATTGCAGTTGTGTTTGACTCTTCATGACCCCATTTGGAATTTTCTTGACAAACATACTGAAGTGGATTTGAAGTCAGGTCTTCCTGACTTAAGGACCCACATTTTATCCACAACCACCTAGCTGTCTAAATAAAGATTAACTGGATTGAAAGGACCATCACTTGAGAAGATCTTGAGTTCACTGTCAATACTTGGTTATCCAGTTCTTAAGACAGTTAATGCCATATTAGATAAATTACTATTGTTTCTTGCTAATAGTAGAGAGGATGATGGCATTAACTCATTCACACACATTTTGGAATTATCTACTGGTTAACATTCAAACAATTCAAAGAGTAATTGTTTCTAACTCCATAGTCTTCATATTGATGAATACTTTAATGAACTTGGACTCACCATGTTGATATTCTTGACATGAAAATATATTGCCATGGACCATATTGGTATTTGGAAGTATTAAAGGATTTTCCAAAGTTAGGCTAAGAACTGCAGATTTACAGGGATGGGTTTTGTTGGGGGAGAGGGGAAAGCTGAAAACATAAAAGCAAGCCATATCCAATATTTTTCCCAGATAGAAATTTCAGTATGTATACAAAAGTGTTTGAAAATACTTCATGGGGCCCTTTATGTATTATGTGTTCTATATATGTGGTAAATGTGTCCCAAGACTGAGGTGTGGGGGCGGGGGCAACAATTCTTAAAAAAAAAATACCTTACTTCAAAGAAACTACCACCTTTACAAAGCATCCTCTGTCTATTCTTGGGAGTAAGTCCTATGTTTTGAGAAATTAAGCTGCCACTGGTTCTTTGTCATCTTAGTTATATGAGCAGGAAATAGAAGTCTTCTCCCTAGGCATTCTCCAAGCTGTCCAGCCCTTAGATGTGACACGAACTTTGGTGGCCTCAATTAAGTATTGTACCCCTGGTGCCTTGGTCTTTCCATCCTTCAGAGTATACAATTAGTTCTTGGCCATGGATGCTTAAGCAATATATTTTAAGGTGGTTTGGAGATGGGAAAGTGTGTGTAGGGGGAGTGTCATGTCAGGTAATCATTATGTAGATAATATGAAAATGATGGAGACTGTAGAATGATTTCTTTTCAAGCTGTTTTTGATGTAAGTTTTGAGTGAAGTTAAGTATTAGTTATCCATCAGCAAACAGAATACTTTATGGCTTATTTATATCCAGTCTTGCTGTGTATTTGAGATGGGTGAGGTAACCCATGAAGCACAAAATCTCAGAATGGGATAGGTCCTTAGAGGATTTTAGGTCAACCCATGCCTAAATAGATCTTACCTTTATAATATTTCTGATAGGTGCACATCTAGATTCTGCCTGAATGCCTCCAGTTAAGGATGTGATAGTAAAATGACAGGGGAAGTCTATCCCATGTTAGCACAGCCCCAACTTTAAGGACATTTTCCTTATCTTTCTAGAGTTCTCCCTACCCACTTCCCCCAACTGTTTTTAGTTCTTCTTTGGGGGTGATAAAGTTATTGCCATTATCAATGATAAATATTAACTGTATGCCCATGTAGCAGCACATAAAATAAGCAAGGGTAATATATTTCAGGACTACATCTTTGGGGATCAGTAAGGCATAAAAATGATGAAAAAGGTCTGATATGCAGAGATGGAGTTTTACTAAATGAAGAGTCAGGTTGTGTCTGTTAGAAATATGTATTTTTGAGGGCTAGTATTGAGTTGGGTGAAGAGGAAAAGGGTGAAAGACAGGAAATTATGCAGTCAGAAGAGAAGAGTGCTGCAAAGGAAGGAACTTACTGGGTAGAACTAATACTTCAATCACAGCTACTTATGTGTAACTGTGCCTACAATGCCATGTAATAGTATACCAACTATTGAATCCTACAGAAGGCATTTTGCATCTGGAAGGGGGCTTAAAGATCATCTGGTCCAGCCTGCAGATCCTAAAGATAGGATACGTAGAATGGACTATAGGTCTTTGCTTAAGGTCAAGGAGCAAAGTATTTATTGATAAATAGAAGGCTGCTATACACCCAACCCAGTTATATTTCCACATTGTTAAATCTCAATCCATATCTTACCAAAAACCAACAACTTAGTCTACTGGGGGTATTTTTTCCCCCATGGGAGTGCATCTATGGTTTTATAATGCCTAGATAGTTGGGAAAGAGTCACCTTACAGAAATTCACTCTGCAAATTAGTTTCCTGAAATAAATCCATAGCATAAAACAAAGGGTGATTTTAATATATTCCAAAATAAAAAAGAAATGGCATTTATTTTTCTATGATTGCAGTTACTCTGAGTTATGAAATATCCTGTGCTCAAAAAATTAAGGTTGAAGGGACAGCAAAAGGGCTAAAGAATGGCACATGATAGGGATGGGTAGATTGAAACATATCAACAGTGAAGAATTTTGTAGTAGTAGTGCACATATAGCAGAACACTGGGAAAAAGAGACAGGTTAGTCTTGTCAAAAGCAAATGAAAAGCAATGTAGAATTCACTGGTATTCATGCAACATCAAGAGATCTAGATAAAGGCCTCCAATACATTAGGTAGACCCACTGTGGACCATTTTCAGAAGACATGGACCAGAGTTACTTGTAATGAGAAGTCACACGGATTGTTTGTGACATATAGTACTGGAGGAAATAACCCGTATCAATGATGTTTAGAAATGTCAGAGAAAAACTGTTGCAATTAGAAATGTGATAGTTGAGAAGAACATTCCTATTTGGATTTATAAATATCCTTGAAGCACTGCAAACAGAGCTGTAAAGAAAACAAATAAAATAGACCATGTAAATAGCAGCTGAGGAGGATATGCTCCTGGATCTCCAAGGCCATGTAAACAGTCATCCTTAGTGTCCCTTTGGAATTTCTTCCTCAACCTGCTTTGCCACACATACACTCTCAATCTGGATCTGTCTTTAGTCACTTATTGTCCTAAGACAGTTGTTTCCCCCAAGGGACCTCTTGCTTTTTTTTTTTTTTTTTTAAGATTTCACCTTCCTGAACAATACCAAGACCTTGGGCTGCGTCATATTGGAATGCTTCTATGGCTACTTTTTAGAGCTGCTGTTTATGTGTGTGTATGTGTGTGCGTGCACATGCATACAAATATATGTCTCTGTGTGTATGTGTATATGCAGAGGTCTCTTTTGTGTGTCTTCCAGGCTCTTAGTGTGAAACTTATTTATCAGGAATGAACATGTAACATTTATAACTCTAATGAAGTTTAATTTAGTTTTTTCTTTTTCAGACACATTTTCTCTTTTGTGCAGTAAAACATTTGGGAATTGCCTTTACTAAGGAAAATTGGAACTAATTAATACCCTTATATCTGGCAAAGGAGAAACACTGCCCCATAGCACATTCTTAAAAAGATGCTGATCTGGGGCAGTTAAGTGGCACAGCGAATAGAGCAACAGACATGGAGTCAGGAGGACCTGAGTTCAAATGCAGCCTCAGATACTTGACACACTTACTAACTGTGTGACCTTGGGTAAATCACTTAATCCCAATTACCCTACATTCCCCTTCCAAAGGAAAACAAAACAAAACAAAACAAAAGATGCTGCTGCTTAAAGCACATGAACATTTGAACCTGGCATTGAATTGGGCACAATGCCACTCCTCCACCTTTCACTCATCCAGGTTGTAGAGGCCAGATAGTCCCCACAAGAATCCCTCCCAGTTTCTCTCCCAAGACTTGCAGCAATCTTAGTAGCTGAGTCCATGCCGCACCCCAAGACAACTTCACCCAACCTTCTCCTCAGTCTTGAGCCTTTGAGCTTTTAATCTTCTTCTTGGCTCTTCTTGAGCTCTCTGTGTCTATTCTCTAGCACTCAAAACCCTCTACAACTGATTGTAGGCACTGTATGCTTGCTGGGACTGCTCCTCTCTGGACTTACCTTTTAGTACAGTAGAAAGAGTTCTGGAAGCTCAAATCAAGAAAGCTTACCTTAGAATCTTCCTCTGTGGCTATCATCAAATCATATAGCTACTCTGAACCTCAGTCTGTTTATCTATAAAAAAAGGCATAATAAACTTGTAGCACTTACTTCTCAAGGTTGTTTAGAAAATCAAATGAGAAAATGCATGTAAAGTGCTATGTAAACTTTAAAGTGCTAGATAAATGTCAGATAGTATTATGTCACATAATTCCCCTTCATATACTCTCATGTTCTGGCCAAGCTAAACCACTCACTTCTGTTCTGTGTCCATGTATTTCCTTAGACCTAAGCTTTCCCTGACCCCCAGTTTGGTCTTCTGAAATCTTTCTGGAACCAGTTCAAATGCCAACACTACCAAGAAGCCTTATCCAATTTCTCATCAGGAATTAGAAATTATTTTTCTTTCCATGAATGAAACTCACAGAAGACTTTTTCTTTATTCCTTTTTTAATGTATATTTGATTGGGTGTTAAAAGTTATTTTTATATATATTGTGCTCTAGCTACTAGAATGTAAGCTACATGAGGTCAGAGATCTTGCTTTATTCATTTTTCTCTCCCCCAGCACTTACCATAGTGGCCTGCAGGTAGTAGATATTTAATAAATGATTAATGAATTTAATTGAATGGGAAGTTAATTCCAGATGCCAGATTCAACTTGGGATGAGGTCAGGTCAAAAGACAATGTGACACTTCAAACATAACTCCCATTCTAACCTCCTATGGTAATCAAGTCAACCTCTTGCTACTATGAGGAGGGAAGAGGGTGCCATTTCATTAGGTCTCCAGTGTGGCCTACAGTCTTGAGGGAAAGAGAGTAACATAATATTCCCACTTCTTGCCTGGCCTGAACTCCCTAATGTTCTGAAAGGATTCTACCCTGAGGCCAAAGCCCCATGGACATTGAAAGTCTATCTAAAATCTTCCCTCAATGATTGATAAATTTCCACCTGGTCTTACCCTCCCTATTCCAGTGATTTTGAGCCCCACATTGGTCATTATTCAAACCCCATTCCTGATAAGGATGCCTACTGCTTGATGTCATAGTCATAGGCATTTTTCTCTACCTCCCAAATCCTCAATCCTCCCACCCCCCAAGTCCCACAGAGCTACCTACTATTTCACTGTGCTCTCTAGAATGCTTGGTCCCTAGGTAATAAATGAGCTTTCCTCTTAAATCTTTTTCTTTCCTAATCCTTCCATCTTCTGATTCTCAGTGAAACCTGGCCCTCCCAATGACAACCTTCTTTGTCACCCTTTGTCTCACTGGTTATACTTTCACTCATTCCCTCTTCCTTGGTTGAGGAGGGGGAGGTAAAATATTCTTTGCTCCCCTTCACCCCTTTCAGCTTTCCTTTCTACCACCATCACTCTATAACCTCTCCTTGGAGGGCTGCTCAGTCCATATCTACTGTTCAATTAAAATTCTGGTAGTTGTCTACTGACTTCCAGAACAATCTGTTTCTTTTGTCAAAGAGTTCAATGCCCAGCTGACAGTCTTTCTCTCCTCTCTAAGTTCTGCCATATTAGGGGATTTCAATATACATACATACATACATACATACATACATACATACATACATACATACATACACCTTCCTCTCCTTACCTTCACCTAAGGGTGCTCTACCCAAAAGAATGTACATTTTGTTGGCTGAAAGTTGCCTCATTAACTTGGGGCTTACTGGCTATATTTCTTTCTCAAAGACCAAGCCTTAAACCAAATTCACTCTGGAGCTCATAGATTAGACAGCAATAGGCCCCTGCCCTCCTGGCACAGAATGAATATAAGTAGTAACTGTTTCTCTTTTGGCCAGCAGCCCTGAGGGTCTTCTCCCAGTTTGATTTTTTTTTTTTATTAAAGGGGCCATCCTTTGACTCACTTCTTAAGTCTATTCAAGGAATGGGAATGGGAGTTACCTAACTCAAAGTGAGAACCTGAAAAGACCTTAGCCTAAAAGGGCTAGGGTCTCCCCTTGCATCCTAGGCCATCTCCAGTTGTCCCTGATGAATATCTGGTCACTGAATCCACGTGACCCTGGAGGAGAAAGTAAGGCTGGTGACCTTCCTCACTCAAATCAAAGCCAACTACAAGTCATGTCATCATTGCCATGGACAAGCACAACAACAACAACACACACCCATATAATGCATATATATTCACATAGGTAGATAGATATGCATACATATATATAGAGACAGATAGATACTTCCTCAAATACTCTAACCTCACAGTTCTTCACCAAGGCTCACAACCTAGGTGTCATCTTAGAGTCCTTGTTGGTTTTAACATTTTTTTTAAACATTTGTCTTTAAAACTTTGAGTTCCAGATTCTCTCCCTTTTCCCCTCCTCACCCAGCCTGACTCTTTGCTGCTGCCAATATGTTGCCAAAGGCCCATCAGTTTTACTTTTGGTGCAGACTCTCATCATCTTACAACTGGACTATTTCAATAGCCTGTTAGTTGGTCTCCCTTTCATAAGTCTGTCCCCACTCTAACCCTCCATTCAGCCATCAAAGTGATTCTCCTAAAGAACAGGTCTGAACATTTCACCTCTCTACTCAGTAATCTCCAGTTGTTCCCTATCACTGTCTTACTTCACCACCACCACCACCCTGCCACATAGTCTTCATTCTGATGACACTGGTGTGCCCTGATCTTGCTACTCCTTGAACAAGACATTCCATCTCCAGACATTTTCACTGGCCGTGCCCCAGGAGACATCTCTGTCACTTCACTTTGCTGAATTCCTTGAAGTCCTAGCTAAAATCCCACCCTTTATAGAAAGCCTTTCCAGATGCTTCTTAAATCTAGTGCCTTCCCTCTGTTGATTACTTTCAATTGATCCTATATATAACTTGTATGTGCATAGATATTTGCATGTTGTCTCCCCCATTAGATCATGAACTCCTAGAAAGCAGGAACTGTCTTATGTATCCTCATTTGTATCCTCAGTGCTGAGCACAGTGCCTGCCACAAAATAGGCATTTAATAAATGTTTATTGATTGACTGACTGACTTGGGCTACCCATGGATTCTGTACTCTGTTCCTTCTTCCAGTAGAGCCTTGACCAAAGGACACATCAATCAACTAATCAAAAACTAAAAGTTTTTAACCAAGTACTACCTGCTTGTGTATGATCTGTATTATGTTCAGTCCTATGGAAAACATGACAGCAGTAAAAGGCATGACTCCTGACCTCAAGGAGCTTATAGTCTAGTTGACAAGACGAGGTAGATACATATGAAACAAGGAAAGAATAGTAAAACCTATGATCGTTCTATATAGTTAAGGTTTAATAAGTGCTGAAGGAGGTCAGAGAAAGGAGAAGTCAGGGAGGGTTGGATAAGATGGAGAATATTGGCAAAGGTTGGATCTGATCCTTAAAGAATGAGTAGGCAGAGATGAAAGGAAGCATCTGAAAGCTGACTCATCATAAGTTTATGTTACTTTATGTTACTCATTTAAATAGCTGGGCATCCCTGCTCATACTGGTTAGCTTCAGAGTTACTATTTGGAGCATAATTTGGAAGGATATGCCAAAGGGTTGTTGCATCTCACAACCATCCTAAGGGGTGGGGTCTGCTTAGAATCTCCAGAGGTTCATTAAAAACAAAGAATTTCGTTCTTTTGTGATTACATGGTGAATTTCCCATTCTCCCTAATCAGTTATCTAGTCACCTCATTGTTATATGACTTGAATTCTAGCTTCCACATTTTATCATTCCTTGGGCATCCAGATAAGCAAAATTTAAAATAGAAACATCCATTCCTTGTGAAAATCAAGCAGTTATTTACACTGCAGCAAATTTGGGCCCAATATTAGAGAGGACTTCCCTTTCCCCAAGGGAATATACAACAGCACTGACAGGGACTACAAATATGCTGATGTAATTCTGACTTGCAAAATGTAACAGACTTTCCATATAGGAGACAGAAGCAAAACATTTATTCAGACACCAGAAAACCAAATCCCAACACCAGAAGACTGAATTCATCAAAGCAACAAAGAAATCTATGCATAGTAACACTGCAGAGAGTAACACCATTCCAAAACCTTCCCACAAACACTCACAATCCTGTCTCCTTGCCTGCATCCTCTTTCTGCCCTCTATTCTAACTGCTTTGACTCCCAGCTTACTCTCAGCTCTGTTCCACCCTTCCTGATACCCCCGTTCAGCAAATTCTTATTGCCATTACAACTTCCTAACCCACTGGGCTGTCAAGTAATGAAATTCTTTGTGTCATTAGATGTTAAACTCTGTTCCATTGAAGGTGTTCCCAAGAAGACTAGACAAGCTATTGGGAAAGTTGTAGAAATAAATGTATCTGACAAAGGTTTGGACTAGATGACCACTGAGATCTTTTCCAACTTTATAATTCCACAATTCTAAGCTTATACTGAGGTGTGATATTAGAACTTTTTGGAGAGACCTGGTTTTGATAGAGGAAGAGAAGAAACAGCACAAGAGCAATGAATTCCTGAAGCAGGATACATTGCAGAGGATAAAGGGATATAAAACTTGAAGCTTAGAGGATGCTAAAATAAACTTTATTGACCTCACAATTTTGACAAGGATTGACCTTGTTTGGAATGATGTTTCACTACTTTGTGGATCAAAGCTAACCCAAACTGGAGCATCAAGATGCTTTAAGGATAGGGCTTTCTGGACCCCTCAATTGCTTATGGCTTTCTCTCCTTAGCTTTCCTGGTATTATTAGGTTGAGATTTAAATGGGGCATTCACATTTCTGATGACTTAAGTCCATAGTTCTGAGCCTGTCTCTTGTCATTTAACAGAGTTCTGGGAAATACCAAATTAATTGAGGCCCTTGCATGTGTTTTTGCTCAGTACTGTGTTCAGTGCTGTGGGAGATATGAGAGAAATAAAAGGCTAACCTGACCTACTCCACTGGGGCAAGTATAGACAGAGTGAGGAGTATGTGGGATGTGGTAGTCAGTATTTCTTACAGAAATTAGGATCAAAGGTTTGGAGCTGTAAGGGATATTACAGCACATCTCATCCAGCCTTCTCATTTTATAGATGAGGAAACTGAAGCCCAGGGACGTTCAGCGACTTACCCAAGGTCATACATATAAGCCTCAAAAGTAAGATTTAAATCCAGGTCCTCTGATTCCAGAGCCAGTGATCTCCCTACTGCAACAGAGCTAGAATTAATATCAGACCTCAGGTAATTATTAATTGTATGACCTGGACAAGTTACTTAACCTCCTTTTACCTCAGTTTCCTCATCTTTAAAATAAGCATAATAATAGTACTTACCTTCCAGGGTTTTTGTGAAGATTAAATGTTATAATAATTGTAAATCACCTTGAACAGTACCTGGCACATTATAATGGCTATATAAATGTTAGTTCTCATCATCATAATCATCATCAGTAATTGACACTCAGGTCCTCTTTTTAAATCTGGTGTTCATTCCACTGGTGCCTTTATTTTATAACATTCAGAAATCCATGCACTTTTAAATTGATCTTGAGCGATGGATATAAGCAGTGTGCCAATTTTTTAGGTTGTTAAAAGCTGTAAATCCCCTCTCTGCTTTTTTAGGGGACAGGATTTGTCCTAATGCTTTCCATTTAAAATGTAAGTAGGATTCTAATAACTGTTATCTTCAGAATAGAAAAATCAAGAGAAAGTACTAATGGAAAGAATACTGGCTTACAAGTCAGGAACCCTGTGTGCTAGTCCCAGCCTTCCACTGACTATGTGATCTCAGAAGGTTCCTGATATGGTGTCATTTTCCTTATCCATAAAAATGAAGCAATTGGAATAGATGATTTTTAGGGAGCAATCAAATTCGAACATTTTATGATCTAAGTGCTGATTTGAATGTGCAACACAACTGGGTCAATGAAAAGCTTTTGTTGAAAATTGTAAATGTTTTTCACCTAAGGGAGGCCTACATGGCTCTACTCTGTGAGTGATGCAGAAGCAATTGCCTCTAACTACACAGCAAACCAGAATTGGTAAACGGCATTCTGTTGTCATCCAAAGAGACTTAACGGAACTCAGAGAATAGTGATCAGAGCTGTGACCACATCGAGGTATTTGGAAACACTGACCTCCATTGGAGATGTCTTAGCTCCAACTCAGTCTCCTTTGGACTAAAATGTGTAGGTTTCTCACAACTATTTCTAATGTCCTATTCATCTAAAACTCTTTGGGTTTTTTTGTTCTTTAGTAATAAAGTATTGTGAAAGAAAGATATTGTATACATGTAGGACTTATCACCAGAAGCAGAGGGTGCATCTAGCATTTTATTTTATTTTATTTTATTTTATTTTATTTTATTTTATTTTATTTTATTTTATTTTATTTTATTACACAGGCAAACAGCATAGGCTGACTGGTTGGTTGGTTAGTCATCGTCCTTCATTCCCAAAGAGAACCAAAATGACATGACTGTGTTGGAGTCAAGATACAGTGTGTCTGACTGGTTGATCAGACCAGTATGAACTCAGAAGTCTCTACCACACGTCAGGCACAAATGGTCCACTTGACCATTTGGGATGGAGATGTCTCTAAATTAGTGCATCTCAAATTTCTTTTTAGCTACTGCAATTCTACTTTGTTCATAGAGCACAATGCCTTCTTTGATGTGGGCCCACCATACTGGGTGGTCTTTTGCCGGTGTCTCCAATGTCACCCAATTGATTCCAGAGTTCTTTGGAGAGACCTTAAGAATGTCCTTGTATCACTTCTGAACTTCATGTGAGCACTCACCTTGTGTAAGTTCTCTGTGAAATAGTCTTTTAGGCAAACATACATTTGGCATTCAAACAATATGGCCAGCTTATTAGAGTTGTGCTCTCTGTTGTAGAGTTTGAATGCTTGACTGTTTAGCTCAAGAAAGGGCCTCAGTGTCTGATACCTTATCTTGCCAGGTGATCTCCAGGATCTTCCTAAGATAATTCAAATGAAAGTGATTCATTTTCCTGGCATGCTGCTGTATACTGTTCAGGCTTCACAGGCATACAACAATGAAGTCAGCACAATGGCTCTGTAGACCTTCAGTTTGGTGGTCAGTCTAATACCTCTTCTTTCCCACACTTTCCTTTGGAGCCTCCCAAACACTGCATTACCTCTGGCAATGTATGCATCAACCAGTGTGTACATTCCTGGAAAGTATACTGCCAAAGTAAGTGAATTTATACACAGTATTCAAAACTTCTCCATTTGCTGTAATTGATGGTTTCACATATGGATGATGTAGTACTAGCTGGTGAAGAACCTGTGTTTTCTTGGTGTTAATTGTTAGGCCAAAATTAGCACAAGAAGGAGAGAAATGATCCATACTGTGTTGAATCTCAGCTAACGGGAAAAGGAGATACACCCCAGCATAGGAAGTAACAGAAGGATTCATTGAGCTGGACTGAGGAGGATCTCCCCTGAGTGTGGCTGCTGCTTAGGAAGCTCTGGAAGCTTCCCATTTTAACTACTTATATTTGTTAACTAAGTACTAGTTAAAGTAGTTGTGTCAATTGTTGAAGGATCACAATTATACTTTTTGTACCCTGTACATTTCTGCGTCCTTGGGCAAAGCTTTAGTGTGTTATCCTTGTTACAATTCTGACCAGGACAGAAAGACCTCTGGAAGGAAATGAAAAGACCTGCAAAGAGCAAACTCTAAAAGACTGGATTTGCAACACCACTAAGGAGCTGCATGGCTTATGTGAGTATTACTTTGAGAGAGGTGGTGATTCATTCAATAAGCCTTGACTTCCAGGGCTTTGTTGGATTGTAGCTCTGATTAGTGGAATTGAGGCTATAGCCACTTTGTTCCCAGCGTAATGGAACATTGCTAATAAGACCCAAGAGATGGCTGGGATTCTGATGTAGATCACTAAGCTTGCAGTTTAATTCTGTTTCTGACCCAGAGACTGTTCCAAATCCTAGCCAACTGTTATCTTGCAAAAATATGCTGATGGTGGCATGGGGATCCAGGAAAGCTAGTATGGATCAGTATAAAGCCATCTACACATCTAGAAAAATAAATTAAAGTCCAATTCCTGCTGATAGTAGGTCAGTAGCATCACCTTCATTTATAAAAGATGGCATTTTTTTAAATTAAAAAATTGTTAGGCAGGAGAGAGAAACATTTGAGAAAATAATGATGTTCAGAGATTGAATTTTTTTCCCCATAGTCAAGCTTTTGTTGGGAAATGTGTGGCTCCTACAAATTGGATAAATCTTGAATGTTGTATTTAGGAGAGTACTGTTGATCACCAGTCTTGTGGTACAGGTCATAGAGAACTGTGGAGCCTCTATTCCATGTCTGTTGGACAGATTCAAACATTCCACTTTATTTCCTTAAAACTCAATATAAATGTGATGATGATGATGATGATGATGACAAAGATAGAGATGACAATGATGTCAGTATATCATCATTAAAACTAAAGCCATTCCTCCACTGATCATCCTATGCCCTTAACCCACACCTTACTCCTTATACCAATTGTAGTCCTACAAGTTTCTAATAATAAAAGCACTTATATACAGTATTTATATAGCATTTTATTAATAACACCATTTATATAGCACTTTAAAATTTGCAAAGTGTTATATATATATATATATATGTATATACACACACACACATATATGTTAAACTTTACAACTGTCATAGTACCATTTTACAGATGACCAGACTAGGACTAAGAAAGATTAAGTAACTTACCCAGAGTCACACAGCTATCAAGTTTCCGATATGAGATATGAATTCAGGTTTTCCTGACTCCAAGTCCCAGAGCTTTGTCTCTTGAATAAAAATGGAAAGACCTAAAAAATGAAATGAAAATAATTGTAAAGAGATAAAACAAAATCAGATTCCCTCTCCCCACCTCAGTGAGAACTTTTTTTCTACAAAAATGTGGGAAAATACTCTTATGTTTTGCTTTTCTTCATGCCTCTTGGATCTTTAACAATATGCCAAACCAAAAATTTTATGACCAAACTAAGTTATAAATAATGGAATTTTCTGTCCCTAAAACAATTGAGTACCTTGGCTCTCTAAAAGACACAGAAAACTATAAACATAATTATGATTTGGGTTTCAAATGTTTATGAGCCAGTATTTTCTCTTTTTACAATATAATGAGTAGAAGTTATATTCTCTGACAAAGTCACCACAGATTTAAATTCAGGATGAGTTTTTTACATTCTTTTGTTTCTTTTTGGGGCTGTGCCTGTGATTTCAGTGCTAAAGAGAAGTCTTGGTAAAGAAATCCCTCTGCTCATAGAGATTAAACTTTTTCTGTGATTTAAAGTCTTAGAGCATCTCATGGAAGGGGTGAGGCAGGGAAGAGAGAGAGAGAGACAGAGAGAGAGAGAGACAGAGAGAGACAGAGACACAGAGAGAGAGACAGAGAGAGATTAAATGACTTGACTAGGGTCCCAAAGCCAAGATGTGACAATGGAGGGACTTGAATCCAGGTATTCCTGACTTCAAGGACAGCTTTCTGTCTACAACTCTAGGAAGCCTCTCAAGTTTGTTTGTAAGGCCTTTATAGAAAACAGGAGTGGCCTGGTTGTCTCTATTGTACATTTAATAAAGTTCATTTTTACATATTTAGCACTCAAATATTGTTGAGTGAATTAATCTAATTAAGTGAATTTACCTAATCTAGGGTTCTTAATCTTTTTTGTGTCATGGACCCTCTTGGCAGTCTGGTGGAATCTCTGGATCCTAGAATAATATTTTTAAATAATTGGATGAAATGTTCAAATTTAGAAAGAGACTAGTGAAAATAAAGGTATTTTTTCCCAGTCCAAATCACAGAGCCCCCTCATTCTAACCACCAAAGTCCATGGACCCCAGCTTAAGTATCCCTCATCAAATCCAGCATGACACTTAATTATCACTCATAATTGACTAAAAGAGAAAATAGTTGGCTCATTGTACCTGGTCTTAGGTAAATACCTAAGTAGTTTCTAAATTTCTTTATGTGTTTTTTAGAGGGAAGGGAGAGAATGAAGGATTTCTACCACTTTGGCCAATGAACAGGCATCATAAGACTTGGATGTCATTGAGGCATCATCATGTCTGTGCTGAATTCTCCAGGAATAATTCAACCAGCATTTATTTTATGCTAACTATAACAAGTGAAATGAGAATTTCAAACATCCTATTTTGAGTCATCATCTCATGTTTTCTCTGAGAAGCACACTGTCTTCCTGCCCCGCCCCCCATGATACTGTAAACACCATTCCCACCACCCACAGCTCCAGGTTATAAATATTACATTTCCTAGGAAAGCCATTAGTCTAGTTAATGTTTTCATGTTCTCTTCTCACTGTCACCCAGTTCCAGTGTCTTAATGCATATGAAAGTTCTCTGTATATGAAAATTATCTTAGTTTCATGTGTAAGCTGGGAGGGTATATAGTTCAGCTTCCTAATTTTACCTTGAGAAAATTGAGGTCCAATGAGGTAAATCAGAGACAAGATCTGAGCCCAGGACCTCTGATTGTAGAGCCAATGCTATGTTCACTTGTGGTATATTATTAGATCACAACATCATCAAACCTACTCATTGTCTTAGAACTAGAAGGATAGATGTCTCAGATCTCTGACTGAAGGAAATGAACCTGAACACTGAGCGTTCTATGCTTTTATGCTGGCATATTTTATAGTGACTTTTGAAGGATTAGATTGATTTTTAACTAAATTTGGTTCATTATACTACCCTTTGGGGCATCTATGTGGCACTATGGATAGAGTGCTGGAACTGAAGACAGGGAAGACTCATCTTCCTAAATTCATATCTGGCCTCAGACACTATCTATGTGACCATTGTCAAGTTACTTAACCCTGTTTGCCTCAGTTTCCTCATCCATAAAATGGATTGGAGAAGGAAATGGCAAACCACCCCAATATCTTTGCCAAGAAAACCCCAAATGGGTTCATGAAGAGTCAGATACAACTAAATTGGATGAACAACAAAATAACAAATACTGCATTTTGTGTGGATCTCTCCTTTGCCTACTTCATTTTCAATGTCATTTGCCAATTTGTATATACTCGTCCTGTTCCCTTAACTGAATGTAAGCTCCTTGGCTGTCAAGGTCATAGGCTCCAAGGACCATAGATTTAGAGTGAGGAGGGTTCTTGGGAACCAACAAGTTCAAACCTCTCATCTTACAGATGTACAAATTGAGGCACAGAGAGGTTAAGTGAATTGCCCAGTGGCATGCATCCAGTAAGCACCTGAGGCATGATTTGAACTCAGATATTGTTGATTATAAGTACAATGCCCTATCAATCATACCTTTTTACATCAAATTTTTAGCACAATGTAAATCCTTTAGAAATGTTAGTTAAATAAATGAATATTGAATATAATTATGTTTTTTTTCTCCTCTGCCACCATCTTTAGTCCTTTACGTAGCTCTGACATTTTTGGTCATTTTACACCTTTAGTTCTGGGATAATTTCCCTCCCTGCATCTACTCTAGTTTGGTAGAATAGTAATATTTCTTTTGAGTAATACTGTCCTTGATCCTCAACATTAGCTCAGTTAATCAACTGTTAACTAGCTCTAAAACCCACAATGGAATAGAGAAGCTAAGTCTCCTCATTATGTAGTGTTAAGGGGAGTGAGAGGTAAGAAAAAGAAGCACAAGTTAAACAAATGGCTCAGACTTTTCCAACAAGTTGCAAGGAAAGGCATATTTTGAGTGATCCAGCCCAGCTCATCAATTGCCATTCATTCATTGTGTCTTGGTGCTTTGTGGCTGAGAATACGTACTCATAAAATCCTTATAAGAAAAGCACATTTTTTGGTAACACTACACATTTTACAAAGTACTTTCTTCCTTTAGGTATGTATCCCCATTTTACAGAGGTGGAAAGGAATGCTCAGAAGAAGAAATGACTTAGCTACAGTAATATAATAGAGCTGGGTTTGAACACCCACCTCCCTCCGCATCTGTTCCCAAGCACAGGGTCATTCCACTGTGCCACTTGTGAAGAATTGAAAAATATATCTCCATGTGGAGGGATTTCCAGGAGATTAATACCCAATATCAAGCATGTGCTTTGGAATCTTAGGTACCTAGTAAATATTTGTTGATTTGGGAAAATCCAACTTGTTGATTGGAGCATTAGGGAGCTATACTTGAACACAGTTACTGGCAAATTGAGGATGTTGTATTGATTGGCTACATTGTGTTTTGGAGTTATGTCTATTCACCATGTGTATGTGCCAGTATTTGATTTTCAATAAAGAAGGACCCCTGCTGTTTGATTCCCTTTTATAAAATTGATCACTTTCCTTGCTGACCTTTCTTTGTTAAATGGAAATGATTGGTTGGAAACTATTTATATTGAGAAGAAAACTGGTGATGGGGATAAGCTAGAAGCTTTCCCAATAAATCAGGAGTGAAGTAAGGATGCCCCTTATTACCACTATTATTCAATAGCTAGATTTATCATAAGAGAAGAAAAAGAAATGGAAGGAATTAGAATAGGAAGTGAAGAAACAAAGCTATCATTCCTTGTAGATATATGATAGTTTACTTAGAGAATTAACTAAAAAATTAGTTAGTTAAGAACTTAAGCAAAGTTGCAGGAAGTAAAATAAACCCACATAAATTATCAACATTCCTATATGATACCAACAAAGTCCAGTAGGAAGAGATAGAATGAGAAATTCCATTTAAAATAACTAGACGGTATAAAATACTTGGGATTCTACCTGTCAATACAAATCCAAGAGCTATATGAACACAATTAATAAACATTTTTCATACAAATAAAGTCAGATAAAAACAATTGGAGAAATATTAATTGCTTATGGGTAGACCAAGCCAATATAATAAAATTGCTAGTTCTCCCTAAATTAATTTACTCATTCAGTGTCTACCAAACTACCAAAAAATTATTTCATAGAGCTTGAAAAAATAGTAACAAAATTCATCTAGAAGAAGAAAAGGTCAAGAAAATATAGGGAATCAGTGGGGAAAAAAAGTGAAGAAACATGGCCGACCAGTACCGGATCTCAAACTGTACTACAAAGTAGTAATCATGAAAAATAATCTGGTACTGGCTAAAAAATATAGTGAATCAGTAGAACAGATTGGATACCCAGTACACAGTAGTAAGTGACCATAGTAATTCTGTTGTTCGATAAATGCAAAGATCCCAGCTTTTGGGACAAGAGCTCATTATTTAACAAATTGCTGAGAAAACTAGAAAGGAGCTGGGCAGAAACTAGGTATAAATCAACCCTTCACATTCTATACTAAGAAAGGGTCAAAATGAGCACATGATTTAGACATAAGGGATAATATCATAAACAAATGAGGGGAACATGGAAAATGTTATTTGTTAGATCTATGGATAAACGAAGAATTTGTGACCAAACAAGAGACAGAGAGCATTATGGTATGAGAAATTGATAACTTTAAATTTAAAAGATTTTGCACAAACAAAATTAATGCAGCCAAGAGTAGAAGGAAAGCAGGAAATGGAGAAAAAATAACAGCCAATTTCTCTGATAAAGGACTTATTTCTCAAATATATAGAAAACTGAATGAAATTTAGAAGAATGAGTCAGTCACTGTGTCCAAAGGGCAACCAAACTGCATACCTTTTAAACCAGCAACACCACTGGTAGGTCTGTGTCCCAAGGAGATCATAGAAAAGGGAAAAGGACCTATATGCATAAAAATATTTATGACAACTCTTTTGTGGTGGTAAAAAATCTAAAAATTGAAGGGATGCCCATCAATTGGGAAATGGCTGAACAAGCTATGGTGTATGACCGTAATGGAATACTATTGTGTAATAAGAAATGATGAGATGGTGAATTTCAGAAAAACCTGGACAGACTTATATGAACTGATGCAAAGTGAAGTGAGCAGAACTAGGAGAACGTTGTTCACAGTAACAGCAACATTGTGTGATGATCAATTCTGAGTGATTTAGCTCTTCTTAATAATAAAGTGATCTAAGGCAATAACAAAGGATTCATGGGGGAACATGCTATCCACATCCAGAGAACGAAATGATGGACTCAAAATATAGATTGAAGCATGCTATTTATACTTTATTTTTTCTGTATTTTTCTTTTTAGTTTATTTTTTCTTTCACCACATGACTAATATGGATATATGTTTTACATGATTGCATATCTATAACCTATATCAAATTGCTTACTGTTTTAGGAAGAGGCGAAGAAAAAAATTTTGGAAGTCAAAATTTTATAAAAATGAATGCTAAAAATTGTCTTTACATATAATTGGAAAAAAATAGTATTTTAAAAAAGGATACAAGTCATTCCCCAATTGATAAATGGTTAGAGACTATGAATAAGTGGTTTTCAGAAGAAGAAATCAAAGCTATATGAAAAATACTCAAAATAACTATTAATTAGGAAAACACATATTAAAACAGTTCCAAAATACCACCTCACATATGTCAGATTGGTTAATATGTTAAAAAAGGAAAATGATAAGCATTGGAGGGAATGTGATAAAATTGGGAAACTAATGCAGTTTGGGTGGAGTTTTGAGCTGATTGAACAATTCTGGAGAGCAATTTAGAACTATGCCCCAAAGTCTATAAAACTGTGCTATAAAACCACTTCTAGGTCTATATCCTAGAGAGATAAAAACAAAGAAAAGGAAAAGGAAAAAGACTTACATATTCAAAAATATTTATAGTAGCTCTTCTATGGTGGCAAATAATTGGAAATTGAGGTGATGCCTATTAATTGGGGAACTATTGAACAAGTGATTGTGATGGAACACTATTATGCTATAAGAAATGATGAGCAGGATGGTTTCAGAAAAATGTGTAAAGTCTTATATGAACTGATGAAAAGTGAAGTGAGGAGAAAGAGAGCATTGTACACAGCAACAGCAATATTGTACAATAATCATCTGTGAATGACAATGAGCAATACAATGATCCAAGATAATTTCAAAGGACTTACCATGAAAAATCCTACCCTTGGGGTTGCTAGGTGGCGCAGTGAATAGAGCACCAGCTGTGGAGTCAGAAGGACCCAAGTTCAAATCTGACTTCAGACACTTGACACACTTACTAGCTGTGTGACCTTGGACAAGTCACTTAACCCCAATTACCCTGCCTTCCCCCTGCAAAAAAAAAAGAAAAAGAAAAAGAAAAATATTACCTTTATCTAGAGAAAGAGCTGACGAAATCTGAATGCAGAACAAAGCAAACTTTTTAAACTTTATTTTTGTTTTTCTGTGTGTGTATTCTTTTGCAACATGGTTACAATGAAAATATATTTTGCTTGACTCTATATGTATAATCTATATCATACTGTTTGCCTTCTCAAGGAGAGGGGAGAAGAGGTAGAAGGAAGGAGAGAATTTAAAACTCAAAACTTTAAATAATGAATGTTTTTATACATGATTGAGAAAAAAGAAAAAGAAGAAAGAAAAGAAAACTTTAGGGAAAAACTTCAACAAACTACACAAAACAACCCAAGAGTTTTAAAATATTGACTGAAGCTGTATTACTTCAACATGAAACATTTGGGCAAAATAGAAAATGCAGATTTTAGCTGAATATTTGTTTTATATGGTTAGGATCTGTGTGAACAAAGAAAACAGTTGATTTCTAATGAAAACTTGACATGATATGGGATTTGCTGGAGGCTAATGCAGTTTTGCCGGTTTTATTTTACAATCTATTTACATTTTCTCTAGTGCATAGAAAGCTACTTTGAAATCATCTCCAGCCTTGTCTTAGATGCAGACGCCCTTTCCCCATCTGGAAACTCCCCCAAAAAAGGAATTAAACATTGATCACCCCAAGGAAAAGGAGAGTATGAGGGGGGGCAGGATGTTCTCATTCCTTGGGCCCAGGTTAGCTCTTGTCTACTCTGAATGTGCCTTCCTTTCCTATCATTTCAAAGGATGCTTTGGATGAAATAGCTGCTGATAATCTAACAGATTTTGAGACCACAGTTGCCTACTGGTGCTTGAACATACCCTTTCATCTCTATATTGATCTACAAGTTGTGGGGAAAACAAATTGAACATCTTTGAGTGCTCAGTTCCAGACCTTGGTACATTGTTGACTTTCTACCTTGTTCAGCTTATTTAAATCAAATATTTTATTATTACTTATCTCACAAATCTTCCTATACTCTAATTTAGAAAGGCTTGGACTATCAGCTTTATAGAAGTGCTATCCTTATAATTCTAACCCACCTTGACTGACTGTACCCTACATACAGCTTCTCTCTCACCATCTCCATACCAGCATCCTTCCAAGATGGGTGTCCATGAAGAGAAACTAGAGTTGGAAACATAGAAACTAACAGGGAAAACAGCAGCAGAGTGGCTGGTTCTGCTCTTCTTCCACATTGCAGAGACCAGGAATTTCCCCATATTACTGAGTATTTAACTTGACTTTACCTCCACTGGTTTTATTCTTGGATCTAGCCAGTTTTCTTTTGTGTTTATAAGCATCTTCTGAATTGTCAGACTGTTTCAAAACCTTTTTGACAGTCTTAGACCTAAAAAAAAGGATGACTTTACTTCTTTTTCTGAAAGTAGGCTTCACGATACCAGAAAGGCTGACACAAAAGGTGAATGAGATCGATAAACCACCAAAATATTTTATGCTTCTGGGAAGGGGGAGACTAAAGCTATGATTTTATTAGTAAGAGGAAGTCCTGACAGAGGAAACTTCCTCTACAGATACAAGTTGGCACCTTCTGTATAATTTAGAGTTGCCTAGAACAGTGATGTCAAATTCAGATAGAAAGGGATCTCTGTGGGATGTGTAGAAAAAACACAAATTAACATTATCTGTGCTTTATTTTATTTTTATTTACTCTGCCTAATGTTTCCCAGTTATCTTTTAACCTGGTTCAAGGTGCACTATGGAGCTTTCCTGTGGGTCTTAAGTTCCACACCTCTGACATAGAGCACAGCAAAATCAGGTGATTTGCCTAAAATCCAAGAAAGCGTATATGTCAGATAGGTGTGAGTCCAAGTCTGTTTGGCTTTGGGCCCAGCTCTTTTTCTACTTAACCAGGTTTCCCACTTTTGAGATGTGAGTATTTGACTATATGACTACATTTATTTCTTGTCATAGGATAATCAGGTGGCACAGTGGATTCAGTGCCAGGCCTTAAGTCAGGAAGACTCCTCTTTTTGAGTCCAAATTTAGCCTCAGACCCATACTGGCAGTGTGGCCTTGGGCAAGTCACTTAATCCTACTTGTCTCAGTTTTCTTATCTGTAAGGTGAGCTGGAGAAGAAAATGTCAAACCACTTCAGTATCTCTGCCAAGAAAACCCTAAATGGGATCACAAAGAGTCCAACATAACTGAAAGAACAAAATAGCTTGTTGTGCAGATGTTTGGTGATCTGTAGTTGCCTCAGATATGGTCCCGACAGGAAATAACATTTTTCTTTTTCTTTCTTTTTGGAGGTGGCAGGTAGGGTAACTGGGGTTAAGTGACTTGCCCAAGGTAACAGGGCTAGATTTTTGTGTTAAGTGTCTGAGACCAGACTTGAACTCAGGTCCTCCTGACTCTAGGGCCAGTGCTCTATTCACTGTGCCACCTAGCCACCCCCAGGAAGTAACATTTTTCTAAAAACCATACTCTCATACTCTATATGTACAACTAATGTCCTTGGGACCCTGGCCTTGGTCACGGGAAAATTTAGTTCATATTTTCAGACTTTTAAGGCTGATTGGGCTGCTTCAAGTACATTATCACTCAGACTTGAATGAAATCCTTAAGGTTTCCTAGGAATATTATTGAGGGTTCTAAAGCAGTAACTCTCTCCTTTCCTTACCCCCAAATCCCCTATTGTGCCCCTTTGTCTTTGCTACTTGAAGCATCCATAATAACTATAATCCCCAATCTATTTAATAATTTAACATAATAAGAGTTGCCATTTACATGAGTTTTAAGATTACCAAAGCATTTTGTGTATGTCCCATTTGTTCCTAATAACAATTTCAGTTGCTTAGTCATATCTGACTCTTCATAACCCCATGGGCCTTAGCACGCCAGGCCCTTCTATCCTCTATCTTTCAAACTCTGTCCAAGATCAGGGGCAGTAGGTAATACAAATTAGTGAAAGTAGGCACTGGAAGGAGAAATGTCCTGCTCACAGTAATATAACTAGTAAGTGTTGGAAGCAGGATTTGAACCCACGACTTTCTGACTCTCAAATCTATCACTGTGTCCACTGAGCCAGAGGGAGCCACTGTAAGAGAACAGTGCTTGGACACTTAAGTTGATTAGATGATGCTTTGGTTTGGGTGTGTGCAAGGTCAGACCTATAGTGGACACTGTGTCAAGCTACAGACAGGTTAGGAAATAAAGTACTTTTCTTTAAGTAGTTTAGTAGAGGATTAATAGAGGCAAGCACAACACTTGGAGTATCTCCATCCCCACTATATTGATCAACCATTTTTTTTGTTATTGTTAATTATCTACCAATTAGCATTTCTTAGAACTTCTGTTTTTAGCATGATGGTTTGCATATTATAAGTCTAGAGCATGGAGAAACCTGAAAGGCCATGTAGTTTAGTCTCCCTCCTCCTTGATTTAGAGATGAGGAAACTGAGTCCCTGGGAGGTTGGAACTTGATTGCCCAAGGCCACTCAGGTACTAGGAGTCAAAAGCAGGATTCAAACTCAGTTTCTCTGACACTAGAACCTGTTTTCTTACCATTGTACCATGTTGCCTCCCTATTGAATAGTGCTCATTAGGGAGTCTTAGGCAATGCCTCACAGGAGGCACTCTGCCCCAACCTAGAATACATAAGAGTAAACTTTCCCATTGAGGGTATTCATGTCATAGCATGTAACCTCCAAGATCTCATTAAACTGTGGCCATGCCATATCAAACTCTTAACCCCATCCATTCACACATCCATCCATCCATTTATCCATCCATCCATCCATCCCATATGTATGCCTATTCAACAGACAGGTCCTTTAACAGAAACATGTTGCAGTTATCTCATTTTTGATTGCTTAACAGAAATAAAAAAAAAATTCTTATTTTTTGGCTCATTTAATTAAAAACTGCATTTCCAACAACTTTTTTGTTAAGTACCCAAAACATCAGAAAATTGCATTTTAAACCCCCAATTCCCTGTCGTGGGATGTATGATTAAAACCAGAGAAACAACCTAATGACTTAACTGAAGAGATTGAACAGGGTAATAGAGAAGTACCCAGATGTACAGAACATTTTATTTGATCCTTGACAGATATTGCTCACATCAGCTCTTCTTGGAACACTTGTATTTAATATAAAATCATCACTTCAATTTCTTTTTTTCTTAAACAATAGTATGCCCTCAAAAGTTTTAAGCAACCTCTTCCCAAGGATTTTAAAGGATGTTCTTAATTCATCCTTATGATTTAAATGAATCCAATTTAAAGCCAAATAGCAGTATTGCCAAGAATAAACAGGTCAGGATGTCCAGCTTGTTTCTGTTTAGTTTTTATGACCAATGCAAACTGAATTTTGTAAATGACATGGGAGGAAAGTCATGCAGGTTACCTTTCATAGAGAGTATAGGTCTCTTCTAAATAGTAAGTATGATCATGTCACTTAACTACTCAAGAAACCCGAGTGGCTCCATACTACTTCTGGAATAAAATACAAGTCCCTCTGTCTTTAAAAGAGCCTTAAACCTGGATTTAGCCTTCATACTTTTTTTTATTGTCACACTCTATATTTTTGTCAAACTGATCCATTTGCTATTCACCTTATAAGATCTCTCTAGTCCCATTTCTCTGTTTTTTTTAAATTTAAACAAATGCTTTATTAACTTCTGTTTTACATCATTCATTTCCGCCAGATTTTGAGTTACAATCATTTCCCCCCCCCTGTTTTACCCCTACCCACCGTCCCAGAATAGCAGTCCCACAAGATATCGCTTCCTCCAATCTGCTCTATCCCATATCATCTCCCATACCCCCTTCGACTTTTCCATTAGAGGAAGGTGAATCTTTGTGTCCCAATGCCTGCACATCTTATCTCCCAATTACAAGCAAAAGAGTATTAATAATAGTATTTATATATTTTTGAAACATTTAATCTTAAGACCTTGAATTTCAGATCCATTTCCTTCCTCCCTTGTCACCCATTCCCTCTGGGGAGATAAGTAATTCAGTATATGTTGTACATGTCTAGCTAGGCAAAACATTATCATAGTAGATTTATTGTACAAGGCTGCTTATAATTCCCTCCCACTTATCCCACCCACCACCTGGTCCATACCCTACTTGATCCTGTCCCTCTTCTATAGTGGGTACTTCCAACCTCCTCTCCCCCAAGGATGCCCATCCATCATCCCTCCTCTCATCCCCCTTCCCCCTATTCTGCTGTAGGTTGAGATATCCCATTTAGTATGTATGTCATTCTCTCCCTGAACCAAAGTCAATGAGAATGTGGTTTTGCCTTTTTGCCTTCCTATTTTCCCCTTCCTTGCAACCACTTCTCCTTGCTTCTTCTACATGAGATAGTTTACCCTATCCTGTCTCTCCCCATCTCCTCTTGCCACTTTCCTCTCTTACCTCATAATTTCACCCCTTGAGTATCCTCCCTTCCCAACAAATTCAACCTATGCCCTCTATCCATATATAACTGTAACCATATACACACACATTCACATATGTATTCATATGACCATACACCCTTCTTCCATTATTTTCATAGTAAGAAAGATTTCATCAGTCACAATTATTGTTTTTCCATATAGGAATGTAAATAGTTCAACTTTGATAAGTTCCTTTTGATTTCCTTTCCCTGATTACTTTCTCAGGCATCTCTTGCTTCTTGTGTCTGGATGTCAAATTTTCTATTCAATTCTGGTTTTTTCCTCAAGAATGCTTGAAAGTCCTCTATTCCACTGAATGACCATATTTTCCCCTGAAACAAAATACTCAGTTTTGATGGGTAGGTGACCCTTGGGTTCAATCCCAGCTCTTTTGCCCTCTGGAATATCATATTCCATGCCCTTCGATCCCTCAGTGTAGAAGCTGCCAGGTCCTGGGCTATTCTGATTGTGTTTCCACAATATTGAAATTGTTTCTTCCTGGCTGCTTGTAGTATTTTCTCCTTGATCTGGGGATTCTGGAACCTGGCTATAATATTCCTGGGAGTTTTCTTTTTGGGATCTTTTTCAGGAGGTGATCTGTGGATTCTTTCAACCTCTATTTTGCCCTCTGGATCTAAAACATCAGGGCAGTTTTCCTTGAGAATTTCTTGAAGGGTGATTTCTAGGTTCTTTCTTTGATCATGGCTTTCAGGTAGTCCAATAATTTTTAAATTGTCTCTCCTGGATCTATTTTCCAGGTCAGTGGCTTTTCCCATGAGATATTTCACATTGCCTTCTAATCTTTCATTTGTTTGGATCTGCTTAACAGCATATTGATTTCTCATAAAGTCATTAGCTTCCATTTGCTCCAGTCTAACTCTGAAGGAATGAATCTCCTCAGTGAACTTTTGAGATTCTTTTTCCATCTGGCAAATTCGACTTTTTAAGGCATTCTTCTCCTCATTGCCCTTTTGGGCCTCCTTTGCCATTTGAGTTAGTCTATTTTTTAAGGTGTTGTTTTCCTCAGTCAGGCTGTTGACCCTCATTTCATACTTTTCCTGCATCCTTCTCATTTCTCTTCCCAATTTTTCCTCCACTTCTCTTATTTGATTTTTACAGTCCTTCTTAAGGTCCTCTATGGCCTGCAAGCTGCTCATGTTTTCCAGTGGGGCTTTTGGAGCAGGATTTCTGACCTCACAGTCCTCTTCCCCTATGCTTCGACCCTCTTTGCCCCCAAAGTAGGAGTCTAAGGTTGCATTTTTCTGTTTTATTTGTTTCCTTTGCCTTGGCATGTTGCCACTTAATTACTTGACTTTTGGGCTTGTTGCCACACTATGGCTTTAAGGCCAGATAGAGGAATTTTCGTCCCAAACGTGTGGGGGGGCCAACTTCCGTTTCTGGCAAGCTGGAAATCCACCTACGATCTCCGCCCCAGATCACAATCCAGATCCAGGGAGGTTAAAGCAAGAGCAATTACCCCCCAAGACTGATCACTGGATCTCCCTACAGTTTGCAGGCCAGGAGCTGGAGCTGCCTCTGAAAACTACAAAATGGAGTGTCTCCTCAGTGGCTTCTAGCCCCCAGGGGAGGAAGCTGACGCCTTCCCCAAATACTGGTCCCAAAGTCCATAGGGCACTAACCTCTCACTTTGTCCTAGGCATGTCTATGTTGATAAGTCTGGAATCGCCACTGCTGCTGGTGTTTTGGGGTCCCTCTAGCCGGCTGCTGGCCCTGCCATCCTGGGGCTAAAACCGAGACTCAGGCGCTCAGCTGTGCTCAGCTCCCCGCACTCTGCACGCTGTGCTGCCAGGCTCCCAGATTGCTGTGCTGGTCCTTCCTGCAGGGCTGCTAGGCTGTCCTCAGCGGGAGGTTAGCTTCTCTGTATCGTTCTGTGGGTGCTGGGGCTCCAGAAGTTGTTCAGAGTCCCCTTTTACATAGTTTGGCGGTAATCTGGGGGCAGAGTGGCTTGGATGAGCTGTTTCTACTCCACCATCTTGGCTCAGCCTCCATTTCTCTGTTTTTAAACAGGTTATTTCATTCCTGGAATTATCTCCCTCCTCATTTTTGCTTCATAGTATTCCTAGCTTTCTCCTAAGCTTAATTCCTTATGGGAGGCATATCCCAATCATCCTTCTTACCTCCTACCCATCAATCCCTAAAAATTACTTACTATTTATTTTTCCTAGGTAGATTTTATTTTTGTTCATTTTTATCAGCATCATTCATTCCCTCTCCTCCCTAGAATTTGAGCTCCTTGAGCAAGAGACTTTCATTTTTTGTTTTTGTATTAGTTCCTAGAACAGGACCTGGCACATAGCTAGTATCTAATAAATACTAGTTGATTGTTAAATGACTACTGTCCTTGGATTCGATTTTTGTTTTATTGATGCCCTCCCGCCCAGTGACTACATCTGACAGGATAGATATAATATTGATCATACCCATAGTCCTCCACATGTCTTTGTTCTTGAACTTCCATAGCATGCAGCTTTGTTTTATATTTATATTATTGTGATCAATGTCTCTGTTGTTTTCTTGATTCTCCTTTCATTCTAGCTCAGTTCATAGACTATCCTTGGGGGGCAAACATGCTTTTTTTTGCCGCATTTGGGTTCTTTGTTAAGGAATCCACATCTCTTTCTTTGGATTAAGACATGTCCTTATTAAAATGAAAATCCTAAGTATAACATTAACTTTTCATTAGTCAATAGGAATGTAGTGAGTTAATAACATGCTTCCATTATCAGTTACTAGTCCTTCATTATCAATTAAAGATTATTAGACTTTTCCAAATGGGACAGCTAGTCAGAGTTTGAAGGGGAGGAGATACGAAATTCCATGCACAGGCTATATATTTTAGATGCCTAAAAAAGAAAAGAAAGGTATTAAACAGAACGTTTAGGTCTGGAACATAAAGTTTGTCTATTTCACACTATTACTGCGAATCATTTCTGATGTTGCCTGAGTTACACACAAAAAAAAGTATGGTGATCTTTCAAAAAAAAAATAAACATCCTCACCTGTGAAGGCAATGGGGAGCAAGGGGTGGGTGGGTACTATGGCAGGGCTATCACTATCCTGACTAGCAATTAGGGGTAGTAAATAGAATGCTAGATTTTTTTTAATCAAAAAGACCTGAATTTAAATCCTACCAGAGTCTCTTATTTTGTAATCTAAAGTAAGTCAACCTCCCTGAATTTGTTTCCCTATTTGTAACATAAAGATAATAATATCCCCTCCTTCACCAGGTTATTGTGAGGAAGAAATGAACTAATGTATGTCAAATGCTTTATAAACATGAGCTATGATTCTGGCATTCAGACAAGGGGCAGAAAGCTTTCAGAGCCCTTTCCCGTGTTTCCAGTGCACAATATAGTAACTATTTTTAGTGACTGGTCAGTCCTTAAATTCATGCACCAGCTGCAGATGATAGGTTAGTAAGGACACCAAACCAGGGGAGATGAAATCAATGTCACTAGTGTCTGGTGTGAAGAATCCCTGGTGGGTTGGGCTTGGGGGAAGTTATCTTCAAAGAGACTTCTGAGGCATCAGGAAATTGAATTTGCAGCTCCATGGAGTGCAGAGCCTGGCTGGCAGGTGTACTTTTTTTTCTTCTCACCTTTCCAGGATTAGTGAATGTATGTTCACGTAATATTCTTGTAAGCTTGGTGGCAACTCTTAGGACCATAAAATCTTGGAGTTGAGAGACACCTGAAAGATAAACTAATTTGTAGAGTCTTCGTTATTTGAGTGTGGATTTGATTTTGGGAAATGGATAAGTCTGGGATTTTTATTTTTTGTTTTTTAAAAGGTGATCATAGTGCATATAACTGTTAGGGGTTTGAGTGGTTTTCATTTTGTTTCTTTTTGGGTATTTGGTTCAAACAAACAAACAAACACCACCACAGCAAATTCTCTCCAAACCCAAACAACAGCAAGATGAAGTGTAAGAAAAAGAGACAAGGAGCTTCTTCAAGGCCCCTTTCAGCTCTGTCTTTCTTGCCTGTCTTGTAAACTGGTGCTGATGTCCAAAGCAGGCATCCTGTAAATGGTGTGTTGAGGTGAGTCCTTGGAAAAGAACAATAATCATTCCGGGGTAAGCTCAATTTATTGCAGCAAGTACTAGGATCTCTTCTTGACTGGGAGCTCGAGGTACAAGGACAGAATTGAAAAGTCTTTGTCCTCAAGAAACTTATATTATGAATAATAATGACTAGTATTTGTAAGGCCCTGGAAGGTTTGCAAAGTACTTCTGATATCTCATTTGATCCTCATAGCAACCCTGTGAGGTGGGTGTTACTGTTATCCCTATTTTACAGATAAAGAAACTGAGCCAGAGAGAGATTAAGTGACTAGTCCAGGGTCACACAGCTAATACGTATCTGAGACTTGATTTGACTCAGGTTTTTCTGACTCCATGTTCAATACTCTTCCCACCACACTGACTAGCTGCCCTTATGGGGATACAACACATGCACAGACAAGTAAACAGTAGGGGGGAGAGCTGGAAGGAAACTATTAAGTGTCTTTTGTGTGCTAGGCACTGTGCTAAGTGCCTTACAAATATTATCTCAGGGGCAATTCTGAGGTACAGTGAATAGAGCACCCACCCTAGAGTCAGGAGGACCTGAGTTCAAATCCAGCTCAGACACAACACAAAACTAGCCATGTGACCTTGGGCAAGTCATTTAACCCCAACTGCCCTACGTTCCCCTCTCAAAAAAAAAAACATGAATTGTCCATAATCACTGTAGTTAGTGTTTGGGGTAAGATTTGAACCTGTTCTCTGCTGGTGCTCTCGAATTGAATCTAGTGCTCTTACCACTGCAAAACAGTGGGAGAAACGCCTGCCAAGACAGTGCGCTTTGGGGCACAGCCCACTTTAAAAAATTAGAGTAATAGAAAACAGATTTGGGGGACGTTATGGGGAGTTTTGTCAGTCCCACAAGAGTCAGTGTTTACGTTAGAGATGATAGGGACCCCTGAAAATGTTTGAGCAGGGAAATTACATGGCAAAACCCCCGCCTGGCTTTAACGTAAAGCAGAAGTGTGAGACATGCAGTCTCTTAGTCCAGGAAGCTACTAAGCTTGACCTGAGCCAAATTGAAATGTTATTTGGGAAATATTTAACAAGATAAAAATACAATAAAGATAATAATATGTGGTTTTCAAAGTCAATAGGTGATCCACAGGGATAGTGGAAGGAAGAGACTAGAAGCAATGGGACTGATTGGACTGTAGTGATAGACCCACAAAAGGTGATGACAAGCTTCTTGAACTTTGCTGGAGGCAGCAGGGAGGGAGAGGGAAGGGCCTGGACGTGAGAGATACTGTGGCCACAAAATGGACAGGGCATTATAACTTACTGACTAGAGAGGAGAGGGGAGGAGGAGGAGAGGGCTTGGGAGTGACTGAGAAAGGGCAATCATACTGGGAGGACGATCAGGAAAGAACAGCATCATGGAAGCAAAGCATTTCAAGAATATTCAGGAGGAATGGTAATAATTTTGTTGTTCAGTCATTTCAGTTCTGTCGTGACTCCATTTGGGATCGTCTTGGAAGAGACACTGGAGTGGTTTGCCATTTCCTTCTCCAGCTCATTTTACAGATGAGGAAACTGAGGCAAACAGGATTAAGTGATTTGTCCAGGGTAACACAGCTGTGTATGAAGCTGGACTTGAACTCAGAAACAGTAGACTTCCTGACTCCAGGTCTGGTGCTCTATCCACTTCCCTAGACTAGCTGCTTAATAATAATAATAATAATAATAATAATAATAATAATAATAACTGGCATTAATATAGGTAGATGGTCCAGTGGATAGAGTGATAGCTGTCATTATGTAGGCACAGTCTTAGTCACTAAAGGCCACTTTCATTTTATCCTCCACATCCCATCATATCAAAAGCCCAGTTCATGGTAGCTTTTTACTTTTTCCCCAACGGCTCTAACCTCTCCTGTCTGAACCTAGACCCCACCAGGATATCCTCTTTGGGATATCCTCTTTCTCATGGGTCTGGACCTCTCTAGACTCCTGGATCCAGAATGGAGAGAGAAGTTGACATACCGTGGAAGGTCATAAAATAGAATCCATTCAGGGAGATGGTGAACACTAGGCCTTTCCATCTGCCCTGATGTGCCTGCCAGACCTCTGGACCTTCCTGCCTACCCTGCTCCTGTGTTATAAGGATCACCAGGCCTTTCTCTCCACCCTGCAGCTGAATTCTGCCCTATTTGTTATCTCCTCCAATTGGAACACCAGTTCTTGGAAAACACGACTGTCTCCATTTTCTCTTTGTATTCTCATTGTTTAGTAGAGTGCTTGGCAGATACTAAGTGCTGAATAGATGCTTTTTTTCTGTTTCCATTCCATCAAGGGCATGTCCAGAGGGGGTAAAGATCTGCTTCCCTTGCTAAACACTGCTAGTTTCCATGTATCCTCTTTGTTCTTGTGATATGACCCTGGATAAACTCTGTGCTGTTTTCTTTGGATGAATCTGATTATTTTAGTAGCTATTAGTGGGGCAGCTAGGTGATGCAGTGGATAGAGTTCGGGGTCTAGAGACAGGAAAACCCATCTTCCTGGGCTTGGCCTCAGACACTTGTTAGCTGTGTGACCCTGGGCAAGTCACTTAATGCTGCCTCAGTTTCCTCATCTGTAAAATGAACTGGAAAAGGACCACTCCAGTATCTTTGCCAAGAAAACCTCAAAAATGGAGTCACAAAGAGTCAGACCAACAACATAACTACTTACCTTACAGTGATGTTAAGAGGAAAATATTTTTGTGAATAGAAACAGTGAATTTCAGCCATCATCTGTGTGACTTGTAATGTTAATGGAATCTGAAGATTTTCATGTCCCTTTGTATTGGCAAGTAAGCATGTACTTAGCACCTTGTTTCAAGGTAGCACCTTGTTTAAGCTATTTAATTAACACAGAACTAGTTAACACCTTGGGAGGAAGTTGCTGATGTAAGAGGAAGGGGCAGAACAGGGAGGAGCTAATGTGTATATAAGGAAGAGCACAAGCTGGACAGACAGAATATTCTTGGGTAAGCACTGTGGAGGCAGGGCAGCTGCTGGGGGAGAGGGAGAGGATGAGGATGAATGAGAATGAGAATATTTCAGTGAGCTTCTGGAGGCTGGACCTTCTGCTGAGATCTTTCTTCTGGTGAGACATTTCCTCTGGGAATTTCTGCTGAGAACTTCCAAGAACCAGGCTGAAGAGCTACCATGAGTGAGAGAGAAGGATCCCTGCTTGAGGAAGCCTGTTCTGTTGTGAAGGCTTGGGAATGTAGGTGTTGGCTGCATTGACCATGTGCACCAACTTCATGGTTACTGTAATGACTTTGGCTTTCTGGTTCTGGGGCTCAGTTTTCTGGTATTTGAATAAAGGCTTTGGTTCTGTCCTCCATGTGGAGAGCCTGTTATATTTTGTGATTCACAACTATACCAACATATTCATAACCACCGTGGGTGTTGTGAATATTGCATTATTATTACTACTGTGGCCAAGTCATCTAGCCTCCTTGGATCTTAGTTTTCCCATCTGTAAATTGAAGGAGCTGAAATAGATAATTTCCAACATCTCTTTCAGCTCTGCTGTTCTAAGGTCTTATTTATGACATTTGATATTCATGATATAGTGAAAGGAGTCTTAAGAGAGGAAATCCAAAGCCCAGGATTCTTGACCCTGCCCTCAGGTTTCTTGATTCTGTAAATGCTAAGAGCTATTGATGCCTCACTAATGTGATCCCCCAGGACATTTGGGGGAGAGAGGAGTCAGACCTGAGATATGGCTGCTCTTTAAAGGGAAGAATAATGATTCTGATAGACATGTTGCCTAATGTTTGTCATTAAAATTATGTCCAAAGCCCCATTGTATGAGATGACTCTCAAGAACAGATCCATAAATTTACCCAATAGGGGGAAATTAATTTGTTAAAAAATGTATTTCACATGCAGCATTTTTATGGCTTAGTCTAAGATTTATTTTTCTCCTCCTACTGCTTCTCCCCCACCCCCACCTTTCAAATCTCCTGGGTATTCGGGGCTCTTGGCTGTAGGAGATGCCTAATTTCACATTCTGAAACCTGGGTACAGAATCTGTCAGTGGGTGATTGTACCAGCAACTCACCTCTACCCCTAAGGGCAGGGAAAGTTTGCCTGGTTCATTGCAAGCTGTCATTGAATTGAAATTTTCCAATGTTTTTGCAACTTTCTCCATTTTGGCTTTTTTTTTTCATTCAATAAGCACTTAGCAGCTTCCTTTTTGTGAAGGAAGCCTTGATCATCTGTACGCAGGTGCTCTCACCTTGCTATGGTCAGGATGCTGGCTTCTGCATGTGCAAAATGAGTAAGCTGATATATGGTAGTTATTAGAGTGTTAGGAGGTGATGAGTATTAGAATGACAGGGAGGGACTGAATGGTTTCATGTGTCATTGTTGACAACTCATTCTGAGAAGGATGAAAAATGTGGATTGAGCACTGGGCCTGAAGTCAAGAAAACCTGAGTTCAAATCCAGCCTGTTATTAACTAGCTATGTGACTCTGGGTAAGTCCCTTAATCACTGTCTGCCTCAGTTTCTTCAACTATAAAATGGGGATGATAGTGCACCTATTCCAAGGGTTGTCATGAGGATTAAATGAGATAATATTTGTAAAATACTTAGTACAGTGCCTAGTGCTTAATAAAGGCTTATTCCCTCTCCCACCTTCCCCACTTACTTTTGCCTTTGAAATTAAGTACCTTGAAAAAATTTAAATAAAAGTAGAAGAGATTAAAAGTCATAAATTTCCTTAGCAACCTATCCTCCAAAAAGTGCTTTCCCCACTACACCACACTGGCCATATTTCATTTCAAAGTGGGATACAGGATTATATCATAGGACTCATCATAGAATATATATAGAATGGATATTGAACCAAGAGTCGAGGGCTGACTTCAAATATGAGTTCCACTGTTATCTCTTGGAGGGAGTCATAATTTCTCTAGGCCCCAGTTTCTCCATCACCTTTAGTTTTTCTTCCTTCTCTTTATTCTATGATTCTGGGTTTCATTTCAGCTTCTGCTCTGGCCACTCAGCTAGACATTCTATCCCATATTCTCATTTCAGCTTTATACCTGTGAGCTGTTCAGAATTCCTATAATTTCCCAGAGGCTAGGGGGAGGGTCAAAAGTCATTTATACACTAGAGATTTTCTTCATGGTGGACTGGGGTGGGGGAGGGACAGAACAGTCTAACTATGATCAATATGTCCAGGTTTGTTTCATTATCATGCTTTTTAACCTTCCCTTTTCCACTCCTTTCCTCCACCTGACCCCTCCTGGATAATTATGCTACAGTTTATGGTTCCTTTCTCTTGACCTTGGGAAAACCTTTTTCCTTTTGTGTAAAATGTAGTCAATTCCTCGACTACTTACTGGGAAAATTGTAATGATGGGATCAAAATGACTGATCTTATGAAAGTACCCTGGAAATTCCTCTTATTGTTATTTATAGTATTAATGTTGTAGTTTTAATTGACCTGAGTTGTGCCGAATGTGATGGTCTGTTAGGCAGCACTGATGTGATCCAGTAAGACAAAGAAGGGCAAAGAGCTCCTGACAGGTGGGATTTGTTATGAAATGATTTCAGTACTTCCACAGATCCATAATCGAATGCATATGTCAATTCTTTAAGGAAAGGGAAAGCAGCCATTCATGTTGTATTATCCTATGTGATCCTTACCTATGTTTTCTCATAAATCCAAGGTAGGGGGTTTACCCAGAGTGCTTAGACCTTCCTCTAGGTCTCTTAACATTACATGTCTACATGGGTAAAATATAGTTAATTCGCCTATCATCTCTTGATCTCATCAAGGGACTGGCTTACCTCCTCTTCCTATCACATACCTCTGATGATAGAATTTAGGGTGCATGTAATTCATTGGTCGTATGCTTCATCCTGCAGAGACTCTCCCAACATGCATCTCCACTGCCCTTTGAATGACCTGCAGTTTTGATTACTTGGAGATTGTGGCATTCTAGGTTTCTTTATCTTTTTTTTTTTTTAATTCTACAAACATTTATTAAATGCTGACTATGTAAGGTCCAGTAGATACCTCCAGAGAGTCCTACTGCACTGATTTTTTTTTCAATTAACTAGCATTTTTATTAAGCTGTCTCTCAAGGTACTATCCTCCTCCCCATGCCCCCCCCACCACACACGCTCCAAACTGAGCATTTTTTTAAGTGACAGGAAAATGAAGCCTTCTATACATAGCTGCATAGTTCAGCACAACATATTCCTATATTAGGCGAGTCTGAAAATACATGTTTCTTTTGGGATTTTAAGTTATCTCCAGTCTATTAGAGGAGAATAGCACGTCCTTCATCTTCGTTCTTTTGGACTTGGGGTTTATCATTGCATTGATCAGAGTTCCAAAGTCTTTCAAAGGTCTTTTTCTCTCTATATATATTTTTTACATATTTTTTCCTAGTTCTACTCACTTTGCTAAAGGTCTTTCCATTATTCCCTAAAATTTTTCATTTCATCATTTTTTGAAATAAAAATATTTCATTAAATTCATATGCTATAATTTGTTTAGCCATTCCCTAATAGGATATTGCTCCTTTATTTTCCTTTTTTTTTGCTACCACAAAAAGAACTTCTATAATTTTTGGCACATTTTTTTTGCATATCTTTCTTTGACTTCTTTGGAATATAGGTCTAGTATAAATTGTTGTTATACTATCTGTAGACTGATACAAAGAGTATAGACTAGAACTGATAATTTTCTGGACATAGTTTCAAAATACTTTCTAGAATGACCGGACAAATTTACAGATCAACCAAAAATGTACTAGTGTACCTGGTTCCCCATATTGCCTTCAACATGTGTCAGTTTAATTTTTAAAATATATCATCATTGACATTGTGATAGGTTAGTTTCTTTAATTTTTCATTTTTCTAATTATTTGTGATTTAAAATACTTTTAAAAATATGATTGTTGATGGCTTAGATTTCTTCCTTTGAAAGCTGCCTATGGGATATCCTTTGTCCATTTATCTATTAAGAAATGGATCTTGGGGGCATCTAGGGGGCGCAGTGAATACAGCGCCAGCCTTGGAGTCAGGAGGACCTGAGTTCAAATGTGACCTCGGGCACAACAGAAAAACTAGCCGTCTGTGAAATGGGGCCAAACCTCAGGAGATTATAGAATAACCTTGTTTTTCTTCATAACTTGTTTTTGCAAAGAATGCATGCTTTCCCCACCCTAACCACAATGTCATGTTGACCTATAAGATCCGGGAACTGAGTCAACTGCCCCCACCTAACACCTGTTTGCTCTCCCCCTCCCCTATAGCCCATAAAGTTGGCACCAAGCTACTGTCTCCAAGACTTAACTAAATCTGCTAGCCAACCATCTTTCGCCAAGCCCCTGTCTCCAAGACTTAACTGAATCTGCTAAGCCAATCAGTGAGCTCAGTACTTCCTGCTTTCCCTTTATAATTGTATAAAAGAACACCCGAGGAGACACTCAGGGTCCGCCATCCCTCTGTGTATGGTGGGACCCGGGTTCGAACTCGTAATAAATTTTTTTTCTTTTTCTTGCCTCAGTGGTATCGGTTTGTCTATTATTACATTCCACGTTTCAGTCTGACCTTGGGCAAGTGGCTTAACCCCAATTACCCTCCAAAAAGCAAAAAAAAAAAAAAAAAAGATCATGGGGGCAGCTATGTGACACAATGAATAGAGCAGTAGACCAGTGAATAGACTAATAGACCCTGGAAGTCAAGAGGACCCAAGTTCAAATGTGACCTCAGACACTTAACACTAGTCATATGACATTGGGCAGGTGACAACCCCCATTGCCCTGCTTTCCCCCTTTCAAAAAAAAAAAGAAAGAAAAAGAAATGAATCTTGAACTTACTTATTTGAAACTTTTATGTAACTTGGAAATAGAACTTTTATCATAGAAGCTTATTGCAAAGATTTTCTCTCTCCCCTGCCCAAGTATGCTATGTTTTGAAGGCATATAGCATTACAGGGAAAACAAAAATTGGAAGTAGGATGTCCTGCTCACTATGAAGCATTCAAATAGAAATGTCTAGCTTTTGGTATTTAAGTTTTCCTCCTACATGCTTTCCTGAGCCCACAGTAGCCCAAGGCTTTGTCAGAGTGAAGGCAGCTAGGTCAGTGCTCAGTTTGGAAGGGCTTTTCTTAGAAAACATCTCAGTCTTGCGGACATAGAAAGCTAGAATTATAATAGTTTAAGGACTATTATGGGAACCAGGAGGAAGAATATCTGAGGATGATCCTTAGGATTCAGGCTTGCATTTTTTCATCACATTGATTCATATTCTTTAGGTTGGGAAAGCTCCTTAGCATGCACAATCTAGTAATAAAGGCATGATTTATCTTTTAATTGAATGCAAACTCAGAGAATCAGTAATAGATACAAAGAAAGCCTCTCCAGTTTCATTGTACATGTTATTTTGAAGCTGAATGGCCCCATTGCTATTTATATATTTGATCCAAGAGAACTTAATAAGATGAACCGATTCTCCTTGAAGCAAACTGAGCCTTGAACAATACATTAACTTTCCAGAGAGAATGAGTTCCTCCACTTTGAGAAGCTGAATAATTTGTTATTCTTGGTTTTATAATTTTCTAATTCTACATGGAACTCTAATATGTGATTTTAAAAAATCCAATGCATTTCTTGTTGAACTTCATCATTGAGAGATAGGATAGAATGTCTTAGTAGAAAGAACGTTGAACCTGGAGACATAGTCACAGATTTGTAGCAGGAAGGGACCTAAGAACTTATCCAGTTCAAACTCTGTATATCACAGCTGAAGAAATTGAGACCTAGAGAGGTCAAGTGACTTGCCCAAGATCACCCAGGTAATAAGAGACAGGACTGGGATTCAAACTTTGGCCCTCTGATTCCAAATCCATCATTTACCACTGTGCTACTATTATATGGCTTTCTTGGACTCAGAAGATCTGGGCTGAGACACTAAAATTCAGCGCCGCTGAGGAAAATGCTTTGTAAGCAACTCAAAGAAATATATACAGTCACTTCCATTTGTAGAAAGCACTGCTCTTTTCAAAACTTTCTCACATCTGTTATTCCTATTTATTTTAGCAGGAGCCCTGTGGAATAAATAAGGAATTTTGTCCCGTCCCCATTTTATAGATTTGAAAGCTGATGAATAAAGAAGTGAATTGACAAAGAAAAAGCATGTCAGTACCGTAGTGTTAACTATGTCCATTTCACAAACTTTGAGTTTGGGTCATATGACTGTAGCCAAGGCACCATGGACAAACCTGGTGGCAACATAGTATGCAATTTCAGGCAGATGCTCCAGGAGGAAATAAAATTCTGAATGTCTAGCTTGCAAGTCTAAAACTATAAAGTAATGAGATGACTGTTACAATTGTCTGCTCAGAAGTAGTGGCTTCCTAATGACAAACTCTCTTGCGCTAGTGGTTCATTTAATAGTCCTTATTAATAGCTGTTAACTGGGAAAGAGGTGGGCTTTAAAAACTGAAAATTAGTCTTGGGGACCGAAAAAGTAAATCTAAACAAAATCGATCATTTTGTCAGACTGACAAACACCATTCAAGGTGCTAACAGCTCCTAATGAGAAAAAGAGTCATAAGTTACATAAACAAATCATTAAGTTGAAAGCAAGAGTCAACAATAAATCTGTTAACCGTGTTGGCTTTTAGTAGACCAGCAAAAAGTTGGTACAGTTAGACATTATGCATGACTATGTGAGAGAATATCATTTTTGGTAGCTTCTCTTTATGTTATTAAACCTTCTTTTGAATATTACACTTTCAAGATTCCTATTATGAAAAGTTTCAATTACTGCTTAATAAATTTCTATTTTCTACAGTTGGTCAAATATGTGGTGTTCTTCGTTAGAACATCTCTAAAAATCTGTAACAGAGAGTAAAATGCCAGGGCATTGGTATTAACACTGAGATTTCTGAGTCAGTTCTGTGTTTGGTTTGGAGATGATGACTCCACAGTACATTGAAATTAATAAGTAATTTTCTGGTGACAGCCCCAGGCAATTGAATGAATGTTTAAATTCTAGTCAGAAGCAGTGTGGAAAGAAGCAAATAAAAAGTGTGTGAGGGGGGGAAGTGGGGAGGAGGATGAATTCTTGGAGCCAGTATAGAAGAACTCTTAAGATAATAGTATCTTATCAGAGACAGTGTGTGAGTAAAAAATCCCAAGTAACAGATTCTTGAGTGGAAAAATAGATCTAAGGTTCCCAAAAAAGTAATTTTTACATAGAGCTTTTATCAAAAAATTTAACTAATTATCAAGTTTGGAGGCTTACTTGGACCAAGAATTCCATGGGATGGTCCTGACCTCATGGAATTTACCAATCTAAGATGGGTATTCACTTTAAAGGTTAAATCTGTTTCATCCCTGGCACTTAGTAGGTAAATGGGAATGGTGCTTTGGGAAGAAAAAAAAAAAAAGAAGAATGGGAAGTCTTCTGGGACTGAGAACAAGAACAGCCTGGTGTTCTAACTTCAGTAATTCCGTCTCTTCCACCTTTCTTGTACCATGAATTTATAGAGCTCCAGTAGTTTTACCAATTATTTTAAACTTACAGTGTCTCTTGGAGTAGAATGACTATGTGGAACGCATCTGGATTAAGGCATTTTTTCTCTTCTATTCAAGGTAGGGAGGAACATCTTTTGGCCCTAAAATACTTCCTAGGGTATAAGCTTCTAACTTTTGCTGACCCTATTTAAATATATGCATCTATCACCACCATGACCATATTCCCCAACACCTCACATCCTACCATACCCACACACTTCCCCCAAACATTTTCAGTTGAGTAATAATACCAGAAATTCTGGAAATGTGGTTTATTTTATCTCATAATTAGAAAGAGTCATACAACAAAATAAGTGGAAGTAACAAAATATTCAAAACTGAATTCTGTGTAATTCCAATGATCACTGGATCCAGGAAGAAGAGAGAAAAAAAAATGCATTTCTCTCCCACCTTTGTAGAAGCAGGTCATCAGGCCTGAGGGATATTGCATACACAGTCAGACTTTGGTTAGCTTTGCCACACTACTTTTCTTTTTTTCCCTGTCTTTTTAAAATTCTTTGTTGTCATGGCTGGCTCTCTGTGTAGTGGAAGGAAAGGATATATTTGGAAATGAAGGTAATCTAAAAAGAAACCAGTTTTTAAAAGCACACACACAAAATAGAATGATTTCTGTTAAAGTTTAAAAAATATTCCCCAAGTTCTTTGAAGTTTGGACCATCAGGAGCATCTTCATTTTGCCTCCCCTAAGGTGACTCAGAGAGGAAACATCTCTGCTTCCTTTATATTAAAGGGCATTCAGATGAGTCGTGCAAGACACTGAACACACTCTCTGTGCTGGAGATCCTTTCAGGTCTTAACTAGTCAGGAGCTCAGTCTGATATTTCCACATGCCTGACATTGAATTTTTGCAATTTCATTTCTTGCATTGCTCTGGGAAAAAAAGAAAACTACATTTCTACTTGGTCGAGAGGCTCCCACATCTATGAGAATTATTATACTATAAAAACCAGACTGGTGATAATTGCAGGACAAGTAATGAGAGCCACTCCTTAGTGAATGGATGGATAATTTAGGGAAGGAACAGAATGGCTCCTAAAGTACATTTTCATTTCCAAGGGAATATTGACCTATCACAACTCCAAGTGCCCCTCCTTGGATAACTTAAAATCACTGTATTATGATATGTGCACTAATAATAACCCTTTCATCAAATATTCCATATAGCAAGAACAATCTGCCTTTGTTGTCTTTAACCTGCTCTTTCTTGGAATTTCTATGTCTCACTATACTCTGGTACCTCAGGGTTCCAGGCCTTTGGGTGTTTTGCCTCTTTGGGGCAAATGCATGTCCTATTTAGTCGTTTTCAGTCATTTCTGCTTCATGACCTCATTTGGTGTTTTCTTGGCAAAAATATTGGAGTAGATTGTCATTTCTTTCTCTAACTCATTTTACAGATGAGAAAACTGAGGTAAACAGGGTTAAGTGACTTACCCAATGTCACACAGCTGTTAAGGGTCTGAGGTTAGATTTGAACTCATGAAGATGAGTCTTCCTGTCTCCAGACCTGGTGTTCTATCCACTGTGCCACATAGCTGCCCTCAGCTATTCTAGCCAAGATATACTTTATTCTACATTCATAGAAACCCAGAATCAAAAGGTTAAAGGACTTTAGAGTCCATTGAACCTGATCTCCCACCATCAGTGGTAGAATCTCATCTATGGCATACTTTTGGTGATAGCGAATTTACTAAATAATGGTAGTTTAATGGAGCCACTTCTTCATTGTTGGATGACTCAAATTGCTAAAAAGTGTCTTTCTTATGTTGAGCTGAAATGTGCTTTCCTCTGACTTCAATGCACTGGTCCTAGAATTCTCCTCCAAAGACCCAAAGAGATTAAGTTACCAACCTAGGTTCTCTGACCATACTATGGTAAATGATTTGGTAAGGGTAAGGTTTTTGATTTGCATTTAATTTTTCAGGCTCACCATTTTCTTTGTTATAGCAGAATATAAGAGCTAGGGTCTTAAAGGCACAATAGAAAGTAGTGGTAGAGCTGGACTTTGCACTCTGCTATTATATGTGGTTGGGCAAATTCAAAGCTCCACCAGCAATGACTTAGTGAGCTTGTGCTCGAAGCCTTTGCTGTCTGCCAAATTTGCCAGAGATCATACCTCTCTGACAGTCTTAGAGAACCCCAAGTCACCTTCCCATCATGGCTGGGGACTGAGCAGCTCTGAGCATCAGTACCCTGGGGGCTGAATGGAGTTAGACTGCCCACCCTTGCCAGGGGTTCACACAAGATCACTTTCTACCTACCACCTGAGAGGAATTACTGTCTTTGTTTTGAATAGATTTGGTATTTGCCGATCTTTGTATTCAGGTTCCCCCTCCTGTAGATTAGTTCCCTTAGGGTAGGGACTGCATATATACTGCTAGCTCTGTATCCCTAGTGTCTAGCAGAATTTCTGGCACATAGTAGTAGGTGCTCAACAAATGCTTTGTTGAATAAGTGAATGGCTTTATTTTGGACCCCTCCATAAGGAATGGGCAGAAAAGTGAGTAGGTGTTTCTGCCCTACTGGGGATCCAACTGTTGGGCAGTGCAGCTGGCTCCTTCCTTCCTTCCTTCCTTCCTTCCTTCCTTCCTTCCTTCCTTCCTTCCTTCCTTCCTTCCTTCCTATGTCCCTCCCTTCCTTCCTCTCCTCCCTTCCCTCCATTTCCTCCCTTCTTCCCTTCCCTCCTTCTCCTTCTCTCCTCTCCTCTCCCTGTGCCCACAAAGAGAATTATACTCTTAACATTTGGGTGCTCTACCCAAAGGAATATACATTTTGATTGCAGAAACCTCCCAAGATATCTTGGGGTTTATGGCTAGATTCCTTTTTTATTGACCATACCTTAAACCCAAATCACTCTGCCTCTCATTGATTGGTCAACAATAGTCCAAGTTGAAGCCTCATTTGGTCATTGCTTGGATTCTGATGGCTCAAAATGTAACTAGCAGTTGTTTTTGATTTGGCCAGAAACCCTGAGGGTCTTCTCCATCTCTCTGTCTCTCTCTGTCTCTATCTCTGTCTCTGTCTCTCCCTTTCTCCCTATCCTTAATCACCAAATGGGTATTGTTTCAGACAAACTGACACCTGGGAAAGACCTTAGCTTAAAAAGGCCAAACTCCTCCACTACAAATGAGCCATCTCCAGTCATCCTGATCTACATCTTGCCACTGGACCCAGATGGCTCCAGAGGAGAGAATAAGACTGGTGACTTTGCACATTCCTCCCTCACTTAAATCCAATTCACTTGCAAGTCCTAACAACTCTTTCCTGATACCATGGTTCTCTTTAAGAACAAGGAGAAACTAAAATAAAAACAAATTATGGATTAGACAAAGTGGAGACAGGGAGAATAATTTGGAGGCTAATCTAATAGGGAGTGGAAATGACAGATGCAGGCTATTTTGGGGTATTAAAATATGGGGATTAGTGGGGAAGAGGAAAGAGTTAAGGATGCCTCAAAGTTGCAAACTTAGGTGATTAAAAGGGTGGGTATGGCATTCAGAGAAATGGAGGGGTTTGTAGAAGGGGAAAGTTTAGTGGTGGAGGATAAATAATTTTTCTTTGAATATAATGAGTTTGACATGCTGATTGGAGATTCAGATGGACAGATACAGTAATCAATTGCCAGTGAGAGATGGAATTCGGGGGGGGGGGCGAATTGAACAAATTTATAGATGTGGAATTCTTCATATAGAGACAATGCTCTTATTAACTTTCTTGAATTAATCCAGTAATTGAGAGACTCCAGATTAAGAATAGAAGAGATTCTTGGGGAAAACCCGTATGCTTAGAACATTAGAGTTCCATGATGATGCAGCAAGAGAGACTGAGAAGGAAAGGTCTGAGAAAAGAATCAGAGATCAGTACCCCAAGAGCCATGGAGGAAGAGAGGATTTAGGAAGAGAGAATAGTCACCAATCTCCAAAGCTGAAGAAAGATCAAATAGGATGAGAAGTCAGAAGATGCCATCCCATTTAGCAGCTAAGAGAATGCTGGTTACTGTATAGACCAATTGAATGAAGACGCAGAGATGAAAGGCAGATTGCAGGAGGGTGAGAAGTGAGGAATGAATGTAGATGAATTTTTCTATGTCTTCCTTTAAAAAGAGAGATTGTTGCAGTGCCTTAGCCCTCATTGCTCTGGGGGCCTCAGCTGGAACCAGCTTCTGGGGCTCAGTGTTTGGCAAGAATTAGTGCCAAGTGACCTCCATGAAGCCTCCCAGGGCAGGTCTGCTCCCTGACTCAGCTTGCAGCAATTAATCATCCTGTAGCTGGTGGATCAGGCAAATGGAATGACATAAAGGGAAATCTCCCCAAAGAGCAAGACTTTTTTAAAGAAAAATTTTAAACTAATGCAGTAATCTTAAAATTAAGCAGAATCTAACCTAACTGAATATAAGTAATTGTTTCCTTCTTTTAATTAATTGACTTAAAATTTATTGATGACTTTGTTTTAATATCATGGTCATTTCCCCAACTCAGTACTTGAAGCTTCCTGGTAACCAGGGGCTGACTTTCAAGATAAATGAAGTTACTAGAGATTTTCTTTTTTAAATCTCTGACATCCCCTGCAGTCAGGTTATATTCATCTTAGTCACTAAACCTTTTCCATTCCTATCCACAGTCCTATTCAGTGAAGATTGCTATTCATAATAATAATCTTGGCACTCTCCTAGATCCTCCATCACAGGGGAAAAGAGATTCTTTCAAGTTAACCTGCAGAACTCAAATAGAAGAATATTTAGCAAGAATGGTTAATCCAAAAAAGTGTTTAGACTTCAGATAAATAGCAAAACAAACTGACTTGAACTAAGCAAAATAGCCTATTCAAGTGAATTGAGATTTTACAAGATTTTGAATTCAGTATATTTCCAAGTCCAGTTACTTATCCTATTACTATATTCTTTGTGTCTGCTCTTTCCTCTCTACTCCCTTACTTTCCAATTTCAGTATAACCCTTGGACATTTTGTTCAGGATCTTCAGCATTTCCTGCCTTCAGTCATCCTCTCCCCTAGAATACACCCACCATGAGAACCTGCCACTTTGATTATGCCGCTCCTTTTGAGTCCAGAATTAGTGTCCCTTTGTTGTGTGATTCATGATCGAGTCCATTCTCTTCTTGAAAATTAGGTTGTTCTGAATTGCCTCATTTGCCTTTAGCTCTTTGATGTGTCAAAGTACTATTTGGTTTATCTTGGCCATGCTTCTACAAAGTTTACTTTGTGTCTCCATCCTATTCTCAGCTTTTACTATCCTCCAAAGCACTGCCTTGAGTATCTTTTGCTACCATTCCTTCCTCAAGGTGGTCGTTCTCTGTTTATTGAAATCACTTCAACCATCCTTCCTTTTCCAGGAAGCCTTTAAATTCAATTCAGTATTTATTAATTTAATTTATTCAGCTAAGGGATGATCATTTCTCCTTGCCCTGTGCATTTTAGACATGAAGAGAGATTATCTCCTAGTCATCAGGAAATTTGTACTTCCTTGACTAGTAACTCTATTTTCCATCAGCTGCTCTGCTATTTCATGCCTCCCCCAAGATAAACTGATCACCTGAAATCTTATCACTATGCAGACTGATTGAATTTTGATACTTAACAACTCCTCTGCTCCTTCAGTTGACTCTCCATTGAAGAATGAAGCAATAAATTCCTCCCAAAGCCTTCTTTTATTAAAGGACTCAGAACTTTACAGCTAACTCCATTTTCCATCAGAAACTCTACTTGGTTTCAGAATATCACACCCTCTGGGCCAGGTATTCCCCTTTTCATCCTGCTTTGATTTGATGCCTTCTCGCATTAGATTGTGGGCTCCTTGAGGGCAAACACTGTCTTTCTTTATCTTATTTGTGTCCCCAGTGCTTAGAACAATGACTGGCACATAATGGGGACTAAATAAATGTTTATTGAAATAGAGGCATGGTGTTGTCATAAGGCTGAAACTCAGTAAATACTACCCGATTGGATTTTTGTTTTTGTTTTCCCCTAATATGGGATTTTGCCATTATAGAAAACTTCTGGTATAGAGATTCCCTCTGTTGATTCAGATCAACAAATAATCTACAACTTCTAGTCTTAAAAGAGTTGCGGGAGACATGGCTAGGTGGCACAGTGAGTAAGAGCCTGGGCCCCAGAGTCAGGAGGACCCAGGATCGGTTCCAGCCTCAGATACTTAACACACACACACACACACACACACACACACACACACACACACACACTCACACACACACACACACACACACACACACACACATACACACACACAGCCGGATAACCTTGGGCAAGTGACTTAACCCCAATTGCTTTAAAAAAAAAAGAGTTGCAGGAATTGAACACACATGTTCCTGACTTCACAGCCAGCTCTCCATCTCTCTATCTCTGTCTGCTATGCCATCAGGTTTCCATGTTGATCGATTGGATCTCATTCAATAACATAGCTATCTAGAGAATTTCTCTCCCCAGAGCCTTCAGAATTAAGATTAGCCAAGAGAACCTAGAAGAAGAGGAGTGCCATATTTAGCCCTGAAATACTATAGCATTTGTTAGGACCTTCTTTAAGTCCCCAGAGTTCCCCATGTGGTTAATTGAAATGTATCTGAAAAGATTTGGATCAAACTTAGAAGATAACTGTTCTTGGTAAATTTTCTGGTCTCAGAGAAGCCAATACTGTTTTTCCATGGTTCCTTGTGTAAGATGCAAGTATGAATAAGGAATAAAAAAAGCTTTGCTCAAAATTTAAGATTTATCTATATGAAGTCAAAATTCCAGATGTTAAGAGCATTTACATTTCTTCCACAATATTTTCTCCACTGCTCTTCCAGATGTTTGGCATCTTGGAACCATAGCCAGTAAGATCAAATCCAATTAGTCAAATCCAATTACTCAAGTATGGAAATCTATCCTTTCTCTCCATGGCTGTGACATCAATGAAGACAGGGGAGCTCTATGTGCCTGATGCTAAGTGTCAAGTTAAAAAGTAAGACATTAAGTCAATCATCTTTACTTTTTCAGATGTTTGACACATTGTAGATAATACCTCCTTTAAGAAAAAAAAAACATCAGGATCTTTAGCACTGTGTACAATGGCCATTAAGTTTTAGTGTAAAGCTATAAACTTAGCTGTATGGAAATTTCCGGTTTTAAATTCCTTCTGTTGTGCATTAGCATTTGCATTGATAATATCTTTTGGATATCCTACTACACTGTTATTTCTTGAAGAAAATTAGAGTTTTAATTTTTTGACATTTAGTTTTATCATCGATTGTAATTTTCTCATCACTGCTTGGGGATTTTGTAGCACCTCCAGAAAAGGAATGTTTCATTTTTCCTTTTATGTACCCTTCTTTTTTTTTTTCTTCCTATGAACTGAGATGTTGCTTCTTCATATAATGGCAGGTACAGTCACTTAGACTTAGTCAGCCTTATAGCAATGTGGCCGGTGAAAGATAAAATGACTGAGGGAAACAAAAAATGGATCTTTCCAGGATTTCAATTTATTAAGAAATAAATGCCAATTGCCTAATGAATCAGGACCACTTCCTCAGCTGGAAAAGCAAGCTCCAGATGAGAAAGATAGTGTTTATATAAAATAATAAAGTACTTAATTATCTTAACATAACTAGAAACCCCTAAATACATGATGCAAAACCAAGGAGGGAAAACACACCCAAATACCCAAAAAGTACTAATGGGTACAATCCCTAATGGGTTGATTGTGATAACTTTGTTTGATCAATTTATCTTATCTTCTTATCTGCTGTTCTAAGCAAAATCCCCTATTTAATAACCATGTTAGGATTGCTTTGCTATCACTCACTAATATCTTATATTCATCTTATCTTCTTGAGGCTTTGTTCTCACATGGATTAGTTCCTGCACAGTTCTACCTTTGTTTAGTCAGTCTCTCTGTCTTTCCCCCTCTGGGTCCCCCTCCGCCTTCCCCTCCTCCACTGTCTTTCTCAAGCCATTCACTTGCCCTTTTCTCAGACAGGCTGAAGTGGTCCTGCTTCCCTTTTATTCCACGTGCTGAAAGTCTATGCCATCACTAGATCTGCCTCAGTTATTTTCAATTAACCTCTCCCAAGGACTTTTGCTGGATGAATGACTCAGCAATCTGACCTTGTTAAAGGAGTCAAGTTATTTTGGACAACAACCAGAAGAGATTTAATATAATTAAGTTATTTAACATTCTAATTAAAACAGATATTTAAACAGATTTCTTCCAACTCTATCAAATTCTTTCTTGTGGCTACTTCTCATATTAATAAAAAAAAGGAACAAAAATAAATTATTTGTTCTTCTGTGCACTTTAGTAACTTCACCTGACATCTTGCTTCGAAGTCTATGGGCAGGCTTCTCAAAGGTGTTATTACCTCCAGCTGTAACCTATAATGATGATTGTTTGAGTGTGTGAAGCATTTGAAATGATTCAAGAAAATGGAAAAATGTGGGTCTTAATATCTTCTGGATTCTGAACCTTGAGGCAGAGGAAAAAGAAGAAACCCTCATTGCTTGGAGGCTTCTGATAATGGGTGAAGTGATCATTCTTGAGAAGGATTATAAGGTAAATAGGGGCTGGTTTGGACTATTCCATGGGCCTGGCCATGCATCTGTTATGTCCTCCTTGATAGAGCAGATGAGGAAGCAAACTGGGGCTTTGACATCACCGTGATAAATGAAGGGAATAAGCACTCTCCAAATCAAGTAACTACTGGAGTGGAGAAGAGAAGCCTTAATAAAGATGGGAGATACCTTCAACTGAAGCTTCCCCAGGGTTTCTCTTGCAGTATATTACCACTTACATTTATCATGTTAAATCAGGAGAGCAGTAGGGAAGACATAATTTCTCATTTTTATCATCTTGAAATATACAAGCTCCAATTGTTACCTTAATTAATTTGCCTTGAAGTGTGTTTATCCAATGCAGCAAAGCCAGTGACTGAGTCACTTAAGGGGAGGCACATTCAGCAATTCATTAAGTAGTAGGAGTAGTAAGGAAAGCTATAGTTTTAAGGTTTGCAAAGTGATTTACATACATCTGCTTTGATCCTCCCAGCTATCTTGAAAAATAGTGCTGTTATTATCCCTATATTTCAGATGGGAAAACTGAGGCATTAAAAGGTTAAGTGATTTGCCCAGGTTCATATGGCTAGTAGTGTTCAGGGTAGGATTTGAACTCAGGTCTTTCCCTAAGCCCAGATCACTGTGCTAGGCACCAGAAAAGATATTAAAGGTTAGACTGGACACTGTCTATAGCCACCTTCATTGAGCTGACTGTCCAGGAGTGGATTCTGTGCATTGCAGCTCATCTAAGTAGATTTTCACCCACTCTGCTTAAATAGATGCTAATTTGCATTTAAAAAGCTTATAAGTAATTTTGCCCAGAAAAGATAAAGAATATTGTGAAAACTAAAAAATGGTCTTCCTGTCCCTAGGAAGGTATGAGCCAGCAAATTTTCCTAATGAGCCCAGCTTTGCTTTCTTTGAATTGAGCTTGAGGATAGAATGTAAATTCCTTGAGGGTAGGAATAATTTTGATTTTGTCTCTGTATTCTAAACACCTCCTTTGTATATGTGAGGAACCTAATAAATTTTTGTTGAATTGAATTTAGGGGTAATGAATTTTATTAATTTCACTGGAATGGAGAACCTTGAATCAATCAATAAATCAGCAATCAACCTGCATTTGTTGTTGAGCATATAAATACAATAAATGAAACAATCCCTACCCTAAAGGATGTTACATTCTGCTGAGGGAGACAGTAATAAGTGTATAAATGCATGCAGGGTGTGTGCATGTGTATACACGTGTGTGCATACAAAGATGTAGAAATCAGTGAAATTCAAGGCTGTTTGGGGGCAAGGGCAGGCACTCAAAGTTAAGGAGATCAGGAAACACAACTTGAGCTGTGTAATAAAAGAAGAAAGGGAATCTGTGCAGCAGAGTAAGGACGAATGCAGAGGAAAAGTCGTTTACAATTTTTGGACTGGTCCGGGTAAAAGTAAAGATCAGGGTGGGGAACCTGTGGCCTTCCAAAGGTTCTTGGGTGCAGCCTTGTGACTATCCAAGTTCTATAGAACAAATCCTTTTGAACAAATTCTTTTATTAAGGGGATTTTTTCCTGTGAAGTTTGGATTCAGTTAAAGGGTCGAACTTAAGGAACTAGAGGGTCACATGTGGCCTTGAGGTCACAGGTTCCTCATCCCTGGGAAAAGAGATAGGAAATGGTGATGATTTGGGGTCCTTAAGGAGGTGGAGGTCTGGATAAGGAAGTTGGGTTATTGGACTTTTTTTCACTTTGTTTGAAGTGTTGGAAGTTATGAGAACACATCTAGATCCGAAAGCTATCTTAATTCATTAATCAACAAAAATTTGTTAAATCTCTATCAGGTTCCAAGCACTGAGCTCAAGTAAAAAACTCAAAAGGGATGATCTTTGGGTTATCTGATATTGAAAACATCTTGAAAATCTGCAACATGGGCCAGATAGAGACTGGCTAAGTTTAGGTCCATTCTTTCTTCAGTGCTGAACCTAAGACATGTTTCCCCCACCCTTCACTCCCCCAGTTCTCTCTCTTAGTATTCCTTCCTATGCTGCTGGGAGGCACTTTGGCTACAATATTGGAAAATGATATGTAATGTGGGTAGGGTCCACTCTTCTGGGAGGATGCTCAAAAGCATGTGGATAGTTATACCCTAAGAGAAACCCCAGACCAATGGGCACTGTACTTTCTCTGAGCATGGCTCTAGAATTCCCTCAGAAATCATATAGTCCAACTATCTTTTTACAAGTGAGAAAACAGACCCAGAAAGTTTAAGGGAGTTTCCCAAGTTTTACACATGTTCTAATTGTCAGAAATAAGATTTGAAACCAATTTCTCTGACTTCAGAATCATCACTTTTTCCATCAATAGTCAATCGACAAAGATTGAGGAAGTTCCAACTTTATTATGGTAAATGATGTGTGATGAACAGGAGAAATAAAAGACCAAGTCTTTTATTTCAAGGAATTTGATAGTCTAAAGAAACAAGACATCTGAAATGGAAGCTAAAAGATATTGTGATGATAGTCATCTGTAAGAAGGTCGGAGATAATAAATAAAATGGTAAATATAGCAGGGTAGGCATTTTGCCTCCCTCTCCCCTCAATTGAAAAATTCATAGAGGGCTACATTAACTAAGTACTCACAATGTACAAAGCCCTGCGTTAGGGACACAGTACGGCATCTGACTTCAAGGAGCATATAATGGAGCAAAGAGTGATCAGTTATGATGTACTCAAAAATGATAAAGGCAGAATGTAATAAGGGCAAAGGAGGTGCTGAGATAAAGTTGCATAAGAAAAATGATGGAAAGATGACTTTTAATGGAAACTATTGGAAAAAGTTTCATGAAGCTGAACCTTGAAGGAAAGCAAAAATTTCAACACCTAAAGTTATAGGAGGAAGTCCATTCCAAGCATTGATGGTTTCCATGAATGCATAGAATCAGAATAAAGCTTGATCTAGATCATGGGAACAGCTGATCTAGTTAGGCTTGAATGTAGAGTAAATAAAACAGTTATGAATTAAGGATGGAAAGCTAGGTGGGAGTCAGATTATGGATGTACTTAAATGCCAACCTCTAAGGAGTTTGTACTTCATCCTACTGGTAATGGGCAACTACTTTTGGCTGGGGGGCGGGGAGAAGCTACTTTGTTTTTTTTTCTTTCTTTTTCTTTTCTAACCATTACCCTAGAGATGGTTACCAATAGACACAGATATGCATATGTGAGTATATATGTATATACACATACATATGTGTGTATCTATAGATATGACATGTAAAATAATTCTATACATACTTCTATTTATCAGTTCTTTCTCTAGATACAGACAGAATCTTCCTTCATATGTCCTTTGTAGTTAATTTGGGTATTTATCATAGTCAAAATTATTTTGTCACTCCAAGTTGTTCTTAAAACAATATTGTTACTATATACAACGCTCTCTTACTTTTTAATGGCAGACTTGCATAATCAAATCTGTGAATTAGGAGAATTATTTTGATAGCATTTGGAGAATGCAAAGGTAACTAGAGAAATTAGAGAGTTCAATCAGAATGAATGGGAGAACAGGAAGCATCAGAAGAGTCCCATTGTTGTATTTGTCCTTTGTTTTCCAAGAGGACCATGGCATCAGGGAAATGATGACATGGCTTGCAGTTGACTTTGATTTGAGTGATGGAAGGCTGTGCGAAGTCACCAATCTCACTTTCTCCTCAAAAGCCATCTGGATCCAGTGACCTGATATTCAATCCTGATGAGATTACTCAGGATGCAATGGGAGACCCTGGCCCTTTTAGGCTAAGGCATTTTTCATTTACTTTCTTAGAGTGAGGTAATAGCCATTCAGTGAATGGGCCTCTTTAAGAAGCTAGACAAAGGATTGCCCCTTTAATTAGAAAAAAGGGAAAAAAATCTAGCTGGGAGGGGAAGATCCTCAAGGTTGCTGTTCCAAAGAGAAACAGTATTTTAAACCAGGAGGTCCCAAAATACAGCAATTAAGTGGAGCTTGGACAGGGAGCCATAGTAGTCCAATCTATGAGCTTCAGAGTGAACTGGGTTTAAGGTTTTGTGAAAGAAAGAAACCTTAAAAAAATCTTAAAACCCAGTTCAGAAAACCCAGGAAGAGTCCCATATAAACTAATCCTGAACTCTGTGATAGGACAGAAAGTACTAGAAAAGTTGAAAGATCTCTGTGGGCTAGTGTTCAGGGAAGGGTGCATAGAAGAGCTGGGACTTTAATTGGGTCCTGAAGTATGTATATGATGCATATGGGGACTTGCAGAGAATTGTTTGGTAAAAATTGGGGTCCTCAGGGAGATAACAGTTGTTATAGTGACTGCCAATTTAATTATCTAGTTACCCATACCTTCTACTAGAAACTCAACAAGTTTGCAAGGCCTTAAATCTATTAAGGACCTATAATCTTTTTTACCTGAGGTCTTTACTAGTACTAATCACAAGAGTACCTCTTAAGTTGAATCTCACAAAACCAGGGGAGGGGGTTCTTAATCTTTTTTTTTTTTAAATTTCATGAATCTCTTTGGCAATCTGGTGAAAACTATGGACCTCTTCTCAGAATAAGATTTTTTTTTTAAGCAATTGGGGTTAAGTAACTTGCTCAAGGTTACACAACTAGTCATTATTTGTGTGTGGGTGCTCATTTTCTGAGGCCGGATTCGATCTCAGGTCATCCCAACTCCGAGGCCGGCGCTCTTACTCACTGCATCACCTAGCCGCCCCAGAATAAGATTTTTTAACTAAAAAAATGACTCAGGTTTGCTCAAGAGACCTGTTTAATGAGAACCAGCAAGTGTATGGATTACAGGGGAGAAATACTAACTCGATACAAGTATGTACATTTATCAAAAAATGATTCCATATGGGAAAAACAGAATACTTAATAATATTCCTAAAATACAGGACTTCTTCCCCCCCAGCCCCCCCTCCCCCAAAAGAGTAATAGCTTCTCTTAGCTCAGGTTTGTCCAGCCTTGACACAAAACTAAGCGTACTTTCCAAATCTGGAGACAGAGGAGAAAGGATGGGGACAAAGGGAGACAGAAAGAATATGAGGCAGGGAGAAAGAAAGGAGAGAGAATGAATGAACCTGAAGATCAGTCCACTGATCACCACTGCTGCCCACAGATGGTGTGAGGATGCATGATGCTACCATATGTGAAGAGCAAAAGAAGGACAGAGTCATTGAGTTTCTCTTCTTGTTCACCAGGTAGAGAAGAGAAAAAGCAAAAGAATAATCAGGTTGATTTTTTTTCCACTCAGCTGGAAAGAGTGATGAGTAGAGAAAAATTGTGGGGTGAAGCTCTGCCAACTATTTTCTAGTCAACGAATACCCTAGCCATACTCTTTACAAGGAACGGTGATTGTCCTCTTCCTGTATTAATGGTTATAATGCATATCTTATTTTCATTATTCCAAGCTCTACTAAAACTGAACGTCAGTGTATATATCCCCCCCACGCTTTTCTACAGATCTAGTAATTTTTTAAAGGAGATTTGCCCTATACTCATAATATAAATCTGCCTCCTAAATCTAGTCAACAGAACACATTGTGGCTCACTTTTCTGGTTGACTGGAGTCAGATATTATTAAGCTCCCCCTACCACTATCATTTTCAATAGCCAGAAGATGCCATTTATTAATTATGATATTTCCAAGGATGGCTGAGCAGGCAAGCTCTTAACATAGTCCAGTGGAAGATGAAACAGGTCCACAGTAAATAAGAAATAAAGCAATTGATTGAGCAGAGTAATGCATGGAGAACATATACATAGAAATTCATGAATACATATATGTACACTGAAATGAGGTCCATCAGAGGGTAATTGAATGCTGCAGATTAAGTAGTTGGATGTGGCTTTCTTAGAGAAACCTTTCTAGGGAAGGCAGAATTTGAGCTGATTTTGAAAGGACCAGAAAAAAAAAAACTGAGATGGGAGAGGGTTTACCATATTTATCTTTGAGAGACATTGGGTTAAGTGATAGTACAGTTAGGTGCCTAGGAGAATGGCTGAATGTTTAGATCCAAGGAAGTCATTAATGAGGTCAATGTTACTTTGAATGGTGGTCTCCAGTGTTGGCATCCTCCTGTATGTACTCTGTGATGTTCAAGGTTTTTATCAGTGACTTGGACAAAGTCAGACATGCCATGTTTATCAAGTCTGCAGATTCCACAAAGCTGGAGAGGAAGACTAAAACTTTGAATAATATTGTCAAGATCCAAAATGATCTCTACAGAGATGGGCTGAGTCAAATGAGAATGAAATATAATGGGGATAAATTAAAGCCCTAGATTCGGATGCAAAGAATTGACTGTATAAGCACATAATAAAGGACCTCTGCCTGGTCAGTGATTGATAGAAAAAGAGCCAGCATTTTGATGGATTGCAAGCTCAGCATGAGCAACAGGGTTAGTCTACATTTAGTACTGTAGCATCCTGGACTAGGTAGGTGATGGCCTGCCCTAGTCAGTCTTCATTGGGTGTATTACATTCTCTACTGGTTGTCAGATTTTAGGACATATATTTATAAGCTAGAAAACATTTAGAGAACAGCCTGAACACAGGGGTCTCAAGACCATACCATGTCTGAAATATTTGCCTGATTGTTATTCTTTCCTCCTGTCTCAGGGAAATGTGAATAAAGTACACCTCAATTCCAGCCCAGGCTTGCCTTTTGTTTTATTCGGTCTCACTTCTTCAGGTTCCTTTCTTATAGGCAGGGATTATTACCCTAGAGTGGGGTGGGGAAGTGGCCTTTGCATGATTACTATACATTTATGACTATCTTGCCATCATCCAAACCCTGGTTAAGACAGCTCTTTTTCTCACACGCACACTCACACGCACACTCACACGCACACTCACACGCACACTCACACGCACACTCACACGCACACTCACACGCACACTCACACGCACACTCACACGCACACTCACACACACTCACACTCACACACACACTCACACTCACACACACACTCACACTCACACACACACTCACACACACTCACACACACTCACACACACACACACACTCACACTCCTCTCTCCCTCTTTCTCCTCTCCCTCTCTCCCTCCCATCCCCTCTACCCCCCTTCCCTGGAGAGCAAGTACCTACCTGTTTAAATAATAGAAGATAATGTGTGTGTTTGTTTTTAAAGAAATAACTGCACATTTGAAATTTCAAAAATGGCTTCAGAATTTCATTCCAAGTGCAATTTTGGAGTCATCTAAATTCCTATGGCCAAATGGGAAATGGAGAAACTTTTAGTTTTTCATTATGTGGGTTCAGAGATGGCTCTGAGGGATCTCTGAACATCAAGGTCTCTGACACCTTGGTGCAGACAAAAAGAAGGCAAACATTTTCTTGTGTCCTAGAGACATGGTAATAACAACACCAGAGTTTTCTTTAACATCTAGTCACGATCTGGATTTTTCCTCCGGAAGTCAGTTGTCTCTATTTCTTCTGTCTCCTAATTTTCCTCCCAACAACCTGACGATATATTCCTCAGTTTCTTTTTCCATCTCCTCTGACTAGTCAACGACAAGTCACTTACCCTGAACCTCAGACAGTTGAAGGTAGTGAGCACTAGATGAAGATCGATTTTCTATTTGTAAACTGGAGTGCTGGGAATTCAATAAACAATACAAATATGAACTTTTCAGCCTCACATACAACCTGGCTCTATCCTGTCTTTCCCACATTTCATACCATTTACTTTTTGTCTTCCTGTATATATTCTAACTAACTAGACTACTAGCTCTTCTCCAATCCTACCTGTCCCTCCTCCACCACTGACCTTCCATGCTGGCTAGGGCCCATGTGCACTTTTGCCATATCTCTGCCTGATGCAATGCCCCTCTTGCTTCAGCGCTCCAATGATGCACCATCTCCACTCTGAGACATCACTTGATCCCTCCAGATGAAATGGCCCTGGGTTCATTCAAAGTTTCTTAGCACAGTTTGTCCAGATCTCTCTTCTGTTTTCATCACTTTTTACCTTGTATCATAACTGTCTGTATGTGCATGCCATACCGATACCTGTTAGCATGGAGCGTCGTTGATGACAGACACTACACAGGTATTAAGGTGTAATAGCTTAAAACTGCACTAAGACATTTGGAACCCTGTCCATAGCTTTTCATCCTTGTATCCCCAATCCCAGGGCCTGTACTTAATAAACATTTGTCGAATTTGTTAATTGCAACAAAGAAAGGGTGTTTAAGGTATTTTCTGGAGGCATTTCCTTCAGCTTCTTTGTAGAGATTGGGGGTGGATATATGCAAGGAACACTGCATATAATCCAATATTCTTTCAATATATTGGTTAACTTTATTGACTTCCCCCACACTTTTAAAATGATTTCTTATAAGGGATGGGAGGAAGGAACAGAATGGGAAATGTTGTTTTAGAAATAAAAGCAATCCGTAAAAATTATTTTACAAAATAAGATGTTTCTGAACTTTGTGAAGATAAATAAAATCAAAATACAAAAGACAATGAGTGTCATTACTAATATTAATCAAGATGATGTTGAGATGAGTTACATTCTCCATATCTAGGGTCAATTATGCCTACCTGGCCTGTATGTAAAACCAGCTCTGAACAGACCTGGACAATATAGTAAAAGAGGGAAATAGGAACAGATACTTTTATCAAAGTTATTTTCATCTCTCTCTCTCTCTGTGTTCATATTTGTGCCTATTGCATAGCAGTCATTTGAAGTTGTAAGCTTCCAGTGGGAGGAAAAAGTTTGAAGAAATGTTTATTACCTGGCTTTTGAAGGAGAAAGATAATGTGAACACTAATGGGCTATTTGCCATCAACTCTGATGAGGTCTGAAGAAAGGAATGGGATTGCTAAATTCAGTGAGAAAATGTGACCTTTTCCCGTAGAACTTTCTTTAGGTCAGGATTCTTAAACTTGTATGGGAAACAAATCTTTTAAAACATAATTGATTTTCTTAATAATCCCATGTAGATTATTTTATGTATTTTAAAACACCATTCTGAGGGGGAAACCATATGATTTACCAGATTTCCAAAAGGGTTCATGACACAAAAAAGGTAGAACCTGTGCTTTAGGTGACTATTTCCTAAAATAAAATGATCAGTAAATACTGAAAAAAAGATTGACTTCTATTATAGTACATTTCTAGATGGAGGAGATGGATTAGCTGAACTCTCAAAGAACCTTGGAGCTCTTGAGTCTGCCTGCAGACAGGACTTGACTATTTTTGTCACGTGCAGTCCTCCACCCTCTTCTATGTTTTTTCCCTTGCCATTCTTATTCGTTTCTGCAGCTATTAGATCTAAGACTCCCACATGTGTAGTACCAGCCTTAGTGTCTCCTCTGAGCTACATACTGCTTCTCAGGCCGGTGCATAGACAGTGTGGCATAGATAGTAACTAGCACTTTGGACTTGGAGCCAGGAACACGTAAGGTTCCTCTTCTGACATTTATTGGCTAGAAAAAGCATAGAACCTCTTTCAGGCAATTCTCTGAACAAAGGGGCGGTGCAGATTCCGGGTTTTAGAGTCTTGACTGGCGTTCTGCTGGCACTTCAAGCTCAATCTATTCCAAACTGAACTTTTTTGGCTTAACTTGAAAACTAGCTTCCATTCCTGACTTCTTTCTGCTAAGGTTACTACCATTTTTCTCAGTAACTTAAATTAAAAACCATTGAAATCTTTTATCCCCCCCCCCCAGTCCCCTGCCATTTGATTTTTAAAGTTCTTCATAACTTAGCTCCTTTCTATTTTTCTTTATTTTAATTTATTTGCTTTATTTTTCCATTATGAACATTTGCAAATTACCTCTACTCCATGAGAAGTCTCTCTTGTAAAAAAAAAAAAAGTAAAGTAAAACGAATAAAATGGTGAATTTATTTGAACACACACACACACACACACACACTCACACACAGTTTCCACATTCTATAACTCCTCTCCACCCCCACTTTTTAAATCAACAGAATTTTTCTCTACCTGTCCATCCTGACCCCAAAGAAAGAAAGAGAAGGAAGGAAGGAAGGAAGGATTCCTTACAACAAATGTACATGATCAAACAACACAAATGTCTTCAAGGACTGGATACAGTGTGTGTGTGTGTGTCTGTGTGTGTGTCTGTGTGTGTGTCTGTGTGTGTGTATATCTCAGTCTGAACCCTAAACCATGACTTCTCTGCCACGGAAAGCATATTTTGTCATTACTTCTCTATGATCATAAATGGTTATTTATTGATCATAGTTTTCTTACCATTTTCAAACTTTTTACAATGTTTGTATTGTAGAAATTGTTTTGTTGGTTCCAGTAATTTTATTCTTCATCAGTTTACACAATTCTTCAAAATTGCTTATTTTCATAAATGAGATAATTTATAATAATAAATTGTTCTGGTTTTTCTTAGTTTGCTTTGTATCAGTTCATATATATCTTTCTATATCTTTTTGAAATCATTTATTTCCTCATTTCTTGCAGCACAATAGTACTCTGTCACATTCCTATACCACAACTTATTCATTCATTCCTTAATTGATAGGCCTCTCCTAATTTTTTTCCTTTATTTCCAGTCTTCTTAATATTTTACTCCCCATCACAAACTCAGTGATCCAACGACTGGTCTCCCTGGCATTCCTTACATGACGCTCTATCTGTTGACTCTATGCCTGGAATCCTCTCCTTCCACACTTTTGCCTCTTGAAGTCCTTCCTTCAAGTACCTATTGAAATCTCAGTTTCTGTGAGAAGTCTTTCTTGATCATCCTTGATGCTCAAGCCTTCCCTCCGAGATTACCTCCAAGTTGTTCTGTGTCTGTTTTGTTTTTACATAGCTATTCACATGTTGTCTCTCCCAATAGATTGTGAGCTTCTAGAGGGTAGAGACTATTTCTTTTTTTTGCTTCTCTTTGTAACTCCAGTGCTTAATATAGTTCCTGGAACATAGTAGTCACTTAATATTTGTTGATGCATCGTTGACTTGATACTCTTGCTCTCCACATCCAAAGACCACATTCTGTTGATTCTATTTTTATATTATCCCTCTCATTTATTACTTCCTTTTCATTCCCACTCTTGCCACCCTAATTCAGGCTCTCATTTCCTTTTGCTTAGTAGGTAAAATTTCTAGACTGTTATTTTCTTCCACTGTCATTTAAATCTTACTAAAGCACAGTTCTATTCAAGTCCCTTTTGTGCTTCCAAGGTTTTACATTTCTCGTAGAATTAAAAATCCGAAGGCCTTAGTCTAGTATTCAAGGCCTTCTACACACTTTCTTCAATCTATTCTCTCAGGATTCTCTATTTCTACCCCTTTATACTCCACTCAAATTGAACAACTACTTTCCCTGAGTGTGCTCTGAGATTTTCTATCCCTATGCCTTTCTTCTTGATGGCTCCTGTACTTTGCACATGCTGTCCTCTTCCTTTCCCTCCTACTTTATCTCTGCCTATCTAAAAAAACCCTCATTTTTCAAAGTCCTACTTAAATGATATCTCCTTTTTGTCACTTTCCTGAACTCCCCAGTAAGGAATGACCTTTTTTTCTCCTTGGCCCCATAGTCTTTCTCCCTCTTGCTAGAATTGTCTTATCCACTTGACTATTATGTTGTAAACATCTCAAGGGCAAAAACCATGCTTCCTTTGTCTTTGTTTCCCCTAGTATATGGCCTTGTACATAGTAGGTGCTCAATAAATATTTGCTGAATGAATAAGTGATGAAAGCAGTGTTTTAGGAAGATTAGTCTGGAAATGATCCTGAGGATGGATTGGGGGGGGGGTAGCCTGAATGTGAAGATTCTGAAGCCTATTTCTAATAGACTTCATATAAGCCTGTGATATTTCACCCATCTCTGATTGTTTTTCATTCATCAGCAAAAGTCTTGCAGGTCTGAAAACTTTTACAAATTGCACGTCATAGGAGATTGATGGTCCCTTCTGACAGTGTTCTCACTGATAAAAATCTGCTTTTTTAAAATCCAAGCTCCCTAAAGACCTAGGGGTTGCTTTCCATTGTCATATGGCCAGGGATCTGATTTGGGAAGTATACTCATTATTTCAGGCTCACTTGGAGACATGAGTGAGTAGGGAAGGTCACAGGAATTAGCATTTTGTAGATGTGTTTGGCATTGCTGAGATAGAATGTCTTAGTAGTTATATGTATTTAATGTATCTGTTGGTGCTTTTTGCTACTGTTTTTGTTTTTTGCTGGGTGATTTATCCCCCAGCAGGATATAAATACTGCCTGTCCTCCATCTCTGGAAGCCATTCTATCCATCCCAGTTATGTCCTTTTTTCTGTTTCCTCAACATAAGATCATAACATTTATAGCTGAAAGTGACCTTGCACTAGGTAACAGCTGGTCCAACCAGGTGATTTTACAAAGGAAGAAACAGAAACCTTGAACGATAAAGTGACTTGACCAAAGTCACTGGAGAGTTGGAAGCTTTCTTAAAAGTTATCTAGTTCAATCTGTAACTGATACACAGATCTCTTTTTCTATGACACTAAAAAGTAGCCCTCTAGATTCTGGCATGAACATTTTCAATGAAATATAGCTCTTTAATAAGGAAGGCCCATCTTCATGACCAGGATTCAAACCCATGTCATCTGGCTGCAGATCCTATATTCTCCCTTTTACACTATTTCCACCACTAACAGATGCCTCTTTATCCTCTTTGCAAGCATTTATTTGGTACTTACTACATGCCAGTCGTTGTGCTAAATGTTTAGGATATAAATATAAGCAAAAAGAAAGACAATCTCTGCCCTGAAAGACCTTATATTCTGATGGGAAAATATAATAGATAAAAAGATGCTGAAAATCAGGGAGCTGGTAATGAAAGGAGATGGTACCTGCTTTAGGGAATGGTGGTAACATCTAGGAAAGTAAGAATGGGCAGCCTGAACCTGTTCCCAAAATGGAGGCCTTAGAAGGAACTATCCAATGGAATAAAGGGGCCAGCATGGCACATGAATATTGAGAAGACCCTGAGTTATGAGGGAAGTTCCAGGGTAAGAAAGCATGAGTCATGGTGGCAAAGGCCAGCAGAGTCAGAAGGCATAGCCAAGAGAGAATGAAGCATGGCCAGCCGGGGCCTGCTCCCAAAATGGAGGGCCACAAGAGAGATTCACCAATGGGAGACAGGGATCTACAAAAAGAAGAGGAACAAAACAATGATAATTTATATCTAGGCTTTTACCCATCTATTAGCACCCAGCTTACATCCAACTTTCTCCATGAAGCTTTCCCTGATAGCTTGAGATGACTGTGAAGCAGCAAGCACTCTAGCATACCCAGGATGGCTGCTAGTACAGGTTCTTAGATCTGTTTTTCTAAAGGAAAGCAACTCAAAATGGGTTAACAAGCTTACTTTAATCAATCAAACATAAATCAATTGTGTAGTCCGGGGGAAAAGTCAGCACCCTGAACTTCATAGAATACAAACAGAAGTTACAACAGAGAATAACACAATTAAGCAGACAGGGCTTCCAGCTGTCTGACCATTACATCCATACCTAGTCAGTTACCAGAGAGGGAAGCACCAACATCTGGATTTTCAATGCCAGGGGGCTCAATGGCTCTCCAGAGTCTCATCTGGCCAAATCACACAACTCTTCCCAAAGTGAGCCCCAAAGCAAAACCTCGAACAGGGTTTATATAGCCTTCTCCTGCATCAGAGAATGTCACAACCCTCTTGACCCACTGCCCATTCACAAAGTAACAAGGTGTGGGCATTCCAGAAAAACAGCCTCCTGCCCCAGGCTCCATGTGACCACATTCAGCCTATTAGGGGGCAGAGCATATTTTCCAATCAGGGAAGGTTCTCAGGGTCACTTAAGCCTATCAAGGGGTCCAGGGGCAGGGAAGATCTTCAGATTGCCATAGCTATTACACCCTATCATATGCTTTTCTCTGAATTTATAGAATGTGTTATATTACACGGTCTTGCATTGATTAGGAAGGGAGGCTGTACGCATGTATTACATGCCTACTAGGTGCCAAGCGCTAAGCGCTTTACAAATATTATTTCAGTTTATTCTCACAACAACCCTGGGAAGTAGTTGTTATTATTATTAACTTCATTTTACAGTTGAGGAAGGTGAAGCAGGCAGAGGTTAAGTGACTTGCCTAGGATCTCATAGCTAGTCAGTGTTTGAGGGCAGATTTGAACTCAGGTCTTCCTGATTCCAGGCCTGGTACGTTTTCTGCTTCCTCACCTAGCTTGCATCCTCTAATTGTTTCAGGCAAGTACCATATATACGACAGAAATGTCACTAATTGTATGAGCTGCTTTTTCCCATCTATATTGTAAGCTCCTAGAGGACCCCTACACCCCAACATAGGGCTTAAAAGATGGCAAATATTTCTTGTTGCATAGAATGACAGCTTGTAACCCTTAAGCTTGGAGAGGTATAAAGCAAATGTTGTAAGACGTCTGTTCTTAAGGCATCCACATTGGGGCCATATGTTCTATAGAGTGAATTGATTCTTTCAGATGGTAAACTTAAATTAATACCACATCAATAGGATCCCTTTCCTATTTTCAGATTTCAGCTTTGCTCCTCTCTCCTGAAAGCATTATTTTAAGTCCCACTGGTGGCAGCCAGTTTGAAGGATTTAATTCAAGTAAAAAAGAAAATACTGTTGATCATACATTGATTTCTGTACCTGGGGCTGGAGAACATTCTCTTAGTAATTTTTTTTTCTTCCTTTTGTTTTGAAATAGTAAGATGTTACTAGTAACATGCCTCATAAGGACATTCAAACTTTACCTGAAAAGATTGAGAATTTATCTGTTTGAGCCTCCCTATGCATGGATAGAATTGGTGATCAGCTCTGTGATAAGTCTTGAGGGGGATGAGGAACACTGTTATGTTCAAAATTATCTCTGATTTCAGGAAATAACACTACCTGAAATTCCATCATTTCAGATTCCTTTATTTGAGAAAACTTGAGTCTCTAGACTCCTCTTAAAATATTGCCATGTAGAGGGTACATACTTTAAATACCACTTATATGCAGTACTAGTTAACTTGATCCTTTCTGTTTGAACGGCCCCAATTCTGTCAGTCTAGATGAGAGACTGAGCCACCAACCTAATGAGAGGAATGCCGAACAACCAGTTGAAAAGAAGGAGAAGGAAATACCTGGCCATTCCTCAAGGGTCTAACCTCATCCTTTGCCCCATTGTATCAGTCATCTTGGTGCTTGGGAAATAGGAATTTACATATTGTCATCTTAAAAAGCACTGCTAAGGCCAAATATGGATAAATTTCATTAATTTTGTTTGCATATATTTTTTTTTTGTTATGTCTAATGCCTTCCTCTTTGTAACTTCCAGTAAGGCCCTATCAGGTGTCTGGCAATCTCCTGAGCCCTGAGACAAAATTTAATGAGCTTATATGAGAAAATTAAGGCCAATTTTGAAGCCTAAGGTCTCCATGGCAGAACTAAGCCTAGGAAACCTGAATCTATTGGTTCCTACTCAAAACATTATCATAGTTGCAAGGAATCTCAGGAAGCAATGGATCCTATGCCTAAACAAAAATCCTTGCTACATAGCCTCTGAAAATTTTAGTCATCCCACCTTTGGTTGAAGACCTAAATGGAGGGGGCACCCCCTACAACTCACAGAAACTCAATTTTTTGCTTTGGGATAGCTCTGATCATTAAAAAAAATCTTTCCTTGCATCAACCCTTTATTTGTATATTTACATCTTTTAAATTCTGCCATCTGGAGCCAAGCTGAACAAATCGACTCCCTTTTCCATATAAACAGCTCTTTAAAATATTTGAAGACGCTTCTCATGTATCCCCCAAGTCTTTTCTTTCCTGAAAAATTACAGATAACAGTAAAATCACAGGTAACCTTATAAGCAGAGTGGGCTGTGAGCTTGGAAGGCAATTTCTTAAATTACAGCTGAGATTCAAGAAGAGATGTTTGTGTGGTGTGTGAGTGGTGACTACTCCCCCATTCCACTTCAGCAGACACGATGATGTAATTGAATTTGTATACTTCATAAATTTTATTAGAGAGAAGGCAATCTATCTATTCCCCGGTTGCACTGGTGCCTGTTTTACTACATTATATCTCAAGGTAAACTAGCCCAGGGCACCTGGGCCTGGAGGAAAGGTCAATGCTGCATTTTCTCTTTTCCTCTGAGTAACTTTCATTGGATGCTATAAACCAAACTGGGAAGGAAAAAAAAAAGTTCTTTGATACTTCCTTGAATACATAAATTTTGTAGGAGGCAGCAAATAGCTCAGCAGCTCATATATAAAATACTTAGATTACTTTCTCTACTATGGAGAATGAGAACATCAAGACAGCCTAGCTGGCTAAGGTTCATTGCATTAATGTGAAACTTCTGGGGTTGAGCACTCAATTGCTCAAAGGGGGTTTATTGAATAACTCCCTTGTACATGGCATTGTGCTGGGCAATGTGGGTGCTGCACAGATGGATAAGGCATTGTCTCTGATTATATTTTTGTTGGGGATCCAGGATGCAAATATATTAAGGCCACTGGGTGGCAAAATTTTGGATTTGAAGTTGGGAGGAAGAGTTTAAATCTTGCCTCTGATACTTATCTAATAAGTATTAATCCAGTTACTACTTACTGTCCCCTCTTACTACCCTGGAAATCTCACTTAAATCTCTTTGCCTCAGTTCCCTCATCTTTACAATGAGTGTGTCAGACTCTTTGGTCTGTAAGGTATTTTCTATCTCTAAATTTGTAAACCTATGAAAAATGGATCGACTAGGTAGTGCAGGTGGCCCTGGAGTCAGGAGGACCAGAGTTCAAATCTGACCTCAGACACTTGACACACTTACTAGCTGTGTGACCTTGGGCAAGTCACTTAACCCCAACTATCCTCCAAAAAGCAAAAAAAAAAAAAAACATGAAAAGAGAATAAAACTATATATATTGTCTCAAAGGAGAAGAAACAACAGTAAGAACGATAGGTGTTAAAAAGAGTTAAGAGGTCACAGAATCGTGGAATAAGAGTTGGGATCTTTGTGCTTTTCTAGGCTACACACCTCCCAAATCACATCTTATAGATAAGGAAACTGAAGGCCAGGGAGGGTCAGTGGCGTTGCCTGTGGTTTACAGAGATAGACTAGGCAGAACCAGGCTTTAAATGCAGGTCCTCTGCCTCTGAGGTCAGCTCTCATTCTGCAATACCAACCTTCTTCTCATCAGGAAGAGGGAGAGTGGTCTGCAGCTGAGTCTTGGAGGAAAGATAGAATTTCAATAGGTGGGAGAAAGATTGTGATGAGGATCAAGTGAGATAATGTATATCAAAACATTTTTGGTATTCATTGATATTATTGAGTTCTTCTAGTCATGTCAGACTCTGTAACTGCATTTGGCATAGATACTGGTTTGCCATCTCCTTCTCCTCCTCATTTTACAAATGAGGAAACTGAGGCAAACATGGTTAAATGGCTTTAACACACACAGAGTCACACACACAGAGTCACGCACAGCTGGTAAGTGTCTGAAGTCATATTTTAATTCAAGAAGATCAAACATCCTCACTCCAGGTCCAGAACTCTATCCACTGTGCCACCTAGATGTTCCATACATACCTTGATATATACAAAAATAAACTGTCAAGTGCTGTATAAATTCAATTCAACAGATATTTCTTCAACACCTACACTCATGGGTGCAAAGCATTATGTTAGATATTGAGAGAGAGTCTAACAGGCAAAGGCAACACATGGAAAGGTTCAACTAGAAGTAAGATGGGATGTCCCCTTGGTCGTTAGGGTACAGTAGAAAAGCAGATGATAATGCAGTTTCCATCTGCATGTTTAAAATGCTTCACTGATGTTCTTTTTTTGGGGGGGGCATCATAATTACTAACCCCCATCTTCCCTTCTCCCAAATGGAAGCTCTCTTTTGTAACAAATAAGTATAAACAAGCAATACTGGTTCACACATTTGCCATATCTAAAAATGCGTGTCTTAATTTCACCTCCAGCTCATCACCTCTCATTCAAGATGCATCATGTCTTGTGGGGTCATCTTTGGTCATTGCCTTGATCGGAGTTCTTCAGTTTTCTTTTTGCTATTATTTTTCCTTTATAATGCTACCACAGATAATTAATTTTAAATCTCAGGAAACTGGAGCTCAGTGAAATGACTTGCCCATGGACACAGAGCTAGTGTCAGAGGCAGTATCCAAAACTATGTCTTTTGCAGCTCTTAGTCTGATCTACTTCATCATGAAAAGTATAAATGACAGCTGGTTTTTCCCCTTACAAAATTGCCTTTAGCTGTATGCTTACAACTCATCATCTATGTTTAAAAAGGGTAGCCCCAAAATTTAAAGCTAAAGTGCTAAGAGCCACTGGCCATGGAAGATCTTTACTGCTGATGGTATGGAAGCTAATTGCCTGTAAGTACGCAGGAACTGGGTATAAATCAAATTTGGGGTAAAGCAACATAGTAATTTCAAAGCACCACATTGTGCCCTGGCATGCTTTTTATATGCACTTGCTTTCCAACCGGACAGATTTGCTTTGATACTGGTGAAGGAGGTTTTTGTTTTGTTTTGTTTTATTCAGGCTGGATTTTTCCTGTAGATGGGTAGGCAGCTCAGTGATGTGTAAACTCTCCCACCCCCATTTTCATCTTTTTCAGAATTCCATTTCATTTCTCTGCATGCTGCTTTATATCTAAGACTTCCCAGAGATGGATGACTGTGTCCAGACACCATTTTTCTTATTTCTCTTATCATGTTTGCTTAAACCCTGTCTTAGAAGGACCTCCTCCCACAGTGTAACTCAGGATTTTCCCCCTATTCTGATCCACCATCCCAATGCAAACAAGTTCTGTTGATCTTGGAGATTACAGCATTTAGACAAGCATTTTTGAGAAAGAAAAGGAAACCCTGTGCATAGCTATTATTTGATCCAACAATACTTTCTTTCTAGGCTAAACTTCAGTCTCAGGATGGTAATTTCAGTTTTGGTGGCAATGTGGAGGGGGTAAACCACTTTTTCACCTTTGCCCTAATTAAATAATATTAAAACCCCCCTTTTATGGAGGAAGGAAGGTAAGGCAACTGGGGTTAAGTGACTTGCCCAAGATCACATAGCAACTTTGTGGAACTAATGCACATTATCAACATGGTTAGTATTGTGGTTTCTATCTTACAAATAAAACCAATTGGCAGATATTTATTTTGCACCTATGGGTCTAGAACCATATTGGGCTATATGTGGTACAATGTGGGTCAGTTAATAAACATTTATTAAGCATTTACCACATTCCAGGTACTTTGGAAATGCTAGAGATACAAAAAGAAGCAAAATACAGTCCATGCCTTCAACAAGCTAGCAATCTAATAGAGGAGACAATGCATGAACAAGTTATATACATACATATATACACAAAGAAGCTATATACAGGATAAATAGGAAATTGTTATCAGAAGGAAGGCACTAGAATTAAGAGGGGTTTGGGAAGGGGTCAGTATAAGACAGGATTCTAGTTTGACCTTAAAGGAACCTAAAGGTTAGCAGGTGGGGTGCAACAGGGAGAGTGTTCCAGGCAAAGAGGAGAGCCAGACAGAATGCCTGGAGTCTAGAGATGGAGTGTCCTGTCTGGGGAACAGCCAACAGCCCAATGCCTCTGGATCAAAGAGCATATGTCAGGGAGTAAGGTGGAAAAAGACTGAAAATGTTGGAAGTGGCTAGATTATCTATGTTCCCTTTCTTCACAGAATTTATAATCTACTTAGTGAGACAAATTATACACACATAAAATAGTTGTTTATATAATCATGATGTAATCAAGTACTAACTTGTATAGACTAGACAGTGAGTTGAAGAGCAGCTTAGAGAGAGGCGAGGTCAGTGTGACTTGGCATTGACAGGAAAGCTTCTTGGAGAAGATGAGAGCTGATTTGAGTCTTGAAGGATTTGAAAAGATAGAAAAGGAGAGGGACGTTTTTGGCCACAACAATTCATAGACCTGTCTACTAAGCCATGGAGGTGCTGTGATTTCTCCATGATGGAAAAGATGGAATAATTGATCTTTTTCACTATTCTAATATTTTCCACACAGCCACCAAATTTATTAATCTCCAATCACCATGGGTAGTCCATGTCTCTGAACTCAGATGAAATAGGTTCCACCTTTTTTTTTGGGGGGGGGGGAAGGTAGCTATTAAATTATTAGGCATTTTGGACCTATGTTTTTTTCTAAAGAGGAACCATTTTGCCTGTCAAATTTGGCTCCCTTTCTTGACACTCAGTGGCCATTATATAGATGTATAAGTCAGCTGTATTACCATTAGGAAAAAAGTAAAGATTGAGTGCTATTAGAATGCTTTCTTTTGTGTGAAGCACAGCCCTGGCCCCCAGTAGGTACACCATTAATGGGAACACTGCTGGGGATTGCAGAGCTCCCTATTCCTTATATCTTTGGTGCTCCTCTATAGCTTTTCAATGCAAAGAGGTCTTAATCAGTCACAAGACTGGACTCTGTCAGCTTCTCAGCAGTTACTTAGACAAACAGTACTTTTAAATGGAGAATGGGAACAGAAGCCCTGGTTTTTAAGGAAAGGAAGGCAATTATTCCTGTAAGCTATCAGTGTCAGTACCTAAGAAAACAAATAGATTACTTTAAGGAAAATATTTTTCATATTCTTTAATTCCTAAAGACAACTAAGGGGATGTTAGGGTAGGGAAAGTTATACTTAACCCACCTTATTGTTCTTAGCACATAACCAAACTCCATCCTACTCTCACCATTGCTGGATTCACTGGCCTTGACTTTCTAGATCTAGCACTTGGATAGCCTGGGCTAGATGGACGGGCAGAGGGAGCTATATTGAATAAACATCCAACCATATGAAGGATGAAACAACTCTCTTCCAGAATAAATTGCTAGAGAAGAGACTTGCCAAGTTAGAGTAAGACAGTAAAACCTAGGGTTCAAAAATCATAGAATTTCTTATTTGGAAGGCACCTCAGAGGCCATCAGTCCCACTACTTGACAAGTAGTTATCAAGTCACTGTTTGAAGACCTTCTGTTAGGAGAAGCCCAGTATCTCCCAATGCCACCTATTGTTCTTGGGGGAAACTGGGGTTCTTAAGATATTTTTTTCTTACATGAAGCCTAAGTGTGCCTATGCATCCCTTTGTTCTACTCCCTGGGACCAATCAGAGCAAGACTGTTATCTCCCCCATGTTAGCCTTTTAGATATTTCATGATAAATCTCATGTTTCCTTGAGTATTGTTCTCTTCTCCAAGCTAGTCAACCCAATTCCTACAACCAATTCAAATATGACATGAAATTGACCTTCCAGAAGCTTTCCCAACTTATCAATAGCCTTCTTAAAATGTTGTGCCCAGAGATGAACACAATATGATCTGAAATCTCATTTCATAGAGTTTAGAGCCAGAAGGGACTTTGGAGAGATTCTCTAGCATCAAGCCCTTATTTTATAGATAAATAAACAAAGGCCCAGCAGGGCTAAATGATTTTTACCAAGATGACATCATTGATATCTTCTGGAGAAGAACTTGATTAACAGGGAACCTAAATTAACAAGGATTTGTGAAAAAGAATAAAATCACAAAATAATCGTTACATGGATTTTTTTTAATAAGTAAAAAAAAACTTCCAAGGCATATCCTGGGAACCCATATTCAGAATGGTCTTGAGATCATGAAAGACGGTCAGTCACCTAAAAAAGATTCAATTCTCAAACGCACAATAGATTATTTATTGAGCACCTTCTGTGGTCTTATCCCTGTGTTAGTTTTGGTTCAAGACATAATGAAAGCTACGTGGAAGTTATAGGAAGTGGATGGAGTCATAGGTAGGGTATCCTTTAGTTTGATTTTTCAGAAAATTGAAAGTGAAGAGCAGGATAGAAGGGGAGGAATCATAAAGAAATTCACTAAGGAAGTGAACATTTTAGGAACAGGTACATATTTAACTTTTTTTAAAGGCATCTTTTCATAGGTTGTACTGACAGATCCAAGAGTTAAATTTATTTGGCTCCACATCCTATACTTTTACTTTTTAAAGGAAAGACTATTTATTTAAAATAACCTGAGTTGGGTCTCTGAGGCAGAACTCCCTTGCAAACAATAAACTTTTGGAACAGGACAAATGGAGTTGAAAGCTAAGGCTTTTCTTTTGATCTGAGACTTTCTGGTCCACCTTGCCTTTTACCTACCTCCCTGTGATGTTTTTCTTTCCTGGATCCTTTTTATTCCCACTGCTACAGGACTGATTTACCTAACATTTCAATTTTACATTTCAATGGCATACTTTCCATACAAGATTCCTAGAAATGTTAATAGCCATATTAATCATATTTACATTCTATCTTATTTGCATTTTTGGAAAAGGATGCATTCATTTTCCTTCTGTCTTAATAGTTCTCATTTTAACAAGCTATTAATGAGCTAAGCCTAGATCAGACTCTGTTGAGAATAGCTAGTTGTTGTTTTTTTTCAAAAAGATGCTTTCTCTGAATAATGTAGGTCCTAATTATCACTGCAGTTATAAGCTAATTATCAAATACAAAAATATGGATCTCATATAACAACTAGAACATGACTTATTTTAAAATTATGTGTATCCTCAAAGTAGGCCAAGATATAAAATAAACATGGGCTTTAGATAATAGCTATAGAAATGTGGCAAGAAAAAGAAAACATTTTCAAGAAACAATGAAGGTAACAGAGAATATTGATGCTAAATTAAACTTGAAGTAAGCTTATCTTTGGAATGCTTTACTCTTTATACCAATATGGTTGAAATGCAACATTTAATACATCAATACCCAGGAGGTTTCATTAGCAGAGTATTATTTTTTTCATTTTATTCCATTCATTCAACAAATGCTTTGTATCACACCTACTATGGGCACAGTTTTAAGCACTGTGGGACAATACAAACATGCATAAACTCTTTAATGACAGATACTGCATCTTTTTTTTTTTCTTTGCATCCACAGAACCTAGCATTACCCCCTGTGCATGGAAGCATTTTATGTGTGTTCAATTTGGCTAAATGAAGCATGGTCCTTTCTGTCAATGAATTTACCATCTAGTAAAGGAAAGAAAATGGACATACAAATAAATAGAGTAAAAATCAGGATAATATTTGAGCCCCACTGAAGTGTTATGTTACAAGAATTATTCCCTAAGGAGGTCAAAAGAAAGAGCTCAAAAGAAACTAACATCCCAAGTTCTTTCACATGAGCTTAAGCTGTGATTTTTCCTATCTCATAAGTGTTGAGTTGATTTTTAAACCTAAATTTATGACTTTATGTTTATTCCCATCAAATTTTATCCTATTACTGTCTATTTAAAGCTACCATTACTATTTTAGCATTAGTTACCTAGGAAGGATACAGCTACCTCTGTTATCTGAACCAAGGGAATGCATCTAATGGTGGGATTTCAAGATGAACAGGAAGCTGATACAGGACTTCTTCATATGAGTAATATCTTGTAGTACCTTTCACATAATGGAAGCAGAGAAGTGTATTTGAGGGAGGTTTGCTCTAGACTTTTCCCACTCACACATCATAGAAGATGTTTTCAGATGAACTAATTATTATCTTGGAATATGAAGATAACCAAGTCGTGGAGGTGTGAAATATGGTTGCAGGTCTGACAGGAGTCTACAAATGAGGCATTAGGAGACTTGGGTTATAATAATGACTCTGCCACTAGGGGGTGTGACTTTGAATAAGTAATTTCTGGTCTTCACTTTCTTCCTTTGTAGAATTATGGGGTTTAACAAGGTGCTCTTCAGAGTCCCTCCTAATTTTATATCCTCTCAATCAATGCTTTAGAGGAGTGGAGGTACCAGTGGGAAAAGATAGGCCCATCTGGGAAAGCTCCCAAACTTGGAGAGAACTAGAAATAGTTGGGAATAAAAAAGCATCGAAACAAAATGTTATGATTTAGTAATCTTGACCAGTTAGTATTATTCTTCCACAAAATAGTAATTAACAGTTTGTCTGTGATTTAGAACAAATTATACCAGATTATAGAATGTTTAAATTTTACTGTGCAATACTCTGCCTTCTTTGTTTTCACTGTTTTCCTTGGCCAGGGAGTGTTGTGAAGGGGCAAGGACCAGTAAATCAAAATGTGAAGAGCCACTAGATACAGTGAAAACTTAGGGTGATGGTTTTGGGGGGCTTTTTTTTGCTTTTTGGAGGAGGGAAGGCAGGGCAATTGGGGTTGAGTGACTTGCTCAAGGTCACATGGCTAGTAAGTCTGAGGCTGGATTTGAACTGAAGTCCTACTGACTTCAGGGCCGGTGCTCTATTCACTGCGCCACCTAGCTTCCCCTTTGGGGGGATTTTTAAGTATATAGGCTCTAAAAATTAAGTACCTTTGGTAGTAAAAGTTTTATGCACCCATAAAAATTTGCTATAGATTGGAAAATTTGATAATGATTTTATTAATATAGTTATTTCTATGTTAATTAAAGAAAGTAGTACTTCTATAACTAATTTATATTATCAGTGAACATAATATTCTGTATATTTGACCTTAACCCACATTGGTAACACTGGACTTGGAAACAGGAGGATTCATCTTCATTAGTTCATATATGGCCTCAGACACATACTAGCTCTCTGACCCTGGGTAAGTCACTTAACCCTGTTTGCCTTAGTTCCTCATCTTTAAAATGAACTGGAGAAGGAAATGGCAAACCACCCCAGTATCTTTGCCAAGAAAACTCCAAATCGAGTCATGAACAGTCAGACACAACTGAAAAATGACTGAACAGCAACACATTGGTGGTGTGCCCACTTATGTGACATAGACTCTTAGAACCACAGAATTTCAGGAAGATAGTGCAATGTAGATGAAGGCAAGGAGACCCAGAGAGGGGGGAGTGACTTGTTAAAAGTTATACAAGTAGGTAGTGGAAAATTGAAAATATATACATACATACAAACATGTGTGGATCTATATGTATATATGTGTGTATTTATAGGCACCTTCTGTTTTTGCATCCCATTCATTTCTAAATATGTCCCACTGCTGTTCCCCTTCCCATCAAGCCTCCTCTTGTGAAGATTTTTGTTAAAAATAGAGGGGGGAAAAAGCAGTTCAGGAAGCTAAAAACATCAGTCACAGGATATGAAGTAGCCCTCACTGGTAGCATCCTACTTCTACAATGAAGGGAGCAGATTGATTTTTTCAACTCTTCTCTGATTAAACAGTAGAAACACGGGGCATTAAAAATAAATACTGATTCCTGCTTCTGAGTTTCATGCCTGTCCTGTTTCCAGACCAAAGGATTTCCCTAGGCTTGTGAGACATATCTTAAACCCTGCTCCACTGTGAAAAGTGTCATTCCCCATTGAAACTATAATATTGATGGTTTTCTCTAAGTGAGTTTTTCTGAATGAAATCACATTGCGTAGTCAGCTCAGCAAGTAAATCCTTTTAAAGTAGAGAAATTAAGATTCAGCCAGATAAACAGGAAAGAGTACATTTCCTCTCAGGCATTTTTTACACCAAGAATTCTGATTCTCTGTGCAGGGCATTAGGTATTTAATAATGTACATTCATAAAACCCATTGTTTCTAAAGACTTTATAATGTCTGGCAGATGGAAAGGAAAAGGAAAAAGGAAAGGAAAAAGGGAGAGAGAGAGAACAACTAATTTATGATTTTGATTCAGAGTATATTTTAGCAACTTTGCCTACTTGGGTATAGAATATATTAGGCATATTCCCCTAATGAAATGTGTTTCCCCAGGCCACCTAGAGAAAGCGCTTCTAGCATTAACTAACTGGTCTGTCCTCTGCACCTGTTAGTGCTATATGTGTTTTTCCAGCACAGTAGGAAGAAATTTCATTCAACATTCTGTTCTAGGCTAAGCTGATCCATGTGAACCTTTGTCCTTCCCCTATCTCTTTACTGGATAAATACAGCTCAATGCTTTTCTGTGACTCTTCTAGTCTCTTCACTGTACATATGCTGTTGTCGTTCTCATTTTTACACAGTTGTTCTTTCTGTTCCTTATTCTTATCTTGGCCTGCTCTCCATCCTGTCCTCTCTTCATCCCATCTCCTCTTCATGAATCTAAATTGAATAAATTCATTGCATTAGGGTTAGAATAGATTTTAGAGATTATCTAATCCAGGGGTGGGGAATCAAACAGATTCAAAGGACTGCACTTGGGGACCTAGAGGGCCATATGTGGCCTTGAGACCACAGGTTCCTCAACTATAATTTAATCCAACCCCCCACTCTATCCCCAGTGCCATCCCAGTTTTATAGAGAAAGAAACATGCCTAGCTGAGTTAAATGATTTACTTAAAACCACATGGGTAACATGAAGAATTTCAGAGATCAAAGCAATTTTAGAAGCCATCCAGTTCTCCCAGAAGTGAATAAGAATTCTTCCTCCAATAGCTACAACAATTGGTCTTTCAGTCTGCCTCAAGACCTACAGTGAGGAGGAGCCCACTGCTATCCAGTGCAACCCATTCAACTTGTAGATCCCTCTCATGGTTAGGAACTCATTCCTTACATTAAACCAAATTTGCCCCTTTGCAGCTTTCACTCATTGCTCCTAGATCTGTCCTCTGGGGCTAAGTAGAGCAAGACTAGTGCTTTTCCATGGAATATTCCTCTCTATACTTGAGATAGCTACAATGTTCCCTATGTCTTCTCTTCTCCAGATGAAACATCCCCAGTTTCTTCAATAAATCCTCACATGGCATGATGGGGCAAGATTTTATATGGCATGATTTCAAAATTTTGCCATGCTAATTGCTCTTCTCGAAACACTCTCTACCTCATGGGTGCTCTTCAGAAAATTTGGTTCCCAGAATGGAGCACAATCTGCCTTCTTGCCCTGGAGGCTCCTCCACCCATGTGATCTTACCCTCGAGGATCTCTATGCCCCTTTAGTCCCCTTTTCCCATTGGTGTGCTTCTTTGAGTGCCTCCATTTTGAGGAAGACCCATCCAACCATCATTCATTCATCTTCAAGCTTTGCTTTGGACTCTGAACTTTGTCACCCTGCTCTTTTGTGGGTATCTTCTCTCCTCCCCCACCCCACCCCCAATACAATTTTTGGCTTCCTTTAATTTGGTGTCTTCTCTCATTAGAATGTAAGCTCCTCTAGGGCAGGGACTATATTTCCCTTTCCTTGTATTTGTATCCTCAGTACAATGCCTGGTGCTTAGTAAACACTTAAATGCTTGTTGACTTCATGTGTAAATGCAGAAAGGGTCAATCATCCTTCTCATGGCTTAGATTTGTCTAGTCTGACAGGTCTGCTGAATATCTGGGAGCTAACTAGAAGGATCCATTTTTATCATTCTGTAGCAGTTCAAAGTCACATGTTGTTTTACCACTAACTACAGCCTTTTCAGGTAAATTCAAATGCTTTCTTCTGCCCATTCTAACAGTCCTTTAGTCCTTTTAAAATTCCTTATCCTGCGCCTGTGAGATTCCTGGGAAGGCATACACAATCTACTTGATTGACAGGGGAGAGGGAACAGGGGGTACCAATGGTGGAAGACATGGGAATAATTCACTTTAGGAACCCTGATGGTACTTCTGGTCTGTTATTTGTACAGGGCTAAACAATTTGCATAGAAGCACAGCAGGAAATGCCAGAATAGCATTATCCACTCCCCCCAATCCCCACTCTCCACTCCATCATTTTGCATTGCTGATGATACCACCAAGAGGGAGAGTTTAGCAGGATAGTAAAGTCAATGATTATGTTGCTGAAAGAGACAAAATGCTTGGCAGGAGGGAGGTTGAGAAGGGATATCAGCAATGTTCAGGTGAAGGTAGCCACGGAGCAATGAGAAGTAACTGGACTGGGAGGCCTGGGCATTGGATTGAATCTCTCATGTAGCACTCATGTCACTTTAGACAAAATCCTAAGCTCTCTGATTCTCAGTTTCCTTATCTGTAAGATGTTGACTTCAGGTTTTTCTTTAAGGTTCCTTTCAACTTAACTCTAATAACTTAGGTCCATCACGCAAAGATCTCCTTTTTTAAGAAAACCAGTGAAGGACAAGAATCTCCTTTTTGAGGAATAGGGCCTGCGGCCAGCAGTATGGGAAATTACCTTGTCATCCCTTGGAGGAATTTGATTTCAGCACTTTGCCTGAAAAGAATTACTAAATGAGTGAGAGCCAGGCTCCTGTGGCAAAAGCTTCCTGGTTATATAAGTAAGTAAGTTATCTTCTCCCTTAGCAGTTCATTAGGGATCCACACCACCCAAGGCTTTGGTCTCCTCTGAGTAGCATTAGGAAGCATGAGAGTCTTCAAAAAGCTTTCATGGAAAGGCTTCAGGGGACAGGGTGGGGGTAGAGGAGCTATGTTCCCTTTTTGCTTCCCCCAGGCCAATATTATGATATTTTCATTTATCATTCAGTGAATTTTTCTATTTTTTACACTGATGTTTCTGTGAGTTGCCTGGCTACAAGGTTTGGGGAGGAAAAACACTGTGAAAAGTATTAACCTTTACTGAAATTAAGGGAGATGAGCTTTAATAAAAATGTGGGGTTGAAATGCAAAAATGATGAGCATGTTTTCCTTTCACCCCCAAATATTTTAATTTAGTCTCACAGAGCCCAGATTTCTTTTTACATGAGAGGAGGAAGATCATTTCTTCAGTTCAACAATTTTTTTATTAAGCAAATACTGTGCACTAGGCATTATGATAAGGCATTATGATTTTTGTAAAAATTAGACTTATGGTTTCATTTATATAGGAATGGAGATGGAAATACAATGATTAAAAAAAAGCTATTGGGGCAGCTAGGTGGCACAGTGAATAAAGCACTGGCCCGGGAGTCAGTTCAAACCTAAGTTCAAATCCAGCCTCAGACACTTGACACACTTACTAGCTGTATGACTTTGAGCAAGTCACTTAACCCCAATTGCCCTCCAAAATAGCAAAAAAATAAAAAGATATCTCTGCACTCAAGGAATTTATAGTGTGAAGGAGAGCAAGGCAAAAGCCAGTTACACCAATGTGTATGATATGAGGTAAACTGATAGAGACAAAGGAAAATTTCAATGAAAGTACTCTAAGATATCTGAAGAGGGGGAGGTCACTTATCAAAGCCATCAGACAGTTTTTCCCCCAGATGTAATAAGCACTGTGAATTATACCTTAGCAATAACTTATACCCATCCTTTCTTCTCCATTCACATGGGACCATCTTAATTCGACTTCTCCATGCTCTTACCTGGGCTATTAATGATACTAGTAGGCACCCCTCAATTCACATGGTGAAACTATTTAGGTTCAAGCTACTTTATTGGTCCACATTCACTCACCCTTATAGCCCATGTTTATTTGTTTGGTCAGTCAAAGGACATAATTGGTTTAAACCAAAAGCAGAATGTCTGCCACATGGTGGGCTTTTCATAAATATTTCTTTTTTTTTTTTTAAAGCAATTGGGGTTATGTAACTTGCTCAAGGTCACACGGCTAGGTTTTTGTTTGTGTGTGGATGCTCATTTTCTGAGGCTGAATCCGATCTCGGGTCATCCCAACTCCAAGGCCGGCGCTCTTACTCACTGTGCCACCTAGCCGCCCCCATAAATATTTCTTGATTGAGTAATTGATTTAATGAAATAGCATAGTAAGGCAAGTAGCCATAAAATATTCCCTTATAAACCTAGGGCACATTCTCTAAAAATCTACACACTTTAAGAAGTGAACACATGTGTAAGGACAAACATATAATGAACACATGTGCTTGGGGACATGTGGAAGAGCAGCTCCAATCTCTGATGTGGTAGGGCTGCCTGTGTCCTCTGATGATGTCATCTGAGTGCAGTTGATGCCAGTCTTCCCACTAATCTCCCATGGTGTACAGTGGTAGAACCTCTTCCAGATTGTAGATATGACATGGTACTACATGGCTTTTTCCTCTGCTGTTTTTGAGTAGCTACTGTTCATTGTCACTTTGATGGTTCAAGTTCTACTGTTTGCAACCAGATGCAACTCCAGTGGCCCCCGTTTTAGTGCTCTTCTCTGTTTCCAGCTAAGTCCTTAGCTGAAATGCTAGTCCTTCCCCCAGAAGAGTAGGCTTTACCATTATCTTTTAGCTTAATGCCCCAAGATGGGTTTTTCTTTTCCTTTTTTTTTTTGTCTACAGCAACCTCACACACCAAAATCCTAATCTGATACTATGGGAGAGGAGAGTCCTCAGTAACTTTCTTTCATAAGTAGAAATCTGTCTATTTATGTGAGGATTGTCAGGAATGGGCATTCTCTCTTCAGAATGTCCCTCACTTCAAGACAACAAGCTCTTTGGATAACAAAAGCACCTAAGTAAATTGAACAGTTAAGAACCATAGCTAAATGACACCTAGAGAGCAAAGGGACAGCAACCCAGGAACAGTATCCTTAAAAAAATACTATCTGTCCCTCTCACATCTCCTCCCAACACTAATTAAACAATTTTAAAAAGCCAATGGCATAGTATCTTTCAATCAAACATTTCCTGTAAGTTAATAGGACCATAAAACTAGGGCCAGAAGAGATCTCAAAAGGCATATGATTCAATTCTCTTATTGTAGTTTTAAGATGAGGAAACTGAAGCTCATGGTAGTTAAGTGACTTGCCCAAGATGAGAGAGATCTCCTTAGAGACAAAGAACAATGAAGATAACCTTGTAGCAGTATACTTCCCCCAGGACTGGCCCTATTGGAGAATTAGAAGGGATCAGGCTGAGGGACCTCATGTTCTTCTACTCAGGAGAGATAGGATAATTTAAAATTAATTGATTGCAGAAGAAAAAGGAAGAAAGAAAGTGCCGAGTGTCTACTCAGATCATGGTTAAACCAAGGTGCCAGGGACAATCTAGCTGGCTTAGACTTGGCCCAGACAAAGCCAATGTGATTGTGATAGACAAAGAGGAGGAGTTCTGCCCACATGAAGAAGCAGAAAAAATAGAATATGTGTAACATGACCTTGGGCTATGACTAAATTCATTATTGTTATGAGTTAAGGTTGTGGACTTTTTTGGGAGCTGTTAAAATTCATTTTGACTGGTGAGTTATCTAAGCTGTGCCTTAGAGCTATGAACACAGCTTCTTTATCCAAGTTTATTTAACCTCATGTTATCCAGAAATCCTGATTAGGGACTCTAGTCTTCTAACCTTCAATTTAGAATCACAATCTTGGAAGAGAATACGAGGAAGGAGAGGAGGGGTGACAAGGGGGAGTAGCACACTATAGTAGAAAGTGGGCTAGACTTGGACAAATGGACTTTGTCCATTTAATAAGAGTGAGACCTTAGGCAAAGGTAAAATTTGGTGCTATATGAGATAACAGAAATAATCTAATCTAACACCCTCATTTGACACATGAGCAAACTGAGGCTCAAAGAAATTAACTGAATTGCCCAAGGTCACACATGACATAAACCCTGGTCTCTTGACTAAATTCAACATTCATTCCACTACATGAAACTGCCTCAGTTTCCTCGTCTGCAAAATGAGGGAATGGGCTAGTTTTCTCTTCAGGCTGTAATACTCCTCAGCTTCAATTCTCCAGTTCTGTTTCCATCTTATATAGAGTGGTCTGGACTGATCAATCATATCATTGAAACAAGGAAGAGGAAGACAAGGAAGTGCGATTCTCCTTTCTATCTTTTCTTTTCCTTGCTGCTGAGTATTATAGGCAATGACCTTGAATTTCTGCCTTCACTAAGTAGGGCCACTAAGACTTATAGGAAAATGGTGTTGTTCCCAGACATGGTGAAAACAAGCACCACTCTAATTACTTTAGCCTCTTCTCCAGGGTACTCTAGTGGAGACTGGTATGAGATGAGGACTAGTTTTTTCAAATGATTCAGTGACAGTTTGGTGTCATCTTTCCGGTGCAAGGAATTTACAGTTAGGTGGCACAGTGTAGATGGCACTGGACTTGGAGACAGAAAGATCTGAGTTCAAAAACAGACCTGAGCCAATCTCAGACTAGCTGTGTGACCCTGAGAATCACTTAACTACCACCTGCCTCAGCTTCCTCTTCTGTAAAATAGGTATAATAATAACACTTACCTCCTAGGGTTGTTATGAGGATAAAATAAGATAATATTTGTAAATCATTTTGCAAACTTTAAAGCTTTATATGTTATTGTTATTTATTATTATTACTCTTCCTCTTCCTGGTATTTCAGTTTACATCTTGTCCATGAGAATAGGCACCTTCCAATACATACTTTGTTCACTTACCCAGCAGCTCAGCAAGCTCCTGGTCTCAATATAACCATAGTTGGGCATGACTTTAAGGAAATGAGCACTCCAATGAATTTTGATCTCCTCAAAGTGGGTCCTTCCTTTAAACCTTCCATGCTATAATGACTATTGTCCTGATCTTTTCATCAGTCTGCATTGGAATATCTAGGCATATAGGAATATTTTGGGCCTCCCTTTCTGACATTGTATGGATGCCAGTGGAAGAAATCCTAGAATCTTTTATTTCTTCCAAGATTAAGGTGAAGCACTACTTCTATAGAAAGTCCCTGATTCCCTCTAGTGCCTTCCCCACCTTCCTTGTATTCATTTTGTATTTGCTCTGTAAATGCTTACATATCCCTTCTTCTTCCCCTCCAGCCCCCTAGATATCAACTCAGAAGGCAGAAAGAGGGTGGGATAGAGCACTAAGAAGCAGAGTTGTACTCTTGGTGACAGTATGCTACAGTAGCAGGAATTCTGCTGCTAATCCCATTATGTTATTTCTCCTCCAAGAATGCAAGCTTGAGAACAGGAACAGTTTTCATTTTGTACCTAGGATAGCATCTGACATTTAGTAGCCTCACATAGTGCTAGTTGATTCATTGATTGATCATTGCTAACTTTCGGTATCTGATTCGCTTGTCTTTATTTTCTCTGTTCATTTGTGTCTTTAATATATTTTCTATGGCCTCTCTCCCCTAATTCCTCACTTGTATTTTGCTATAGCCTGTTCTGCCCTCCATGCTTTTCTTTGTTGAAGTAAACTTCCAGAGGATAGGGACTTATTTTTGTCTTTGTATCTCTAGAACTATGCTCCACACATAGTAAGCACTTGATAATTTCCCATCAATTTGAATGAATGAATTCTCAACTTTTTCTTCAGCAACTGGATATTCCACAATTAGCATTCAGATAGCAACAATAATAGAATGTTGGTATTAAAAAGATGGCCCTTTGTTTTAAGGAGAGGCTAGGAATCATTAAAAGAAACTTTGCACTTTCTCAAAGGTAAGTCAGTCCAGCTTGTTTTCCTTCTGTTTAATTCTGGGCAAATCTAATCGTCCATTTGTGATGTCTGCCTAAGACATACGTCCTGATAGATGAGTTCTATCGATTGTCTAAATGCATTTATGATATAACAATAGTCTTTCTTCATCCTCTTAATTTTTCATATTTGAATAGACAGAAAATCCACTAGGTTAAAATGCAGACTGGTTAAACAGAAGCCTAGCTTAGCCAAAAACACACTAGGCTTATAATCAATGACTCCGGATTCCAGTCCTGACTTTGTCACTTAATAGCTGTGTGGCCTTGGACAAGTAATTTGATTTTCCTGGGTCTTAGAATATTAGGATTGAAAATTATTTTAGAGATAATCTAGTTCATCAGTTTTATAGATAAGGAAATTGGAGTGACCTGTCAGCAGGGGTGATTTGCCTTAGAACATAGAACTGGAAAGCAAATGCAGTTCCTTTGATTGATAGTCCAGTTCTTTTTGCCCGCTACACTGTTTGCTGCTGCATTACCTAGAAAATGAGGGATTAGACTCCTTGATCTCTAAAAGCTCTTCCAATCGGGGCAGCTAGGTGGTGCAGTGAGTAGAGCGTCAGCCCTGGACTCAGAAGGACTTGAGTTCAGATCCGAACTCTCAGACACTTAATGCACACAGAAACAAAAAGCTAGCCATGTGACCTTGGGCAAGTTACTTAATACCAATTGCCCTCCAAAAAGCAAAAAACAAAAAAACAAAACAAACAAAAAAAACCTCTATCAACTATGCCATTCTGTGGTTCAACAACAGCACCAGTTAGGGGAATATTATTATTGTGTAAAGTATTCTCTTCACAGAAGGCTTCTTTGTATACTGTATAATAGGAGACCCTCAATAAAATGGTGAAGTAGATATTTTTTCTCTTATGGCCCTTATTTTCTTTGTTTTCCCATTTTCTTCAGCAGCCATCTCCCTTCTAGTTGTATCTTCTCAATCCTGTTCTCCCTCTGCCATTGCTCCAAGCCTTTAAGGCCTCTTACCTGTTTACCCCTAAAGCTTGCTCTTAAAAAGGACTTGGCAAAATCATTCATCTTAAAAGATGATAATGATTAAATGTATTTTTTTTTTAAGCAATTGGGGTTAAGTAACTTGCTCAAGGTTACACGGCTAGTCATTTGATTTATGCGTGGGTGCTCATTTTCTGAGGCCGGATCTGATCTCGGGTCATCCCAACTCCGAGGCCGACGCTCTTACTCACTGCGCCACCTAGCCGCCCCTTTAGGGCAATTGGGGTTAAGTAACTTGCCCAAGGTTACACGGCTAGGTTTTTGTTTGTGTGGATTAAGTGTCGGAGGCGGGCTCCGAACTCAGGTCCTTCTGATTCCAGGGCCGGCGCTCTATTCACTGCGCCACCTAGCCGCCCTGATTAAATGTATTTTTGAGATCCTCTCTGAAGATTTGCTCACCCTCTTCTTTTTTTTTTAATAAATTATTTATTTACTTTTAGTTTACAACATTCAGTTCCACAATCCCTTGAGTTCCAAATTTTCTCCCCCTCCCTCTCTTCCCTCCTCCCCCCTGCCCATGACACATGCAATCTGAGATAGGTTCTACAGATACCTCCACATTAAACATTAGTTAAGTTGTAAAGAAGAATTATAACCAAAGGAGTGAAATGAGAAAGAAGGAACAAAACAAAACAAAACAAAACACAAATGAGAGGGAGCAAGTAGTTTGTTTCAATCTGCATTCAGACTCTGTAGTTCTCTCTCTGGATGTGGATATCCCTTTCCATCATGAGTCTTTTGGAGCTGTCTTCTAACCCACTCTATCAAAGTTAGTTTTCACAGATGTGATGTGTCTGTAATTGTGTTACAAAGTTCTCCTGGTTCTGTTCTCCTCACTCAGCATCAGTTTATATAAGTCTCTCCAGGTTATTATGAAGTCTGCCTATTCCTCATTTCTTATAGCACAATAGTATTCCATTACATTCATATACCACAACGGACTATAATTTCTTCAATTTTGAAATCTGAAGTGTTTCCTGATGGTTTTTGTCAAGCTGTAATTTTGGTTGATTGAAGGAAACTTGTTCACCCTCTTCTTAGAGTTACCTTCATTCTGATACCAAGTCTTGACATTCTAAAAGATTATCTTGTAGCAAGAAAAATAATCATAGGATCATAAATATAGAATTGAAGGGACCTCAGGACCCTTTTAGTCCAACAGCTCATTTTTCAAATGGGGAAACTGAGACCCAAGAAGATAAAGTGGGTGGGCCAACATCGTATGTTGTAAGTGTCAAGAGTCAGGATTCAAACCTAGGACCTCTGGCTCCAAATCCAGGGCGGATTCTACTGTGGCCCAAGTTGTGAACCTTTCATACCTTTAGTAAAAAAAAATATCATGTAGCTCATGGACATGATAGTTTTATTGCACAACTCCCCCTAAGCTAGTGAAAGACAATTATAAAGAACATCTATGTATGTTTTGCGTTTTAATTGCAAGGACAAATCAATCCCCACCATGCTTTTCTGCCTTCACTGAAACAACATTTAATCTATTAGGCTGTTCCATGTGAGCAGGTTAAAGGAAAACAAATTAGAAATACATTTAATGACTACTCTGGTTTTGCCAAGGCTTAGCTAGCTGTGACTTCACTTTTCAAATGCTTGCTTAGCAGTTTGCACAATGCATCTTCCTCTGTTGAAAAGTTGTCTCACTGACTCCAAAAATCACCTTACAGTGATAATTGATAATTTACCCAATCAGCTCAGTCTTTCTTTTGTGGTAGAGAAGGCACATGTCATGTACATCAAATTCTGGATAGAAGGAAGACAGAGCCAACAAGGGATAGGGACTTTTTTGTAGCTACCTTCTGGGGCAGTTAGATGGTGCAATGGATAGAATGCTGGAACTGAAGTCAGGAAGACTCATATTTGTGAGTTCAAATCTGGCTTCAGAGACTTACTAGCTGGGAGACTCTGGGCAAGTCCCTTAACTCTGTTTGCCTCAGTTCCGCATCTATAAAATGAACTGGAGATGGAAATGGCAAAGCACTCCAACATCCTTGCCAAGAAAAGCACAAATGGGGTCACAAACAGTCAAACACAACTAAAAAGGCTGAATAATGTTTTCTGGAGGCTTAATCTGATTATGATTAGAGGTTTCAGAGCTCAGAGAGACCTTAGAGATCAGTCAATAACTTAAGCATCACTCTAAAGCTGGACAAGAACTGAGAGGTATTCTAATCTAAATCTTTCATTTTACAAAGGAGCACCCTAAACACGGAGCAGTCAAATGGTCCAAAGGATAGAATGTAGATCCTGGAGTCAGGAAGACCTGAGTTCAAATCTGGACTTAGACACTTACTAGCTCTGTGACCCTGGACAAGCAACTTAACCCTTCTTGTCTCAGTTGTAAAATGATCTGGAGAAAAAAAGTGGCAAACCATTCCAGTGTCCCTGCCAAGAAAACCCAAAATGTGGTCACAGAGTTGGACAGAACTGAAATGACCTAACAACAACAACAACCCTGAACACCGGAGAGGGTAAGAAACTTGACCAAGAAATAGCTCACAGATAGTAAGATCACAAATGAATTTTTTTGAACCCTGTTCTTCGGTTCCAAATCCAGCCTTGTCTCCACGGTTTTATGCTGCTGTTTCAATTTATTGATGAATACTAAGGCCTAAAGAGATGAAGAGACTTGAGTTCATCTTTTGCAACAGTTCCTCAGGCTCTCTCCCCTGTAATAGGTTCTCCATCCTTTTTTCTAGTTTCTCTGAATCCCTACCCAGAAAACAATGTGTTCAGGACAATGTTTTCTCCTTTTGTGCCTCCTTGATTGTTTAGAGAATGTGGCATCAGAAGGGGCTGATATCTTTGTTATGATCAATACAGCTCTAGCAAGTTCATCATCTTCATGATATTGAATTCCAAAGACAGTTCAGATATCATCTTGCCCTGATGCAGATCTTGGTGTTGTGGTGTTAACCATTTACTATGCCACATTAGCACAGGAAATTCTGTCATCCAGCATGATCAAAGAAATGGGTGTGTGAGTGAAGTTCTACTGAGTTGAATTTTCCAAGTTGCTAGTGTTAACCAAAGAAATACTTAATACAAAAAGTCCTTAAGTGTCCAGGTTATTGTCCTGTGTTTGTCTTACCGTGGGCCTAAACAGTAGCTATCGTAGCATCTTTTTTTGCTGAATACAGATTTTCTAGAGCCCAAAGCTATTGGATTGAACATGCAGCAAGTCTAGGTGCTTATTCTCCTTTCCCCAGATCTGTTATTAACTCAGTGTAACCTTGGATTAGTCAGGAAGCCTTTCTGAGCTTTAGTTTCCTCATCTATAAAATGGGGATACCAACATCGATCCTGACTCTGTCACAAAGCTGTCAAGAAAACCAATGGAGTACTATGAGTGAAAGTGCTTCTAAAAGCATAAAGCATCCCGCAAACAAAAAGGATTATTTTTTTCTTTTGGCATAAGCTCAAGAGAAAGGAACAGCTAACTTCTCACAGGATAATGTGTGTTTTTCTGCACAACTGTTTTGTTTCTGCCCCATGGGGAGTAGTTCAGGAGTCTCTTGAGTGAATCTTTTGGTCCTTTCCATCTGCTAAGCATGTCATCTGGTGAAGAGATGCTGGGAAGAGGAGGCGGGGATGCTGTGAGAGTTAAATGCCTCAGGCTTTCACTCACTGCCATTATCCCAGACCTCACTGGCCTCTGAATACCCCCTTACACATGAACAAGAAGCAATCAGAGGCCCAGCAGGTGCTTTTACCTTGCAGACCCAACTCTTGGGGCCCATTCAATTAAACTTAGTACTTTGTCTCTTTGGCATAAAGAAGTGAGGCCAGGGCCCTGCTGATTGCAGCCTGGAGGGCTCCAGAAACCACGTGGGGGGGCAAAGGGTTGGACCATTAGTTCTGAAGCAGTCAAACTCACCATCACAGGTGAACACTTAACCCTTCAATATTAACTGATGCAAAAAGTGATTTTTAAACCATATTGAGTAACAAAATCACCACAAATAATCTCACATGATCTGTACCTTTTTAGGACCCTTCTACCTATGTGAATACCTTGGATACCCCCACACCCCAACACACACACACACACACACATCCACACACCCTTGGACAATGGATATCCCAGAGCCATCTAAAGATACTTTTTTGTAATTTGAATTTTCTATTCAATCAGAAGATATATTATTTTCTCCCTTTACAAACATGTAGAGAAAAGCAAAAGAAAATTTTAACATTGGCTGTGTCCAAAGAAAATATCTTATTCTAAAATCTGAGCCTCTCTCCTCTTTGTTAGAAGGCAGGTGGCCAGTTTCATTACCAGTCCTCTGGAAGCGTGGTTAGTCATTGTGTTGATCAGAGTTCTTAAGTCTTTCAAGGTTGTTTGTCTTTACAATATTGTTGTCATTGTACATAATTGTTTTCCAGGTTCTGCTCACTTCATTCTGTATAAGTCTCAAAGGCTTACATGTCCTCCCAGGTTTCTCTTTTATAGTTTTCTTATGGCACATTAGCATTCCATTACCTTCTTACACTGTAAGGAAAAGAGTAGGCACATCCAAGGAGCCCTTTTGGAGAGGCCTGTGTATATGAAATGTGTCTAGTGCAGACATGTGGAAGGGAACTGGCAGTGCAGCCATAGTTGGCTTCTGGGGAGGTCGTCATTTCTGCTCCCACTGGGTCTTTTCTCCAAAGGTCTCACATGGTGTGCATTCTCTGCTATTTGTGAAGTCCTGACAGATGTTTGGTGTGGTGTGTAGTCTCTCCCAGACACTGATCCCTGTAGGTCTCCTATAGTCATTCCTCTGTTTTCCACTGCTCCCTGCTGGTCACTGATAGTTGTAGCTCAGCCTCAGCATGGAACTCCAGAGTACCTTCATGCTTCTTCTGCCTTTGGATTTGGGGTGGGTTGTTAGCTGATTAGAAAGTGTTGCCTCTTCGTTTGTAGTGAGAGGCTTTGCCATTGGTTTTTAATTCAAAACCCAGAAACTTTTCTTGTTACAACTTTCTTTTTAGAAGGCAGAAACTTTTGGATTGGAAAAATTAGATGGCTTTTCTTTTTCTGAAAGTTGTATCTGATTACCAGAACCTTAATTGGCAGGAATGGATGCTTCCTCCCTAGAAAGAGATCTTGCCCGTTGCCAAGATTTTTGGAATATACAACTTCCCTACCTATTTAGTGCTCTCAGTCTCAAATTTGCTTTTTCAATAATAGAATAGCAGACAGAGTGCTGGATCTGGAGTCAGAAAGAACTGAGTTCAAATCTGACCTCAGAAATTTACTTGCTGTGTGACCCTGGGTAAGTCACTTAACCACTCTCTGTCTCAGTTTACTCTACTGTAAAATGGGGATAATAACACCCAGCTCCAGGCATTGTTGTGAGGTTCAAGTGAGATAAAATTTTTGCTGAACACAGTGTCTGCCACATAGAAGTTCAATTAGTCTATAACCCTGTTCAGGGTGGATTGGAGGAAGGAGAGATTGCAAGTGAGAGATCAAGTTAAAAAGTTATCGGAGACAATGCATAGTAATGGATAGAGTGCTGGATTTTGAATCAGGATACCTGGATTCAGGATGTGCCTAAAAACTATTCCATTGTGTGACATCTCCTTATACCTTACTCCCTAACATGTACTCTTCGATCCAGTGATGCTGACCTCCATGTGCCTTCCATGAACAAGACCCCCCATCTTCTCACTTTTCTTTGGCTGTCCTCCTTGCCTGGAATGCTCTCCCTCTTCCTCTCTGCCTACTGATCTCCCTAGTTTCCTTTAAGTCCCAACTAAAATTCCTTTGTTTACTGGAAGCCCTTCCCAGCCCCTCTTAATTCTAGGGTCTCTCTTCTATTATTTCCCATTTCTCTTATACATAGCTTGCTTTGTATCTATTTGTTTTCTCTCCCATTAGATTCAAAACTCTTTGAGAGCAGGAAGTATCTTTCATCTCTTTCTGTATACCCAGTGCTTGGCACATGGTAGGTATTTAATAAACATTTGTTGATTGATTAAGTCTCTTTGACCTTCAGGTTCCTCATATATTAAACAGCGGGGATAAAGGTAACTACCTCACAGGGTTGTGAGCATCAAATGAGAAAATGTAGGAAAAGTAATTTCAAATGTTAAAGCACTATTCATATAAATTACCGTTATTTCCTTATCCAGGCATGAAGAGATGAGGATCTGAACCAGGAAGGTGGTAGTAGGGTATAACTTGAAACATATATGAAATTACTTTGATAACTAAAATGAATGCTTTCTATGTAAAGAGTAAAGAGAAGAGAAAGTTGTTGGAAGTGGATGAGGAAATGTTCTGCCAATGCAGAAAATAATCATAACCACATTCTGAACACTTTTTAGGAGAGAAAAACAGAGTAGGAGAAGATAAATTGAGATAATTGGTGACAGTGAAGGGGATATGGAAGTGGGCCTAGGGCATGAAAGACAGTTAGATACTAGTTATTTCTGAGTTATCCCATGGGGAACAATGCTTAATTATCTCAAAAGAAGTCTGGGTTCATTTGGAAGGAAATACTAAAGATTAAAACCATTTTTATAATTTACCATAATGCTTCAGTCTTTGTATGGCTCCACAAAGGTTGATGCCAGGTAGATTTTTGTCTGAACACTAAGTTTTCCATGAATCCTTTAGGAAATGTTGCCTCCAAATTTGGCCTTACTCTTTATCCTTAGAAATTCCCACAAACCTTACTAAATGTAGGGTTGTTTTAAGAGGTATCCAAATGTGTTTGGATTCACTGACTCATAAAGAATTATAAGGGCATGACAGGAGGGGACCAGAGCTGATGAGAGGACAGAATAGTTTCTGTGAATATTGAGAATGAAACAGAGGGCTTCAGTCTGCAGGACACAGGAAAAAAAAAGTTTGACCTTTGAGTATTTGTCAGAATCAAAACTGTCTAGGACATGGGCAGAGTACACAGTCAAGGGATGTCATTCAAGTCACCAAGCCTTGCATGGGAATATAGGCACAGAAATGTTGTCAGAGTTCACAAAACTTGCCAGTGGTCCAAGATAAGCAAAAGGACCGAGGTAGGAAGAGGGTGAGAATGTAGAAAATCATAGCATAAAGAAATGGCCTGAGAGCAGGATTCTGATTGTAAATTGCTCATCAAAAATAGGGGACCTGGCAGGTAGGTTCACCCAATCAGTACCACAACCAGGGTATGACTTTAGATTTCAGGTCAGGAGCTCTTTGCTTTTGCCTTGGTTTCAAGCTGCTTCACGATTACCAGGTTTTTGCATTCATTATGACCAAGGCAGGTCCTGGAAAACTGGTCAGTGCATCAGAGGGCTAGGCCCTCTTCAGAGTGTTCCTCACAGCTCCACACACTTAAGCAGACTGTGCACCTGTTGGGTTTTCAGAACCTCTTCTGCCCAACAAAAAGTATCTTCTCTACCCTTACATTGATGACTGAAAATCCTTTAACAAGGGATACATTTTTCATTCCTTAGGCAGTGTTAAAGTTCATATTGCAGATTTCCAGGACACATCACAAAGCACTTAAATTCATGCCAAAGTATAAAGAACAGATTTTTTTTATTTTCTGAAAGTAGGTTTTGATTAGGGTTTATAGTAAGGAAAGAAAGGCTGAAGTCAGAGGACTATTGAAAATGATGAGTAGTTGTATCATAAAGACAAAAAAAGTGAGTCTGGGTTATTATCAAAGACAGACGACAGTTTTGCTTTCATGCATTGGATCATACTGACTTTTTTGAAGCACAAAATTTCTCTGCCTGGTCACCTTGACAGGGTTACTATGAGCTCTAGATCCTCTTCTGAAGAAAAAAAATCAGGTCAGAATAATTGTCATAATGACAGCTGGTCGTCTCTCAGCAAGACATTCTCAGGAATTGGGCTTTCTCATGAATAAAGAAGAGGGGGTAAGGCTGATTTTCCCCAATGAGGGCTAGCAATCAGTGGCATGCCTATCACACACAGCTCCATGTAATTTGGTTTGGCCATTTATCATCCGTATGTTTTAATCAGAATGAAGGATGCCTCACTTGTCTCTCATCAGTCTCAAAGTTTGAAACCTCTTGACATCGACCATTACACACTCCTTCCCTCAATCTACATTACTCTGAGATGAATTATAAGACTTGAAATTCTTCATTAACAGTGGTTGGCTATGTTGCTTAAAGTTCTTTATAATGCATTTCTTATAATCTAGAGTTTCATATCTACTTTCCAAAAGGCCTGTTTCACATCTCCCTATAACTCCAGAGCAATTCCTAATACTTCATTGCAAACCCAGGCTCCCAGAGTTGTAATCCCTTCTTCCCTTCTTCCCTATGAAGATATCTTATGTGAGGATCACAGGCTCTTGTTGGGAAATGGGACCCCTTTATTAGCCCTAATCTCATCAACATTGTTGGTAAGCTCTGTTTAAAATGTTTTCCCTCCCCAATCCTGGTGGTCAAGTAGTAGAAATATACACCATCATTGGGAGTACCCTCTACTCTGGTTTTTCTCCCCCTTGCCCAGTCATGGTTTACTAGAACCCATCTGGAGACCCTTAATTGTTGACCCTGCTTGGATGAGATAGGAGTTTAACAACTCTATTCCTTCAGTGAAATGGAGGACTACCAAGTCTTAGTGTGCCACAATATCCTAAGGTCTTCCAGACCTTAACATCTGCTTTGTGCTATAGCCTGAAAACTCCATTAGCTCTACAGATCATCCAGGCAGCTGAACTTTCCTTTATATGTTGTCTCCCCCAATTAGAATGTGAGCTCCTTGAGAATAAGGACTGTTGTTTTTTTCTGTTCATATCCTTAATTTAGCAGTGTTTTACATGTAGGAAGTGCTTTTTAATTCATTCCCCGAGCTCCCAAATTCTCAAAAAAAATGAATCAATAAAAGCATCTTAGGCACTGAGAAAAGAAATGTATCCAGACTTACTTGGCATGTGGTTGATGTGAAGGATTTGCCCTTCAGGCATAAATTCCATCTGGAAAATTGCTGAATGATTGATCTCCTGTGGCCTGAACAGACTGCACCATACTGCTCAGTACCTGACCACATACTAGTCTAGTATTGTTCTGTGCTTTAGATATGTTTTTCTTGTGTCTCCATTGGGAGAGGGGTCATATCTCCTTTCTATGTTGCATAATACTCAGTGTAAAACTAGACATACAATCATATCTGTGACTTCATTAGTATATGGATATACCATTCATTGAGGCTAATTGCAACACCTAATTCTTGCCTCAGTAGATGGTCTTGTGAATTGCTGTGTCTGAAAAACTTGACCATCTTGTGACCACTCTGGTGATAAGCCTTTTTTGTATTTATTTTGGATGACAGACACAATTTCCAGTGCCTCAATGGTACTCAAAGCCCTTTATGTTTGGAAGGATTAGACAAAGCTTACACTCTGTTGGCATGGCATTACAGAATCCAGGATCATGGTGGTAATGGGCTCAATCAAAAAGCAAGTAAAATAATGAAGTCATTTTTGTCATAATTTCATATGAGCCCTTCCCAAAGGGGTGTTCCCAAAGTTTTCTATGCTCCCCTCCATGGCTGTTATATAATCATTTGAGAGCTGCATCCTGTTTGAGTCTCTTACTGACTCTTCATTTCCCTAGGTGTGGATTTGGAAGATAATAAGAGTGTCATGGGTCTTGATATAGGATATCCCTAAGCCAAATGCAGGAGAAATCACAGAATTTATTAGAAAGGAACTCTGTACCCTTTAGTCTAATCCATTAAAGAATCCCTACCATAACATACCTGAAAAAAAGAAAAAAGATTGCTCTTGGCATCTTCCCACCTCTCTATTTAGTATCTTCCTTTTGCCCATGGTCCTCTATCCTTCACTACTGTAACCTATAATATCCAGTATCCCCACTTTCCTACTCTCTTTTCTTGTGTTTTCTCTTATAAGACCTTAGTATTTTAGAACTGTAAAGAACCTTGGTCATCCAAGTCTTAATCCAAAACCTTGATTTTATAAATGAGTAAACTGAAACTTAGACTGAAGACATCACTTAATTCTGTTCTATTTCAACCCCATCCCATTTTATTTCAAATGAAATATTTGTAGCAAGTCTTATAAACCTTAAAATGCCACATAAATGTTAACTTTTGTTACAGTTATTTTTATCTTCAGACTTAAAGTAGTTGAAGAAACAGAGGTAGAGAGATGAAGTTACTTGCCCAGGTTCGCATAGCTACAGAGCGACCGAGGAGGACTATAAGCCAAGTCATCTGATTTCTTGTCCAATATGTTTCCAACTACACCATACTGTTCAGTCAAAGCTCATTTTTAGAAGAATAAATGTTGTTTCCTCATTCAGTTTCTCTTAAATATTGAGAAAATACTTGTCAAACTGAATACCATATGGTAGTATCATTTCAGTAAGGACATTGCCTTAAAAAGTTCATTCTCCAGAGTTTCCTTACAAGATGTTTGGCTCATTGTCCAAAAAAGAAAGCTCTCTTCCTTTCTAGCCATGACATGTGAATCTCTGGGGATTCTCCTATTACCATTTTCACTTGGGCACAAGTTTCTGTGGAATATGATAATTTTAGCTTTCCACCTCAAGAAAAATAAGGGCTTAATGCCATGTGGTCAGCATGTGGTGATTCACAATGAGATGCAGAATTTTGGGATTAAAAAGAAACCACATGTTAAATTAACAAGAGAAGTAGTAGTTATGTACTACTTGGACTGATATGAGGATTTTAATCCAACAAGCTGAAGGTATTCATTGAATGATATCATGGAACAAGTAGAAAGAAGTAGGAAATTTCTATTGGTAGGAAGAATTGGACATCATGGTGTGTTTGAGTGGAGGGTGAATTTCTAAAGGACATTGAGACTTTGCCATATAGTATTGAATATCCTTAAAAAATTAAAGGTGTCAATTGCCTAAATTAAGGGAATTGTTTCATATACTCTCATGAAAAGTGAGAACCAACTAATTGTTGTAGAGTTGAAAGAACATTGGCTTTGGAGTGAGAAAATCTGAACTTTACTATCTGTGCAGCAATGGACAAGCCATTTCATTTCTCTGGGTCTCAGATTCATTCTTATGTAAAGTATCTCATGGGGCTGAATAAGATGAGCTTCTTCCAATGCTAAGTCTTTGAATGTATAACCAGGAGCAGAGCATCAAAGTAGTTTTTTCTACATGATTCCAAACAAATGATCATTAATTTATTAATTTATTGTTGAGTAGACATTGCTCTATGCTGGACATGGAAACATGATTGAGGGGAGCATGGACAGTTGGTGGACATAAGAAATCAGCCTATGGCAACAATGGAGAGTTTGAGGTCATTAGGGTTCATCTGATAGCACGGTATCAGAAAAATCATGGGTTCAGGGTATGACTGGATGAGGGATGCTGATTGTCATGACTGCAGAGTGAAGCTAAGTTCTGGGCTTGGGGATCTGTTAGCTCTTTCTCAGAAGGGGTCTCGGTGAATGTTCCCTCAGTTTCCACATCCATTGATAAATAAGTGCACAGTTTCTGTAAGTTCAAGGCTAGTTTGACTCCCTGTTAAGTAGTAATCTAGCTTTGTAGTACTGCAAGGAATAACACAAGATAAAATGTGCTCAAATTCTGAATTGTGAATAAACTGTTAGTGTCTATGCAATAGCTAGAAGTAATCCAAGAGGAAGCTGTTTCTCAAAAGATAGTTCCCTCCAAGTGTCAGATGAGATCATACTTATAAAGCTCTTAGTAAAGTGCCTGGCACATAGTAAACACTTAATAAGTCCTTCCTTCCTCCCTCCCTCCCTCCTTCTCTCCCTCCCTCCCTCCCTTCCTTCCTTCCTTCTTTCTCCCTCTTTCCCTATCCTTCCTTCCCCTCCCTCCCTCTCCTTCCTTCTCTTCCCCTTCCCCCAGACCATGTTGTGACTGGTCCTTCATTAAATCATGGTCTTGGTCACACTGACTATTCCAGCCCCTGGAGCTATAGATGGTATCTCTGTGGTATCTCAGCTTCTGCTCTACTTGCTTCAACTAACAAATACAGTGATTACTGAGTTCTAGCATCTTAGAGATCTAGAGTAGCCTTTATCCTCTTTTATGTTATACTTCAAATTCCACAGTGTCAGGATGTGACAGATTTAAACCTGATACATGGCATTTTGCTGCATTATCATTTCTATTGAACTGGGACCCTCTGCTCATTCGTATTTTGAACTGTGGAAAAGGCAAAGGACTGCTCTGTCTTTTTGTAATCTTCCAGACAACAGCATGCGTACTTTTGACAAGACATTGGGAAATTGCAGGGCTGAAAGGGGAAGACATACATAGTTGTTGTCACTTAGGTAATAAGATATCTTCATCTCTGTTCTCCATATATGGCAGCTGGAAAGGAAAGTGATTAAAATCCTGCAGGGGATATTTTGAGGCAATAGAAAGTAGACAGAGCACTGTTATATGTCGAATTTGGTGTTGAGGTAGTTCACCTAGGTCAGGGCTGGGGAACCTGTGGCCTCAAGGTCTTCAAGTGCAGCCCTTTGGCCGAACCCAAATTTCACAAAAGAGAATTATTTTTTTAAGGAGATTTGTTCTGAGAAGTTTGTATTCAGTCAGGAATTGCACTTGAGGACCTAAAGGGCCAATGTGTGACCTTGAGGCTGTTCACCACCCTGGCCTAGGTGTTCTGAGTGTAGTAGCATATAAGGAGAGGCAAATTTTGCAGTGAGTGCATTTTGGGAAAGTTCAATTTGAGAGAAAAAGAGGGAGGATAGGACAGTGCAAAGTCTGAGAACCCTCTGAGTGATAGGACTTATGATGAAGCTCCACCCTACACATTGTCATGTGTGACAGTGTACATGTGAGGGTAGCATCTATGGATTAGTTGCTAGTACCCAATACAGAACTGATTTTAATATGGACCAATCAATCATAACTGTAATCATTCCTGTAAATTTAGGTAATACCTAATACAGCTTATTTGAATTATGGCACTGATGAAGTCACCTGTCTCTAAAGGAAACTTCCTAGGGCATAAGGAAGCACTCTATACACTAATGCTTTCTACATCAAGTCCCTAAACATTTTTTGTGTCATAGACCTCCTTTGTCAATCTATTATAGTCTCTTTAATCCTTCACATAGCAATAGTTTTAGATGCTAGGGTTAGGGTTAGAATCAGGAGTCAGGTGGTTTAGGGTTAGAGCATGAATTTAGGGTTAAGGTTATACATAAAATTATGAAGGAAACCAATTATAGTGAAACATAGTATGTATGTGTATACACACATACATAAACAATACATATATGCACATAAACACATGCACTCAGACATATATACACACACAAGGCATATATACACACATGCACATGTACAAATATACACACATTCATAAAACAGGTTAAAATCCCAAAGGAACTGTATTAAGTTGGTGTTAGGAAAGCCAATTGTAGTCCATGGTATATATGGGAAAGACTTGCATATTAAGTCGTGTAAGTCAGCTTATATGTGTCAGAACAAGTGGCTAGTGTAAGGACTAGAAGAACCCAGAAGGATCAAGAATCAAGGCAAGAAGACATAGGTTAACCACACATTCAGAGAACATTTATTGTCTACTGTAGTGGATGGAAGCACTGCTACCATGGATAGCTCCCTGGGCTAGAAGTTGCTCTGAAGACTGCTCAATATTTGAACAGGCTCTTTTATCCTTCTAGCCCCAGGTATGTTCAGTTGCCTAAATTCTCAAGATAGAACAACTTTCTGGTTGTCAAAGGGATTTTAATCAATTGTGATGAGCATATTTCCCATGGGATCTAGTTCATCTCCCCATTTTCAGTTATTCTTTTAGCTCAGTAGCATTTATTAAATACTTACTGTGAGCCAGATATTGTGTTAAGTGCTGGGGATACAAAGAAAACCAAAAACACTCCATGTCCTCAAGAAACTCAGGTTCTAATGGGAGAGACAACATACAAGCAACAATGTATGATTCAGATGCATACAGGGTAAATAGAAGGAAGTCTTAGCGGAAGGGATAGAGAAAAACAAGTGGGAAAAGTCTTCTGTGAAAGGTGTAATTTGGACTGAAAATTTTTTTCAATTCAATAAGCATTTATTGAGTCACTACTAGTCATAATACTGTGTTAGTGACTTAATATAAAAAGACCAAAAGAAGAAATAAAAAGAACACAAGTATCTCTTGCTCTTAAGAAGCTCATGTTCTATAATTCTTGTCCAGTAATAATTTTATTAATCCATGTTACTTGTCTTTAGTAAGGGACTTTTGATCTGGGTTTTCTTTTTACTTTTTAAAGTGAAACTTTTTATTTTTTTAATTACATGTAAAAACAATTTTTAACATTAAAAATTTTTTTGAGTTCCAAATTTCTCTCATTCCACCCTCCCCTCTGGACCTGGAATAAGGAATACTTGAGTTCAAACCCAGACTCAGAAACTTATTTGCTGTTTGACCCTGGGTAAGTCACTTATCCTCTGTTTACCTTAATCTGCTGGAGAAGGAAATGGCAAGGCACTCTGGTATCTCATTTTTTTTCTTGAGGAAGTTGGGGTTAAAGTGACTTGTTCAGGGTCAAACACATTAGTGTCTGAAGCCAGATTTGAACTCAGATCCTCCTGACTCTAAGACCAGTGCTGTGCTACCTACTTGCCTCTCACTCTAGGATCTTTGCCAAGAAAGCCCCAGGGACACATTGGAGTGCTACGGTTCCATGTGATCACGAAGATGTGGACGTGATTGAACAACTAAACAAAAACTAAACAAAAAAATATGTGCTGTTAGGCCACATATCTTCACATTTTTTTCATTTATTCCCTTGATATTCTTGACTTTTTGTTCTTTCAGATGAATTTTGTTTTAATGTTTTTCTTGCACTGTTAACTAATTTTTGGTAGTTTGATTGGTATAGAAATGAATAAGTAAATTAATTTAGGGAGAATTGTCATTTTATTATATTGACTCAGCCTACCCATAAGCAATTAATATTTTTCCAATTGTTCAGATAAGACTATGTGAAAAGTGTTTTGTAATTGTGTTCACATAATTTCTGGTTTTGTCTTGGCAGAAAGACTCCCAAATATTTCATATTGTCAATAGTTATTTTAAATGGAATCTCTCTTTGTTTCTCTTCCTTGTGGACTTTGTTGGTAATATATAAATGCTGATGATTCCTGTGGGCTTATTTTATATCCTGCAACTTTGCTGAAATTAATTATTTCAATTAGTTTTTAGTTGATTTTATAATTATACCATCATGTCATCTGCAAAGAGTGATAGTTTTGTTTCCTCGTTGACAATTCTAATGCCTTCAATTTTTTTTCTTCCCTTATTGCTATAGCTAGTATTTCTAGTACAAAATTGAAGAGTAGTGGTGATAAATGAATATCCTTGCTTCATTCCTGAAGTTACTGGGAAAGTTTCTAGCTTACCACCATTACAGATAAGGCTTGTTGATTATTTTAGATATATACTACTTATCATCTCAAAGAAATATCCATTTATTTTTGTGCTTTCTAGTGTTTTTACTAGGAATGAGTCTTATACTTTGTCAAACTTTTTGCATCTATTGAAATAATCATATTATTTTTTTTTGCTTTTGTTATTGACATCATCAATTATGTTAAGTTTCCTAATATTGAATCAGCTCTTCATTTCTGGTGTAAACCCCACTTGGTCATAGTGTATGATATTGTGACATCGCTGTAATCTATTTGGTAGTATATTATTTAAAATTTTTGCATCAATATTCATTAGGAAAATTGGTATATATTTTCTCTGTTTTTGTTTTTCCTGCTTTAGGTATCAATCACATACCTGTTTCATAAAAGGGGTTTGGTTAGACTCCTTCTTGGCCTATTTTTAAAATAGTTTATATAGCATTGGAATTAATTGTTCTTTAAATGGTCCATAGACTTCATTTTTGAATCTCTCTAAGAGTGTGTGTGTGTGTGTGTGTGTGTGTGTGTGTGTGTGTGTGTGTGTGTGTGTGTGTGAAGCTCATTTATGACTTGTTCATTTTTTTTTGCTAAGATAGGGTTAAGCATTCATTTTTCTTGTGTGAGTCTGGGCAATTTTTATTTTTGTAAACATTCATCCATTTCACTCAGATTCTCAGATTTGTTGGCATATGATTGGGTAAAATAACTCCTAACAATTACTTTGATTTCATCTTTATTGTCCTGAATTCACCCTTTTCATTTTTGAAACTGGTCATTTGATTTCCTTCTTTAAAAAAATCAAATTAGCTAATGTTTTATCTATTTTTTTTATTAGACCAGCTCCTAGTTTTCTTTATTCAGTGTTTTCCTTACTTTAAGTTTTATTCATTTCTCCTTTGATTTTCTGGATTTCTGATTTTCTAGATTTCTAGATTCACTGTTTAATTGGGAATCCTTCATTTGTTCTTATTCTAGTTTTTTAAAGGTATATAATCAATTCACTGACCTGATCTTTCTCTTATTCTCTAATCATTTAGAGATATAAATCTCCCCTTAAGTATTGTTTTTTCTGTACCCCCAAAATTCTGGTTTGTCTCATTGCTGTAATTCTCTTTAATGAAATTGTGGATTGTTTCTAAGTTTGTCCTTTGACCCATTCATTCTTTAGGAATAGATTATTTAGTTCCCACTTAATTTTAATCTACATTTCTGTGGCCCTTTATTGAATGTAATTTTTATTGTATTATGATGTAAAAAGGATGCATTTAATATTTCTGCTTTTCTGCATTTGGTTATGAGTTTTTTTATGTTGAAATATATGTTCAGTGTTGGTGTAGGTGCCATGTACCACTGAGAAAAAGGTATATTCCTTTCTATTCTCATTTAGTTTTCTCCAGAGGTTTATCATATCTGTTATTTCTAAAAATTATATTTATCTCATTAAACTCTTTATTTTTTTGGTTATATTTATTGAAATCTGAGAGGGGAAAATTGAAATTCCCCACTAGTATAGTTTTACTGTTTACTTCCATAACTCATCTAACTCTTCATTTAAAAATTGGGATGGTGTACCATTTTGATGCATATATGTTTGTCATTGATGTTAACTGATTGTCTATGAAACCTTTTAGTACAGTTTAGTTTCCCTACGTATCTCTTTTAAATTGATCTACTTTTTCATTTGCTTTGTATGAGATCATGATTTCTACTCCTTTTTAAAAATTCCAAACAAAACATAATAGATTCTGCTTCAGCTACTTATCTTTACTCTGTGTTTTTCTCTGCTTCAAATGTGTTTCTTGTAAACAACATATTGTCACATTCTGGTTTTCAGATCACTCTGCTATACACTTCTGTTTTGTGGGTGAGTTCATCCCATTCATATTCACATTTACAGTTATTAACTGTGTATTTCTCTCTATGTTATTCTTCCCTTTTTTCCCTTTTCTCTCTCTTTCACTCTCTCTCACTCTCTTTCTCCCTCTCTTCTTCCCTATCTCCCCTTTTAGCCTGTCATTTTTCAAAAATCAATTTTTCATCTGATCACCACCTCACTTGATTCACCCTTCTTTCTGCACACCCAAATGTTCTCTTATCTCCCTCCCCTCCTATTTTCCTGTGGGGCAAAATAAATTTCTGTACCCGACTGAATATGTATGTCATCCCCTCTTCAAGCAAATTCCAAATGAGAGTAATGTTCCCACCTTGTCTGTCACCACTTCCCCTCCATTGTAAAGGCTTTTCCTTTCATGTTTCTTTTATGTGAGATTATTTACTCCATTCTACCTCTCCTTTTACCCTTCTCCCATTGTATTCCTCTTTCTTACACCTTAATTTTATTTTAAAAAAATCATCCCATTATAGTACATTCACACGTGTGCCTTTTGTCTATGTGTGTGCCTTCTGACTGGCCCAGTAATGACAAAGTTATTTTTGTGAGTTACAAGTATCATCTTCTCATATAAGAATATAAATAGTTTAACTTTATTGATATGATTTCTCTTTAATGATTACCTTTTTGTGCTTCTCTTGAGTCTTGTATTTGAAAGTAAAATTTTCTATTTTAATCAGGAATGCTTGAAAGTCCTCTATTTCATTGAATATCCATTTTCTCCACTGAAGGATTATACTCAGTTTCGCTGGGTAGATGATTTTGATTGTAATCATATCTCCTCTGCCTTCTAGAGTGTCATGTTTCAAGTCCTTATCTCCCTGTTTATGAATAGGTTCATAATCATAATATATTCTAGTCCTTTAATGCAGAAGCTGCTAAATCTTGCATTATCTGTACTCTAACTCCACAATGTTTGAATTGTTTCTTTCTGGTTGCTTGCAATATTTTCTCCTTGATTGCAGAACTCTAATATTCCTGGGAGTTTTCATTTTGAGATCTCTTTTGGGGGGGTGATCAGTGGAATTTTCTTATTTTTATTTTACCCCTTGATTCTAGGATATCAGTAGAGTTTCCTTGATAATTTCTTGAACTATGATGTCTGGGCTCTTTTTTTGTTTGTTTTGATCATAACTTTCAGGTAGTTCAATAATTCTTAAATTATCTCTTCTCAGCCTATTTTCCAGGTCAGTTGTTTTTCCAATGAGATTTTCACAGTTTCTTCTATTTTTTTCATTCTTTTTATTTTGTTTTATTTCATGATGTCTCCTGAGTCATTAGCTTCCTTTTGCCCAATTACACTTTTTAAGCAATTATTTTTCCCATGAGCTTTGTAACTCCTTTTCCATTTAGTCAATTCTACTTTTTAAGGAGTTCCTTTATTCAATGAATCTTTTTTTACTCTTTTTCCATTTGACCAATTTTTCTTCTCTTCATGGATTTTTGTGCCTCTTTTAGCATTTACCTGATTTTTGTTTTTAAAGTGTTTTTTTTTTCTTCAGTATTTTTTGTGCCTTTTTTTACCAAGCTGTTGACTCTCTTTTCATATTATTTTTCATCACTCTCATTTTTTCTAACTTTTTCTCTATGTCTTTAATTTGATTTTCAAAATTATTTTTGAGCTCTTTCAGGAATTCTTTTGGACCTTCTGCCAATTCACATTTTCTTTGAAGTTTTGTATTTAGCTGTTTTGACTTCATTTTCTTCTGTGTTTGTGTCTCGATCTTTCCTGTCAGCATAGTAACTTTCTATGGTCAGATTCTTTTTGTTTAGTTTGCTCTTTTTTTCTAGCCTGCCTGCTTTCTATACTTTTATGTTAAGGTTGGGCTGTGCTCCTGTGATGAAGGGGGGTACCTTCCCAAGCTTCAGGTTTTTTGTGCTGTTGTTTTCAGAACTAGTTCTCAGGGTGTGTAAGCTTTCAGTTCTTCCAACATGCTATGATATGATCTAAGGATTTGTGTGGTCAATGCTTTTCTGGACTGTGCTCTGATCTTTGCATAACCACAAGTACTGGAACTGTGACTAGGGTTTCAGCTTCCCTGCAGCAGCAAGAGCTAGTATGCTAGTGCTCCTCTTTGTCCTGTGGACTTACATTGTCCACATATGAACGATGTAACAGGGTCTTTCACTCATTTCTATCAAAGGGACCCTTGTAATCTCCTTCTGACCAGTTGTCTTACCCCTTTAATATCTGTGGGCTGAAAGCCCCTGATGCTGTTGCTTTATCCCCAAGGCCTGCAGCTAGTTTGCAGGAGCACAATCTGTACTCCACTGTACTCCAAGCTGGCTACCACTGAACAGGTCTTCCTTGCCATCTTCTAAAATTGTCTTGGTCTAGAATATTGTTTCAACCTGACCTTTTTTTTTCTCTGCTGCTCCAGAATTCAGTTGGAGACATTATTTTAAAGTTATTTAAAGGAGCATTTGGGAGAGCTCAGTTGAATCCCTGCCTTTATTTACTTCACCATATTGCCTCTGCCTCCTGAGCTCAATCTTGAAGAATTCAGAGAAGTCAGGAAATGAGGATGGTTAAATTTATGTAGTATAAGAGAACCATATTTTATTCCCTGATTTATGGTTCATCTCCACAGGGTGTTCGGTGTCCATAGGATGTCAAACAAACTAGCCATAGGTGACCTTAACCTCCTCTTCCTATCAGGAGTACCTTGTTGTGCCTATCTTCCCCGGACCAGGGGCAGAAAGTTATATCCCTGCATCATAATCCTGAGTGTTTATTCTACCCTTCCCCTTCAATTGACCTTAGATCCCTCTTTGTATCTTCTTCCATTAAATTCTCCTTCATTCACACACTTCAGAGCTCCAGCACAAGTGTCTGTACTTTTCCCAAATCTCCTAATATTCTAGCCCTTATAATTTAGGAGCCCTTTTCCTTCTCTCTATGAAGGCCCTCAAAACAAAAGCAATTCAGTACCCAAAATAACTGGGGTTGATATACACAAGTACATCATAAAGGAGGGGAATCTATGAGCTAGTGTCCTTTCAACTCTTTATCTCCTATCTTTGTAGGGTATAACAGACTGCTTGACATTATTGCATGGACTAAAGTTGACAATGTGTGTGTCTAGTGTAGGCAATCTCCAATTTGCACATATGTGGTATATCTCTTATCTATTTACAATTCTATCTGTAGCTACAGATTCATTGCCTTTCTCCCTGCTGCCATTTGAGACATCTGCCTCCTTCTCTTATCCTTTAACTTTTGTGTTATACATCATCACTATCTAATACTGTTTCTCCTCACAGTCTACCATGGTCTGCATCATTTGACATGCTCTAGCACCAATCCAAAGTGTAGGGATAGAGCTGGTGTCAGTGAGAGAAGAAATGGAAAGAGGGAGAGGTCGCTAACCTCTATGGCTGCTTCTCCCTTATCCCATATCTGGACTGCTATGTAGATTCATCAGTGCCTAACCCGATCCATTACTCCAACCTTACCCCAATATCCCAAGCACTGTCCTATTCTCTGTCTCAAAAGTATAGGCAGTAACTGCTCTAAGTGATTCAGAGAAGTAAGCTGGAAATTGAAGAAGCAGTGTAATGTAGTGAGACGCTTGCTGACTCCAGAGTCAATTCAAGCCTCTGTTTCTTATGACCCTTGTGAACATGAGCAAGTCACAACCTCACTGAGCCCCACTTTCCTCGTTTGTAAAGTATCGTGTGCACTGCATGTCTCCTGAGTTTCATTCCAAAACTAAAGCTAGGACACAGTGAATGAAAGGAGGTTACAATGAGGGAGTGGGACTTGGAGCCCTTGAAGAATGGGAAATACAGAAGGATAAGAGGGAAGAATTCATTGTGATATATTGCAATTACTTTACTAAAAAAAAGGTAAAAAGTAGAATTTCAGGAGTTCCTCATTAGAGGCCGATCCTGCACATCATTGTGAAGTATTTGGCAATCCTGTCAGACCATGTAGGCAGAATTGGCCTGTGACTGTGCTCTTGGAGAGACAGAAGTAACAAGATGTTTGCCGATAAGTAGATTTTGGCCTAAGAGCATTTGAAATCATTATACTTCATGTTTCTGTGTGCTTCCCCACTGAAAAGTGCAAAAGAGTGCTTGATTTAACTCTAGTTATTTACAGTTGAAAGTGGCTACAGCTCATAGGGAAGCCAGAGGTTTTATTTCTTGTTCTCGTTTTCAGTATCTCTGATTTACAGGCCTTTGGGCTGGCAGAATTCACTTGGAAAGATGCAAGCCATAGTACACTTCTTGCCAGGGCTTATCCACATCATAGAAGGGGGGTTGCCAGCAGCTGCATGCATTTAAAAAGATTTACCTGTTAGTGAGAGGCAGTCACCACAAGTGGGTTTTGTTGCCCATTAACCTATCAGCCAAAATGTTCCTCCTCCATTCTGGAAGCACTAATAATGAACTGCACCATGTTTATATTATGACCAAGGACAAAGTTAAAAATTGAGTAGGGAAGCCTTGTCCTTCGATAGCTACTTCTGCATCCAATTTATAGAATGTCCTTATTTCTTCACCTATTTAAATCTTTCAAGGGCCAGCACAAATACAGTCCTCTCCATGAAACCTTATATTGACCATAACCCACACTATCCTTTCCTTCTCTGGCTTTCAAAAAGTATTTATAGACATAGTATCATAGGAGCAAGAGATCAAAAGAGACCTTCTAAAGCTGGAAGGGGGTAGGCATGGTTAGGTGGCGCAGTGAATAGAGCACTGGGCCTGGAGTCAGGAGAACCTAAGTTCAAATCCGGCCTCAGACACTTAAACAAACTAGACATGTGACCTTGGGCAAGTCACTTAGCCCCAATTGCCCCTCCAAAAAGCAAAAAAAGAAAAAAAAAGCTGGAAGAGATTAATCTTTACCACAAAAATTTAGAATTCAATTGTGTGTACTTGAGCTATGTGTACTCTTGAGCTGCTTCACATATTTTAAGTCCTGTCTCCTCATCTGAAGCATAAATTCCTGGAGGGTTGAGGCCATTGGGTATATAATACTAGTTTAATAAATACATGATAATTAGTGGATATTATGAGAGCTTAAAGTTGTAAATGTAATTTATGAATTGGTAGATCAGCAGCTAGAGGGAAAACTCTAGTTTTATGTGGGATGGGAGAATTTGAGCCTCCTTCCTGCTAGTGAATTTATTGTATATGTTGGCAAAAGTCGGGGAGCGGGGAGAATGTCTTTTTAAAAAATTCACTGATTTATTCAGAACATTTTATAATAAATATCAGTTGAGGATTTTTTGGATTCATAACTTGAAGACTCAAGATTTAAATTTATATCACTAGAGAGAAACCGAAATGATGTTTTGTTATCTTCTACTTCTTTGCTCCTTCCCTTTTCTCCCAGACTTTGTGCACTGGACTTGTTCAGTCATTCAGTTGTGTCTGACTCTTCATGACACCATGGGCCTTATTTTCCATGGGATTTTCTTGGCAAAGATACTGGAATGGTTTGCCATTTCCTTCTCCAGGGAATTAAGGTAAACTGAAGTTAAGTGATTTACTCAGGGTCACACAGATAATGTGTCTGAGGTCAAATTTGAACTCAGGTCCTCCTGACTCCAGGCCCAGTGCTCTGTCCACTGAGCCATTTAGCTGCCTTGTGCACCAGACTACTGAACCTAAGGTGGGACTGCTAGGACTAAAAGAAGTCAGCTAAGTGGGATCTACTTAGTGGTATTGAAAAGACATGGAAGGAAAGAAAGAAGCAACCTTAAGGCATGCTCTAATTAAAACTGTGAAGTAGCGAAGCATCTTCAATGTCATCGTTTCTTGGAACTCTGGGTACTCAAGGGCACCCTTGTGCTCCTGACCCACAGTCACCAACCTTGCCTCCTGAATCTCCGAGTTGTCATCCAGAATCTGCTGCTGGTATATTCTCCACTACTGAAAACTTGCCAGCCTGTATTTCCTTCACTCTGAATCAGGCTTCTTACTCCCATCAAGCCATGGCCACATCACAATGGGAGAAAACAAGAAGTGCCATCAAGTTATGCTTATCTAGCTGTGTATTCTTGGAAACAAGGCTTTAGTATCTCTAGTGGTGGGGATTTCAGGCTTAGTGGTCCCTGATCTACTGATGGAAACTCAGATGCTGCCCTCTTTCAGGAAGCCTTTCCTGAGCACTTCAGGTAGAAGGAATCTATCTTTTCACTATACTCATCATCTGTACCACTCAGTTAACTCCCATCACTTACTGCTTTGGACTAACTGCTACTTATCTTTTAATGCACCAATGCCTTGTTTCCTTATCTAGATTGGAATTTCTGAGAACAGGGACTGTAGAGCCAATGTATAGATAGATCTGCACACATGTGCATATGCATATAAATATATGTATATGTTTGTATGTGTATATGTGTGTGAGTCTGTGTGTGTGTTTATGTGTGTGTGTGTCTGACTGAATCTGTGTGGATAGAGTGCCTGACCCGGAATAAAGATGACACATCTTCTTGAATTCAAATCTGACCTCACACACTCAATAGCTGTGTGACTCTGGGCAAGTCACTTAATCCCATTGCCTTAGCTTCTCCATCTGTAAAATGAACTGGAGAAGGAAACAGTAAACCACTGCAGTATCTTTGCCAAGAGAACTCCAAATGGGGTCATGAAGAGTTGAATACAACTGAAAAATGACTGAAGTAATATTCTCTCTTTCTTTTTCTCTCTTTCTACCTCCCTTTTCTTCTCCCTCCCTCTCATTCTCTCTCTCTCTCTCTCTAATATATATATATTATATATACATATAATACATATTATATGTATATATGCAATATATACATATAATATGTATTATATGTATATATAATATATACACATACATATAATATATATATATAGAGAGAGAGACAGACAGACAGACAGATGGAAACAGAGAGAGACAGAGAGACAGAGACATGATAGCTATTCAATAAATATTTACTATTTCTTAATATCCCCAGCATCTACCACAGTGTCTGATACAGAATAGGTGCATATTAAATGCTTAATATCTGACTGATGAGTGATGTTTTGGACCGTAGTCAGCACAAGTACAATCCCTCCAGTCACCTGCTCCAACCATGCAACAGCCATACCTACAATACTTCTATGTAGTATGAACTATCCTCTACCTTCCTGTACTCTCTGCTCCACTTGATCACCAGGATTGACTAAGGGTTCAGTTATTGACATGTCCCAAACTTTGGGACTGCCTAATGTTCCTCTCCCTCCATTAACCACTCACACAGTGGTAACTCACCTGCAATCCTAGTAGTGGAAATGAGCTATAAAAATTTAGAAATAGCTCAGAGGGAAGGCCCTGTCTTGGAATGTGAATGGCATGTCATTTGTGCTGCAGATGTCAATGCCAACCTCCTACACTCCTCTCAAAATGACAGCCCTGGCAGGGAGATGCACCCTTTATGATTCCCATCATAAAACAAGCCTATTCAGGTGGTTCAGCTTTAGCAAATATTAAGGAGAAAAATGAGGACTTTGGTCATTATTTGGCACATAGGTTTTCATTATGATGTTGTCCCTCAGCATGTTTTTCTCTGCCCTCCTGCTGGTAATCACTTTGCTGTCAAATTACTCAAGGCAACCAGAGAGAAAATTTTCTCTTGTACACGTTCTTCCTTGAGATCATCAATAAATAATACTTTGTTCTTTTCAGAGTTCTTTGTTTTCTAATGAAGTCATATATAGAATGTTGTACCTGGAGTTGGTGAGACTCAGGTTTGAATCTTGCCCCTGGTATTTTCTAGCTGTGTGTCCTTGGGCATAGTCGTAGAAAAATGGTTCCCCAGAACTGGAAGGGTCATTGAATTCAGAGGTGGCAAACTCCTATGCCACAAAACTCCAGATTAAAATGTAATTGGGGGGGCGGCTAGGTGGTGCAGTGAGTAGAGTGTTGGTCCTGGAGTCAGAAGGACCTGAGTTCGGATCTGTCCTCAGACACTTAATGCACACACAAACAAAAGCCTAGCCGTGTGACCTTGGGCAAGTTACTTAACCCCAATTGCCCTCCAAAAGGCAAAAAAAAATGTAATTGGAAAATGATTAACAAAATAAATAAAAATGCAACTTAGCATAGATAATGTTAATTTGTGGTTTTCTACATCAATATCCTGACATGGATTTGACACTGCTGATCTAGGCCAGCCTTGTCCTTTTACAGAGGAGTAAAGAGCTGGGTAAGATAACTTGCCCCAAGTCACAAAGATACTTGCATCACAGTCATGACTTGGACCCATGGCCTCAGACTTCTGAGAAGGCTGTCTTTTCACTCTTATCACACTGCCTTCTAACTTCTCTGGCACTCTGTAAAATGGAGAAAGTGACACTTTAGAGTGGACTTATTATGACACTCAGAGGAGAAAATGTAAAGTGCTTTGCAGCCTTTATAAATGCTATGTAAATGCCACATATTGTTATTATAAAGATATTTTTGAAGGCTTAAGTCAGAGTTCAAAGAGCTGGCATATAAAGGAGAGTTTAGAAGAGCAAGACGAAAAAGAGCGCCCAATTTTGTCGTCACCATGATTGACAACTTCTTGATGTTTATACAGCATTTCTTTTTGCCAGTGTGTAAAAGGACTCATCTTCCTCCACTGCCTCTGGATGAGGGAGGCAGAGAATATGTGTGCATGTGTGTATTTGTGTGACCAAACTTCACGTATCCATCACAGAGTATGCAAGGTGTTTGTCAGTTCCCCAAACTCCTATGATATCATCAGCGTATAACTCTTACTATGAGAATGTTTTCTATAAATGCAGTTTACTACCCATCTGTGACGTAAGCAATAAATCTTGGGCAGTTACATGAGGCACAGAGAGGGTAAGCATTTTGCCCAATGTTCTACAACTAGTGAGTGTCAGAAATAGGATTTGAAACTTGGTTTTCCTGACTCCAATCCCAGTACTTGATTGAGGATACTGTACTACATGGGAGAAATTGAGTAAATTGGGTTTGGGAGGAGGATGGTTAATAGAGTAGATACAATTCTATAAAGGGATTTAGGGTTCAGTGCAGTTCTCCAGACTCTCCAAAAATCTAAGTTCTATTGTCATTTAAGGACAAGCTCCTAACACTTCAATGAAACCTTTTCTAATCCTTTTCTAGTAATTCAATATCATGAGACCTAAAATTGAAAGGTAGAAGAGATATTAGAAATCATCTATTTTGATCCCCTTATCACAGCAATAAGAAGAAATCATATTCACAAAAAAGAGAGATGATGTGTCCAAGGTTACAGCCTCAACTTGAAGCCAGGACCATCTGCTTTTCTCTTGAATTCTTATAAGAATTTTTGTCTGCATGTCTTATTGTCTGCATGGCTCTTTTAACTTTCAACACAGGCTACTTTGTATTATTTAACTTCTAAAATACATCTCCAGTCATCCTGATCTATGTCTGGCCACTGGACCCAGATGGCTGTAGAGGAAAAAGTGAGGCTGATGACTTTACACAGCCTTCCCTCACTTAAATCCAATTCAGTTGCAACTCATGTAATCATCTTTCTGATATCATGGTCCACTTCAAGAATGCATGATAAACCACATATTTTATCTACCCTGATTCCTAAACCAAAGTCCAAGGTTCCTAGTTGGTACAGTGAATAGAGTATAGGACTTGGAGTCAGGAAAATCTCAGTTCAAACTTCATCTCAGACACTTACCAGTTGTATGACCCTAGTAAGTCAACCTGTTTGCCTTGATTTCCTTGTCTGTAAAGTGGGCATAATAATGGCACCTACCTAAAAGAATTGTTGTGAAGTTAATAAAAGGAGATATTTGTGGAGTATTTTGTAAAGCTTAAAGCACTGTAAAAATACTAATTATGCTATTGGTATCCTACTTGGCTAAAGATTTTTGCTGTTAAGGGACTAACATGACACTTGACATTTACTAGTTGTGTGACCTTGGGCAAGTGACTTAGAGCCATTGCCTTGCCAAAAAACCCAAACAAACAAACAAAAAAGAACTACACCCTGTTTTATCTGTCTGTTTGTTTTTGCAGGGCAATCAGGGCTAAGTTACTTGCCCAAGGTCACACAGCTCATAAATGTCAAGTGTCTGATGCTGGATTTGAATTTGGTTTCTACTGACTCCAGCCAGTGCTCTATTCACTGTGCCACATAGCTACCCCAACTATGCCTTGTTCTAATGAATATTCTCAGTACATAGCTTAGTGTATTGTACTCAACAAGTACTTAGTAAGTATTCATTATTATTGATAATGAGGATAATGATTAGAATTTGGGAATCAAGTTTAAAGAAGGTTGACAGATCCAGACAATTGTTGAGCATAAGCTAGTGAATGGATGACAAGTTAGAAAAAGGGGATGGGTTGAACGATATAATCTCCTTGGGAAAGATAAATATAATTACTACAAGAGATTTCAAGAGAAGTGAGAAAGGAAATGAGGGGATAGAGTGACAGTGTGTCCCTGAAGATGCTGTCAGGTGTGTCTCTAGCTTACAGTGATCTCTCCTTGTAAATTCAGAACATTGTGTAAAGTCAATACCTCCAATCCATCTCCACTAAAGTCCAATTCCAATGTCGCATTGTGACATAGAGGTGAGAATTCTTGAAAGCAGTGGATTTTTTGACCACAGTGACCCACAAAGTCCACTTAGTAAGGCATAGAAGATTTATAATTTGTATTAGTAGATATATGAGTAGATATATATCTGCCTCCCACGTGTGTGTGTGTGTGTGTGTGTGTGTGTATGTATGATATCTCTTGCCTCATTGACTTGAATTATTTAGCTCTTCCAATCAAATCAAACCCTGAAGTTAACTATCCTAATTGGTGGACTCCTAGTCCAACCCACCGTTTCATAAGGAGCCTCAGCCATACCTACTTTATTCCTTATTTGACTTCTTGCAACCTTGACCCCATTCAGATACTCCTTTTTTTCTCTCTATTAGTTATCTTTCACCATTAAAATGTTAACTCCTAGGGGATGTGAATTACCTTGTTGGCTTGTGTTTGTGTCCCCAGAATTTAGAACAGTGCCATATATAGAGTGAGTGCTTAATAAGTGCTCTATCATCTATCCAACAAGAATTTATTAAATGCAGGAGCATGCACTGTGACTGGTAATATAAAGATAAAATTAAAAATAATCCCTATCTTCATAGAACTTGTATTCTACTGGGAATACACAAAACATAAACAGTTAATATTATATAAAACAATGTGAAGAAGGGGAGAACACCAACACTTGTGGAATCAGGGAAAGTCTTTTGTAGAATGTGAGCTGAAATTTGAAGGTTCCAAAGATTGGAGGTGAGGAGGGAGTGCATACCAGGCATAGGCTCAGCCTTGTACAGAACGTACAAAGATGGGAGCTGGAATTGGGAACTTAAGGAGCAACAAGCAGCTTAGTTTGACTGTGACATAGAGTGGGCAAAAGTGAGTAGGTAATATATAATAAACCTAAAAAAGATAGGCTGAGACAAGATTGTGAAAGGTTTTACATACCAAGCTGAGAAGTTATCTGTTCAAGGGGATCATTTTTACCTTTATAACCAGACTGTACAGTCTTAGAAGGAAGAGGCTCTGTATCCCCCATAGTACTTCATACAGTCCTGAGTTCTTAGTAAGCCCCCATAAAATATTCTTGATTGCTCAATTGATTGAAGAACAGAAATAAAAAAAAAATCTGGACCCGATATTGCCTGATGCACAATGTCTGGTCACTATGATTTAAGGCAGAGCAACAAGGAAGAGCTGAGTCATTATTATTGCTGATGTGTGGCTGGAGTGGTAATGTAATATACTACTTGGAGAGTTAAAAAAAAATTAGAGGTGACTTTTTAATCAGGGATTGCATTACGATAGTCGCGTGTCTCACTAGCTCCATGGAATGAGTCTATCGTCTCCAATAGGAGGCCTTGATGACTGATAGACTTTAAAATTGTACCACAGGCTGTTATTATTGTGTTCAGAGACAAAGAAGAAAGAGTGTGACAGCAGCGATGATCTATTAGTGCTGTCCATCGGGGTTAATGGGTAGCTTTTCTGCTGCTGGTGGTCCATAAAAAAGAGAAAAGAAAAGGGAAATTGTGTGAGAAAAAAATCAATAGTATTAACAGAGTCTTGGTAATAAATGCATTCATTTCTTCTGTGGGGCGGCTTTTATTGAACTAGTTATGAACTTGGCACTTTTTTTTCTTATTTAGAAATCAGAGAGCTGCAGAATTTAGTAGGAAATCTAATTTGGGGGCCGATGGGATGGTAAGTCTGGGCTTGGGATTTGGGACTGCCATCATGTGTGACAATGAAAGGTACTGTGGGGGAATTTGGGGAAACTGTGTTCAAACTGCAGTTATCCCCATGGCTATCTGTGTAGCCTTAGGTTAGTCATTTCACATTTCTACATCAATTTCTTTTTTTCTGTAATAAATAAAGAGGATAGTCTAGAAAATGTTCATATTCCATTCCAGCTACAAATGATCTTATGACAATGTGCAAATAATGTGCTTCTTTCTACAAATGGGAAATACACAGTCTTTTGGAATATATGTTTTCCCCACTAAGTACACTAGGCCACTAGATGAGAAAATGTTCTCTGATTCCTGTGACCTTGAAGATCTGCTAATTAATGATTATTATATGAGGATCAGTCATGTTAATGATATGTTTGTTATCAAAAGATGTGGAAAATGGGAGGAGGCAGCATTAGAAATGGTCAAGCAAGAGGCATGAATATTGTTGACAAGATTCCTGAATAGGGTGGGAGGCTGGAAAAAAAGAGAATTTTTAACATTCTTACATTGAGAGATATAATGATATATTAATGGCCAGTCAAAACTTTTAAGTATTTTATTTTTTAAAGATAATATAAAAGCCTGGACAAAGAAAAATCACGGAATCCATGAGACTGAATAATCTACTGATCAATGAGCTCCTTGAAAGCAGGGAGTGTAATTGCCTTTCTTTGTATTCCTGTGCTTATCTTAGTGCCTGGCACATGTTTAATAAACTAAGGTGTTTAATAAACTAAGAGATGCTTAATAAAAAACAGGTGCTTCTCAACTTACTGGGTTGAATCTTAGCACCAGAAATTATTTTAGCATAATTTAGTCTAATCTCCTGCCTACTAGATGAATCCCAACTATATAATTCTTGACAAGTGCCAATGCTTGAGCCATGAGTATGATTTTGGTGAATCTCTACTTTTAATGTATTGCTTGGATTATGCTTCAAAAACAAAATAATTTCTCACCAGTAAAGTTATTTTTATATTCTGCTAATTATAATTGTTATTTTGTATGAAGTATTTTCAGATTGGCATGAATTACTTTTCAATGGTTTTCTATAAAACTGAATATATGTTGTGATGTGGGAATGTGACTCAGAGATATTTATTTGCTTTGAATAAGGAATGGGGGAAAGAAACGTCACTGTGCCCAACAGTACATACCATCAGACTGATAGGGTTAGCCTTTGTTTCTTCTCTTTCTCTGCATCCCCTCCCTGTTTCTTTTTCTGCTCTCTTCTGATCTTATTCCACCACTCAATTGCAAATGTTCTATATAGAGAATTCTTGGTGCCCTGGAAAGTGGTCAGCCTCATCTTTATGTTTAACTCCTAGAGTAGGGACTTGCAAGATTAGCCCATTAATCTAGGTTAGCGAGTTCAGAGGCAATGATGATCATAGGACAATAAACTGATAGCTAGAAGGAGCCTTAGAGGTCATTTGGTCTAACTCATCTTACAGATGAGAAAACTGAGCCTGTAAAGGTGAAGTCATACAGATAGCAGGAAGTATTAGAAACTAGATTTGGACCCAGATGCTCCAATACCTCCAGTGGCAGCTTCATCGTGTTGTCCCACTGAGAAAGGCCAACATAAGATGTATAACTCTAAAATGGATAGCATTAACCAGGGATCTGACAGGGTAGGGCAGATCAGGCAACCAAATGTTCAAACCAGACATTTCAGTGTCATGTGCCCTCCTAAAGAAGGTCATCCAGTGAGATTACTTTCCCCTCCCAAATGTTTTCCTCCGTCAACCAATACAACATACAAATTATATGGCTTGATAATTAGCCAACATATTCTCAGTCTAGTCAGTGAAGACACAGAAATACTACTACATGGATCAAATAAAACTTAAATATCTTAAATAAATCTCAAATAAAACTTAAATATCTTAAAAATTTGCAATGGTTTTTCTCCTAGAATTGATTGAGCTCTTGACTTGATAAATTGGCAATGGTATAGAGTGAAAGGCCTTTATCTTCCTGCCCTGTCTCTATGTGTGCTGTCTTGGGTTTCACAAGATCATGTCTCCCAAGTGTAGCAGCAAGCACCCTGGCATACCCAAGATGGCTGCTAGCACAGGTTCTTTGATCTGCTTTTCTAAAGGAAAGCAACTCAAAAGGGGTTAACGACCTTACTTTAATAAAATGTATATTATTTACCTAGTTCAGGGGGAAAAGTCAGCACCCTGAACTTCAGAGAATACAAACAGAAGTTACACACAAACAAAAAATACAGACAGAGAAACAGACCAGTAGACAGGGCTTCCAAATGTCTTACTATTATATCCATACCTAGTTAGTTACCAGAGAGAGAGAGAAGCACCAACATATGGGCTTTCAAAGTGGGTGTGGGGGGGAGAGTCTCAACAGCTGCCCAGAGTCTTATCTGGTCAAATCACACAGGTCTTCTGATAAGTGAGCCCCAAAGCAAAACCTCACATCAGGGTATATAAAGCCTTCTCCAGGGTCAGAGAATGTCACAACCCTTGTGACCCACTGTTCAATCACAAAGTAACAAGGTGTGGGAATTCCTGAAAAACAAGCTTCCCACCATAGAATCCATGTGACTACATTCAGCCTATTGGAGGCAGAGTATATTTTCAAATCAAGGAAATCAAGGAAAGTCCTCAAATTCACTTAAGTCTATCAAGGAACAGAGAAGATCTCCAAATTCCCATTCCCATTGCACCAAGTCACACACTAATGCAAAACATGGCATCCAGGGATGAATATAGTACATCTGACCATCCTATCTCTGATAACTTATGCCTACTTTTAGGATAAAATGCTATTTCTTTTGCTTATCTTTCAGTTTCCATTTGGGATTTTCTAATATTTTAACTGGTAAGGAGCAGTGGTGATATCTTGCTTCCTTCCATTTTGAATCTCCTGTTAGGGTTTAGAAGCCTTTTGATTGGTTGTGCTATTCCCTATTGAATGGTCTGTTGGCATATAGCCTGGCCCTACAAAGTCTCGACATAAATTCTAATCTGAAATAGCATAGAATTCTTTTTCAGAAGTATGTCAGCATTATTGCCAAGTTAGTGGAGGCTTTATGGATGCATTTAACTTAAAGTTGTTCACATAACTTTTACTTGGAAGAGGGGAAGAAGGAATCTCCCCAAAGAAAGGTTTTGCTTTTAAAGTTTCATAATAATGAGTAAAGCTTTCTTAAAATGTATAGAAAGGGTGGAGGATTTGTTCATTTAGAAATTTATAGAAATCTTAAAGAGGAAATTCATGTCTGACTCTTTATGTCTCCATTTGGGGTTTTCTTGGCAGAGATACTGGATTGGCCTGCCATTTCTTTCTCCAGCTCATTTTACAGATGTGGAAACTGAGGCAAACAGGGTTAAGTGACTTTCCTGGAGTCAATAAGTGTCTGAGGCCAGATTTGAACTCATGAAGATGAGTCTTCCTGATAGCAGCTCTATCCTCTGTAATTATAGGTATGCTATTTTGACATTCTTCAGTTAAAGAGTGACCTATCAGTCACCCTTGTGACCTTAATCAGGTTTGTATGTTCTGTGTTTCATGTATGTACATACATAAGTGGCTCCTCCACTGTATGTTGAGGTTCTTCGCTAGAAAGAGCCATGCTATTTGATATTTTTGTGCATTCCCCACAAAGACTTGTACTTTTGAGCATATAGTGAATGCCTAGTGTGTGTTTAATTGAATTATTTTATCTTAAAATTCAATCGAAGACATCCATTTCAGTTGTGAGAGTCAAGGGTTCATAGTTATTATTTAATGAAATCACCTCATCTTACAGCTGAGGAAACCGAGGAGCAAAGAGCTTTTTTAATTTGCCTGTGGTCACATGATTAATAATTAACAGAACCAGGTTTTGAACCTAAGATTCTGACTTCCATTGTAGGACTTTTCTCACTCTGCTATGTTGCTTTTCATGCTGCCAGATCTTCTTGTAACCAAACTTCGGGATATTCAGAAACTTCCTGATAAATGCCCAATCATTTCCCAGTTTCCATATCTATATGTTTTGTGTTGTTTAGACCCAGTTTTTGTTTTCCAATTATGATATTACTTTTTCCATGCATTGATCCCTTATTTATCATCTCCACCAGCACAAACAGCCATCCCTTTACCCCTCTGCCTCCACTTTCCTTCATAAATACTTCTTAGGGGATATCCAGCAATGTTCTGAAGATCTTATTCTGTTTTTTTTTTTAACATCCTGAGAGTACCACTCCAACTGCCCCTCAATATTTGACGTGAATGTTTCCTTATGTGCTATATCTGTCACATTCTACTTGGCATGTTATCATATGTTTGTTTTTCTGAAGCAAGCACATGGTGTCAGCAATATGTTCAACTTTTTAAAGTGTTCTTTGATGTCTGCCACCTTCCACTGTATAAATGGGAACATTCTCTTTTTCTAGTTTTAGGGACACTGATGGGCTTCATTGGTGACTGAGCTGTAAACATCTGTGAGCACAAATAAAACCACAGGTAACGATGAGGAATAATCCCCATGCAGTCTGAGTGTGGGTTCCTTCTTAAGTTTTTAGTAAATGTTGATAGATGTATGGCTTGCTGTTATACATAAAATCTCCAAAATATACCCTTAACATGGCTACTTTAGGTGGAGAAGAGAAGAATTATGTCTCCATTGCTCTAGAACCTTCCTCACTAATGGGAAAAAAATCAATATTTTGTTGATCTGAAAATTGGTGCTTTCTACAGAGACATACAAGAACCCTGAGAAAGATGTAGTCTTATCTCACAATGAGCAAGGGTTTCTAGTAATCCCTTTGACTTTCCTGTGGCAAACCAAGGCAATACAGATCTTTCATTTATTATTTAGAGATACACACCCTCACACACACACACACACGTAGTAGTGAATGCTCTGGGATGATGCCAGTTGAGATCTTTCCATGGAATCAGTGCTGGGAAGTTGCAGGATGTAATGAGAAGCAACCCACTTAGGTTAATCACATTTATCTTCCTTTCTCTTCAACAAAGTCAGGTAGAAAGTGAATCAGGGTTGATGAGTCATAAGACCTGAGATGTATGGTAAACCTTTTTCTGAAACTAACAATCTAGGGACCTTTTCATCTTTCTGAATTGCGTTTTTCCTTATCTGTAAAATAAAAATAATCCTTGCCCCGCCTAATTCACAGCACTATTAAATAGACATGAGTGTAATCTCTCTCTCTCTCTCTCTCTCTCTCTCTCTCTCTCTCTCTCTCTCTCTCTCTCTCTCAAACACACACACACACACACACACACACACACACAAAATCAGGCTTAAATGCAAGATATTATTGTTATTGTCCTCAATTTCATCATTATTATTATATAAGGGAGACAATAGAGAAGTCGCAGGCAGCTCTCAGTTGTCCACATATGAATTAATATTAGGGCTAATTAGCTAAAGCAGAGGTGTCAAATTTTCTGCCAACTGGCCACAAGCAAAACTCCAGGAAAAAACAAACAAACAACCTCCCAAATGTGGCAGAACCAAATTAAAATATAATTGAGAAATGTTTAACAAAATAAAAAAAAATATAGTATAATAAACATAATATTAATTTGTAATTTTCTAAGTCAATCTGTAGCTCATTTCTATTTGAGTTTGACACCACTGAAATGAAGTATATTATTAGGCCCTGGGAATGCCCACCTTGAAAGGCAGGCATTTGTGTATCAGGCTGAAGAAGAAAGTTTATAGATGCCCAGAATAGTGAATCACCCACTGGACTAGAGGAAAACATCTAGATATTCCCAGCTTGCTGTTAATCAGTGAAATAGGCTATAGGGAAGATGACCACTTGGTGACTGTGATGGGGTATATTGTGAGCAGAGTTTAATAGTAACAGAAACAGAAAATTAGTAGGTAACTTGAGTATTCAAAGGACCATGAGTCAATGGGGTGTGTATCAGTATAGTATGAAAGTATTCATTGGATAGGAGTGATTATGTTATGTGGGTATGGATTCTGGGTGATCTGAGGATGTTTTAAGCCATAATTAATAATCTCAAGGGATCCATTTAGTTCTGCAGCCACCTATCAATGGTCTCTCATACTTTTGCAGGACTAGTCCACTTTCTTTCCCAATCATACATGTAGTTAATGATGTATTTTACTCCATTTCTTGCATGTAAGTCTTTGTCTCATATTAAGTACCATGCTATGGTTTGCTTATATCCACATGAGTCTTTCCATACTGTGTGGGTCACCTGCAATTTTGTTTATTTCTGAAATGATAGTATACTGTGATTCGAATTCCTGTGGTATTGCCAGAAGGATATGGGTTTTAAAAAGATATACTTATACACACACACACACACACACACACACACACACACACACACACACACACACACACACACACACACACACACACACACACACTGGTATCTTTGAAAGTGCTGCTCAGTTTCCCAAATGTAATGAACACAATTTTGGACTTAACCCCTTCATTGTCTGTAGCACCTATCAAGACATATGTATAAATTAAAATAATTATGGTACACTAGAGGACCTTTCAACCTATTTGCAAATAGAAACTTTTCTTTAATGGATTCTAGTTGGAGGGGATAGGAGAGTGTGTCAGAGTAAAGGATTAGGAAAGTCTACTTTCTTTATTACATAAAATAAATGCAGTAGTAGAAGCTTAAAGTTTGTTTAGCCTCTTGCCACCCCAAAATTATTTAAATTCCTTCAATCTCTTGCTCCATGAAATATCCTTATCAGGGACAACATAACTGGAGAGTTCCTTTCAAGAGCAGGTGTACTCCAGGGATGGTCATTCATGCTGTCTAGGAACATTCAAAAAATCATCTGAATGCACATCTAGATGTAAATGTCTGGGGCAGCATCTCAATTTCCTTTGCTCAATAGACTTACCAGGATGAGATGTAACTGAAATGCCTTCCCTGACTTTTAGATGAACTTTTGGTTATCTTCCCCAACTCTATTCTTCACTCCCATCCCTCCTAATATCTGTAGTCTTATAGCTGAAAAACAACAACAACTTATTGAGCCTTTGTTTTTTTTCTGGACACCTGTAACCCTAATTATGGCATGCACAGGCCTAAACCATTCCCCAAGGATATCTTTAATTCCCACTCACAGCTTTACTCATCCTGTCATGGAGAGCCTGGGTTTTGAACCATATTTGCTTATGATTTCATTCTTTTCCTGATAACTGACATGAAGTCCTTGCTGTAGGAGGGGTAGCATGATGGTAGTAGATAGATGGGAGGACTGGGTCTGATTCTCACCTCTGACAATTATTACCTCTGGCAACCTCCCCTGGCATGGTAGAAAGAGCCTGTTCAGTAGATAGGGCCCCAGACTTTGGATCAGGAAGATCTTCTTTTGAGTCCTGCCTTACTAGCAGCATGAACATGGGCAATTCCTTTAATTTCTCTAAGCCTCAGTTTCTTTAACTGTAAATGGGAGGTGATTACTAATACACAGTTATGAAGATCAAGTGAAATAATTTATGTAAAGAGCTTTTGCAATTGGTAACATCTATTTACGTGTTAGCTATTATTTTTATTACCTTCAGCAACTCCCTGGCACTACTTCCTAGCCATTATCTACCTTGGCTGATGGGAAGAAAGATATGCATGGTAGATAAGCTAACAAATTTAGGCAACAGGTGATGGATCCCTTCCTTCACAGAGCTTAGATACCAAGTCTCTTCTGCCTGGGAGCTTAACAAAGATCTATCATAGTCAAGAACATTATGACTCTAGCTTCCAGTTTAAGTAAGGCAAGGTGCAAAGAAGATTACATTGGACAGTTTTAATCTATAATTCTTCATACTATTTGACCCCGTGCACAGAGGTCAAGGCTGAAGAAGAGAACAGAAAGTGAGGTATGAAACCCTTTGTGGGAAATTGAACAGAAGGAAGCATCATAGTATAGTGGAAAAAGAAATGACTGTAGCTGGCATCAGAGAAAATGGGTTCACATCTCATCTCAACTCTTACCTGTATCACCTTGGGCAAACCACTTAATCTCTTTGGGTCTCATTATTCCATCTGTAAAATAAAGGATTTGACTCAGTGGTATCTAAAGTGCTTTCCAGATCTTAATCTGTAATCCAAAGAAGAATATGTCTCATCCAAGCCTTACTGATTCCATAAATGACATGTGGAAAGCAGGGTGGTACTTGAGCACAACTAACTTGTTCCCTCTGTGACTTCACTAGAAAGGTCAATTCTAGATCAATGCTCTGTAAAAACAATTTTTCCTCCTTCAATTCCCAAATACTTCTAGGGAGCCACCGGACTTCCTGAAATTTCTCTGAAGATTTTCTCATATTCAGAATTCATTTTCAAATACCATATTTTCTAACATTGGACATTGTCAGGCTTCCCTAAAAGTCAACCAAAAACCTTTTCAGATGTATCAGGTATATAAGCTATGTCTAACACTATTAATCCATCTGCTGACTTCCCTGACTTCCTTTAAGTCCCAATTAAGTTCCCATCTTTTTTATTGGAAGTCTTCCCAAACCCCTCTTAATTCTAGTGTTTTCCCTTTGTTAATTTATATCCTACTTATCTCATCTATAGCTTGCTTTATTTGAATGTTCTCTCCGCCATTGGATTATAAACTACTTGAGGAGAGAGAGAATATTTTGCCTCTTTTTGCATCCCCAGCCCCTAACAAAATGTTTAGCACATTTTTGGGTTGTTCAGGGTTTTAGTTGTATCTGACTCTTTATGACCCTGTTTGGGCTTTTCTTGACAAAGACACTGGAGTAGATTGTCATTTTCTTCTCCAAGCACATAGTAGGTACTTAATAAATGCTTATTGAGTGATTGTGCTTTATACTTTTCACATGTTGATGTGGCTTTACTGTCTGAGTTGGCTCATTTATTTCAACCTGACCTCACACTGACAGATCTAGTTTCCCTGTGAAGTAACCATGGTTACCTTCACATTTTTTTTTTCTCAGGAATCTAGGGGTAACCTTGTTGTGAGGGAATATATTTCTTTAACCACTCTAATTACTCAGCCTCTAAAATTTGTTTCTATTTATACAACAGCCACTCACATTAATGAGACTTTTAGATTTTAAGCATAACCACACACTTAACAATAAAGAAAAATAAATACTATTATGGTACTTATATGTCATAGCAAATATGTGAATTATAATGTATATATATACATATATATGTATATATATGTATATATACATATATATGTATACATATACATATATATGTATATATACATATATATGTATATATACATATATATGTATATATGTATATATACATATATATGTATACATATACATATATATGTATATATATATGTGTGTATATATATATATATGTATATATCACAGTCCACAGATAAACCCAGGTCATCCTCTTCAACCAATACATTCAGCATCTATGAAGGAAAATATAAACATACAGAAAGCTTTCAAGGAAGTACATGAATAAGGAAAACCGATGTACTCAGGGTAACTCACAACTCTAGAACTGTACATCTGGGTGCCCCTTTTCTATCTTAGGAACTTTCCAATATCCTTGACGAATGTAACTTTTGTGTTGAATAGGTCTTTCTTTTGGTAAACTCAGTTGATCTATGTTGTACTTGACTATCTCTGGGTTTGGCATCTCAGCAAACCTAGCTGATCTGCTGAGTGAGTTCTCTGTTTCTTTACTTCCAAACTAAACTTTTACTCAGCTAGACTTACTCATCAACAGCAACTATAGAATCCATCACTTATGGCTTCAATATAGCTGATGCATTTCTGAAATCTGTCCTTACCCCCATTCTCATATTTTCATTCATTCATTCATTCTCTCTCCCTCTCCCTTCCCTCTGTTACCTATTCCTTCTCTCCCTCCCTTTTCTCCTCTCCTCCCACTTTCTCCTTCTCTTTCTGAGTTAAGATTCTGGATTACCTCAGCAAATAACACCAACTAAATTGTGATTAATATCCAAATTCTCATTTGTCTAAAGTCAGATAAGTGACATTTGTCCCCAAATCATATAGCAGCCCTGATGTCCATATCTCCCCAGTGTATAGCAGCTTGTCACATTCAAAATCCCATAACGGCTCTTTTCTTTTGACTCTGAGACTTAGATCCTAGAAACAATTTCTCAAAGTAACACTTTCTTTTGGAACTCTGAGTAGACTTAACTCAACATAAAACTTTAAAGAGATAGCTCATTACACAAAAGGACACTGCAAAACTAATCCCACACAAAGTTAGGGCTCCGTATTTTTTTTAAATGTTACAATTATAAAGCAAATTTCCCACCCAATATAGGAATTGACTCTACAATCTCTGACATATGGTTATCCTTCCCCTGCTTAAATATTTCCAGTGGGAGCTCTTTCATGGCCTCACAAAAGCAGTTGATTTCTTTGAGGCAGAGCTTTGATTGTTGGGCAATACTCAGCTGAAATCACTTTCCATCAAATGGCCACCCATTGGTTCTGCTTTCTGATATTACAGCAATTATGGCTATTTCTTCCACCTAACAGTCCTATCCACATTTGAATTAAATTATCAGGTTCTCCGAAATCTTCTCTTTGCTAGATTAAATATCTCCATTTATTTTATCTCCGGCTCATATTCACTGATTACCCAGACACTATTCTGGTCACTATTTTCTGAAAATAAACTACTTTGTCATTGTCCTTCCTAAAATACAGGTACCAGAATTGAACACGGTATTCCAGATATGGTCTGATAGGTGAAGACAGTGAAACTATTACCTTCTTAACACTGTACTAATACTAATGCAACCTAAGATGATGCAATTTTTTTTTTTTGCCAGTCCCATCCCCTAACCAACTTGTTTTGAGTTAGCAGTCAAGAAAATCCACTAGTCATTTTTTTTTCATAAACTACTACAATGTCAGGTTGATTTTATCCTGAGCTTTTGAAGTTAATTTTTTGAACCTAACTGTGGAACTTCTGTTTTAATTTCATATTATTAGTTTCAGCCATTCTAGACTGCTAAGACCCTTCTAAATCTTGATTCTGTCATCCAGCCTATTAGCTAACCTTTCCACTTCTGTGGCAACTAAAATTTTGATAAATGGTCCTTTGATGTCTTCATCCAAGGTAGAGGTATTGAACAGGATAGGGCCAAGGCTGGAACCCTTATAGAGAGTATCCAGAGACTTTCTTCAAGGTTGAAATTGTTCAATTCAATTCATTTCAGTTTCATTAAATACAATTTTTTTCATATAGTCTCTGTTCAAAGTACTTTGCTAAATGTTGGGGACACACACATAATCCAAAGGAGCTTACAATATAGTAAAAGGATAATTAGGATGGAGAAAATGGATACATTCATATTTATAGAACCATAATATCTTTTCTGGAGATAATCTCTCCATTGATATGGATCACAACAGCTGTATAACTTGTTTGGTAATTTTTTGAGAGTTCCTGTGACTGAAAGATTCATTATCTTTCAACCAATCTAATCCTATAAGCCCTTCTGGTCCTTATACCACACATATGTGGTCAGATTTGAAACCTTTTCAGGTTAGTAGAGATTTCCAGAACTTGAAGTCTACTAGCATAGCCGTTAAGAACATATGGTTACCTCCACACCATTTTAAGGTCCTGAAGTAGAACTTTAGTCAAAACATATCCATGAATAGCCATAAAATGAGGAATATGTGAAAATACATAAGAGGCATCAGAGGAGTATAAGAGATTTGGGAATATTAGGAAAGGCCTAAAAGAAGATAGAGTACATGAGCTGAATCTCAAAGGAAGAGGATGATTTTAACAGGTAAAATTATAGGAGCAAGTCTTTTTCCAATTTTGGGAGCTGATCCGTACAAATATACAGGGGCTGCAGAAGACAAGATGAGATGAAGAAAGGTGAATAAAACAGTTTGGGTGTAGAGTATATAAAGGACTACAGTGTGAAATAAGATTAGAAATGCAGATTGTAGTCAGATTGTAAAAGAACCTAAATAGCAAAAGAAGGAGTTTGCATTTTATCCTATAGGGAATAGGAGTCAGAGAGTTTTTAAATAATATGATCAGACCAATATTCTTAAAATATCTCTGACAAAGATTTCTCCCTAGTGTGAAGGTAAGAGAAGAGAAATGGAAACAGGAAGTGTGCCGTTACATAGTATAGATGAGACATGGGGAGGACCTAATTTAGATAAATTGTAGTGGATATAGAAAGGAGACAAATACCATGAAATTAGAGGAGAAAACAATTGTACTTGGAAACTGCTTGCAAAGATATTGGAAAAGTAAGATATCTCTAATGTCTCACCAACTACTGCCTATTGGACATTTCAAACGGAATGTCCCAGTGACATCACAAAATCAAGAGACATCACAAAATTCAAGCATCTTAACTGGATTATTGCAGTGGACAGCTAGTTGCTCTCCTTGCTCCATCTCTTTCCAATCCATTCTGTCTTCCACACAACTACCAAAGTGATTTTCCATTTATACATATCTGACTCTATCAGTCCTCTACTCAAGTAATTTTTTTCATTCCCTGATTGCCTCTAAAATAAAAACTCTTCTGTTTGGCTTTTAAGGCCCTTCATAATTTAATCTCAAATTATCTTTCCAGCCTAATTATTTTTTTTTTGCTTTTTTTCTTTTATTTTGCTTTTTGGAGGGGGAAAGGCAAGGCAATTGGGGTTAAGTGACTTGCCCAAGGTCACATGGATAGTAAGTGTTAAGTGTCAGGTTGATTTGAACTCAGGTCCTCCTGACTTCAGGGCTGGTGCTCTATTCACTGTGCCACCTAGCTTTCCCTTTCCAACCTAATTCTAATTAAATCTCTTCCTATTCTTTATGATAGAGCCAAATTGGCCTTCTCTCTATTACATCCTACCCCCCTTCCCCCCCACACACACAGTACTTTATTCCTCATCTTTATGCCTATGGCCTGGAATATACTATTTTCTTATACTCACCTCACAGAATTCTTAACTTCCTTTATTATCCAACTTGATTCCTTTCCCAAATCCGCTAAATTGCTAGTGCCTTACCTCAGTAGTTACCTTGTATTTAAACATTTTATATTTATTTTGTGTCTATTCCCTTAATATTCTGTATACATACGTGGTGTATGTGTATATATGTATGTTTATATACATATATGTAATACTTAAATATGCATGTAGCATACACACAATTTGTAAATATATGTACATATGTGATATGTATATAAACATAAATATAGTTATGTATGTATGTTTACATAGCAGCTGGGTGGTTTACCAGGCAGGCACACTGGGCCTGGAATCAAGAAGACTCATGTTCAAATTTTGCCTCAGATACTTACTAGATGTGTGACCTTAAGCAAGTCATTCAACCTCTGCCTGCTTCAACTTCTACATTTATAAAATAGGTATAATAATGCCATCTACCTTCTAGGGTAGTCAATGAGATCAAATCACATTATATTTGTAAAATGCTTTACAATTCTTAAACTACTATATAAATGCTAGCTAGTTGTAAGGAGAGGAGGAGGAATAATAGTAGGAGTAGATGGTATCCCTCTTGAGTTTAAGCTTTTCAAGATCAGGGACTGTTTTATTTTCATCTTTGTATCTTAGACATAGGAGGAAACTGGGTGGTTCATTGGGTAGAACACTGTATCTGGAGTCAGGGAGTCTTGAGTTCAGATTTGAACTCAGTCCCTTACTAACTTTGTGACCCAAAGGTAAATTACTTAACCTCTGTTAGCCTTAATCTACTGGAGAAGGAAATGAAAAACCACTGCAGTATCTTAAAAACCCCATGGACTATATGATCCTCAGGGTCAAGAAGAGTCAGACACAACCGAACTACAACAAATCTTCGCACCTACAACAGTGCATGGCATATAATAGATGGTTAATCCTGATTAATTGATTGTTAGATGACTGCAACTGAGAAGGCATGGTCAGTAGGAGATATGCTTGTCTTTGCTTGGGTAAAGATTATTTAACAAGCAATAAATTCACCTAATTGTATTTAGTCCGCATTTCTCTGTCTTGTTCACAGTAATACAACAGACTCTGACAAATGCCTTGACTAAATCAAGATTTACTAACTACTGTTTATCTGTTCAGTGTCTTTTCTCCACTAGCCTAATAATGCCACCAAAAAAGAAAATGTAGTTAGTTTGTCATGGTGTTCTTAGTGAATCTGTACTAGCTCCTTATTACTGTTTTGTTTCCATACAATCATTTCTGTAATAGTCAATTCTAGAAATTTGACAGAAAATAATATTGCTCACTGGTCTATGGCTTTCAGAATTCTTCCTTTCCCTCTTTTTTGAAAAGTGTGGTAATTTTTGTCTATCTTCATCTTCTGACACTTCTCATTCTCCATGGTTCCTTGTAGATTTCCTGTAGTGGTTCTTTGAACATGTCTAAATTTTTTCAGTACCCCAAGATTTCATTATTAGGGGCTTGGAGACTTGAAATCATTTAACTTAGTTAGGCAGTCTCTTACCTAAATAAAATTGAACACAGGTCCAACTTTAATTCTCCCTTAATCTTATTTTTTTCCAATTTACCATTTCTGTTTTCCTCTATAGATGAGATAGAACCAATGATTGTCTTCCAGGAATGCAGGCGGTCAAAGCAGAGGCACGCAATAAGATTAAGGAATTAGAATTTAGGAATTGGGTATCATATAGGAACAGATAGCCTGTGGTTTGGGGCTATTTATAATCTTCTTCTTTAACTCACTTGGACTAGCTCCCCTTTCTAAATTGATATGTCCTGATAAAACCTTGACCTCAGAAACAAGGTCCTGTTTTGAGTCCTCTTTGACTGGTCTTAGGGACACAATAAGATGATCATGGAAAATATGACTTTGCTCCTGTTCTTGTAATGAAGAATCCATAGAAAAATCTTGGACAGGGTCAGGCAGACAGAGGAGGACACAAGGGGAGACACAGGAATAGACTGAAATCCAAATTGTATCTTTCTTTCATGCTACTTGGATTTGTTGATAGTTGATGCTTGGGGATGAGAGAATTTGTAATGCCAATAAGCTCATTAGTTATTTCTCAATTACCCTTTTTTTTTGTCTCCCAAAAGTGATGTGGTTATAGCAGGATGACTTCATTAATCTCAGTGGACATGGGGGTAAGAATGAGGGGCTCAAATTTAATTAGTCTTTTATTATTCCACAATGTCTCTTACACTCCAGATACTTTCTGGTCATTATCCCTTCCCCACAAAGAAAATGAGATACAAATACAATCCTTTTGTTAAAATAAGATTGAGAAGAGGTTTTATCACTGAAGATATGGCTCTATCATAAAAGTCTATGTCCCACAGGCAACATTTTCTATTAACAGTGGAAGATTTAACAGATGTCCATTATGAGAGAATGGGATTTGTTCTGATAATAGCTAGACAATGAGTTCCAGACACAGTTTATAATCTGCAGTCTCCTTTATATTTCTGCCAAACAAATAGATCAAGGTTGACTTCTATGTGACACCTGGATAAGCTTTAACTTTAAAGGAAGTCTCGTTTCTCAAAATTCTTATTTTTAATCTAGAATCCAACTGAGCTACCATTTCCCTAACCTCAACTCCTCTTTAGGGTGTCTGAAAATGTTAGGATTGGCTTGATCCTCAAGGTCACTTTACTTGGGCTGGCTCTTCCCAGAAATCCAACTGCAAAGACAAAAGAAGAAATTCACAGTGGAAGCTGTTGGTGTAACTCCTACCCATCTGGCTTGATGGTTTTGTTGCAGCTCTAAACAAAGAACTGATCAGTCCTAGAATTACCTCAGGCATTTTAGGATAAATAAACTGAGGTTAATAAATTCCAAAGGGGGACATTCATTTAGATGGCCATCACTTTCAGCTTCTTTATTTTAAATTTCTTCTGTTCTCTATGGCTTCATGAGGGAGGAAAAAGTTACTAACAAATCATAGGCATTTATTCACTTATTTGTATTCATTTTATTATTCAATCATAAGCATTTACTATATGAATTGTCTGAGTGATATAGGAAGAAGACCTGATATGATCCCTGTTCTTAAGGAGCTTATAATTTTCATGGCACATGGTTTTAACTGATGCATAATCCCTACATGAGAAAAGCTAGAGAGCCTGCTTCTGGAAGAGTCCTTATGGCATTGACTGGAAGTACCTTGGACAAACTGTGAAGCATGTGTAGGCCTTCCATATCAGGTTCTGGTCTACTAACTGTAGTTAGAAGAAGCCTTCTTCAACTGGTGGCAGTCAGACTTAATTCTTCAGTTCATTCTATTAGGTTTCTTTGCTCTCAGTTTGACTCCTTAACTGACCACATTCAGTGAGAGTTAATGTTGTTAGAGGAGAGGCCTTTGTTCCTCCACATTGAAACCTAAATATGACCCCAGGACCAGTTGAAACCATCAAGAATAGGTAGAAAAGTTTGGAAAGTCAAGAGGAGGTAGGAAAAAATAGTATGAGCAAAGAAGGGCAGAGGTGTGAATGAACATGGTGTGTTGAGGGGACAGGAAAAAGACCTAATTGGCTAGAGTGGAAAGTACAGATTAAGGAACAGTGGACCCTAAGGTCAAAGCGGCTTGGAACAGGATTAGAGATGACTTTTATAGGACACCTTTAATGTTATCCTGAGGGAACTAGGCCTTATCTGAGAGTCAGGAACTCATCAAAGGTTTCTGAACAATAGAGTAACATGATGAAAGTAGTATCTTAAGAAGAATAGTATGTTGGCTGTATGCAGAAAAAATGGGGGGGATAAATGAAGGTAAGGATTTGTAAAAGTTGTCATTTTTGGCACTTAAACTTCAATACATTGTTGAGGGTTATTTTTCATTGTGGGTTTTTTCCTCCAAATAAACTGGTCTTCAGGCTCTTACATACATACATACATACATATATACATACATACATACCATAACTGGTGGAGAGTGTGAATTTTAGAAAGAAATTAATGAAAGGCAGCATGCTACAGTGTAAGGAGTACAGGGTCTCCAAGCTCTCACGTTTACTTACTAGCTGTGTGATGTGACCTTGGCCACATCACTTACCAGTTCTCAAGGTCTTAGATTTCTCATCTGTGGCTAAAATGAAGGAGCTGGCCTAGATGACCTTTAAATGTTTCTAGCTCTTTATTGATTGATGATACTATAAATGTTTTTCTCGGAAACATTTTCTAAAAAAAGTGTTGCTTTTCTGACTTGAACCAATCAGACTTTTACATTAAGCATAGAAAGCCAGAAGCTTTGTGCTAAGTGACTTGATAGGAACTCAGCAATCTGAATGGTTTAAGGGCTTTTCCAAAGTACTTTTATTATATAAATTTGTTTATTGTTTAAAGGTATTTGGAAAATATTTTAAGAGAAGCTGCTACATTTTCTAATATTACAGCTCCTAATATTACCTAGGGAGACAGAACATATGGCCTTATTACATAATTCTGTAACATTTCTGCCATGGAGCTCTATCCAAGTTGGTCTTCAGAGCCTCATAGGAAAGCCTTGAAACAAGTGTAAAGAAAAGAACATTAGATGATACAAATTGTGTTGTTTCTGTGGTTATAAGTAATATTACATCCATCAAAACCTAAATGGTATTTGTAGAGCCACACAATAGTGTCCAAATCAACCAATGTTTGATTGCTGTAACTAATTTGTAAAATTTTAGACAAATTTTTGTGCCCTTTGATGATGACACAAATGAATTCTGTTTTCTCCTCAGCTATTTATTGAAGTATAACCCTTTCCATAACTTGTGAATTAGAAAGATTGATTTCCAACATTTCTGTGTTGGGTTCCACAGGTTTCTGAACCTCTCAGATATTCCCCTTTCTAATCTTCTTATGCCAAGCAGGTCCATGTTAGGTTTACTTTATGGGTGACACATTAAAAGAACATTCCTTAAATGATAAGTAGTAAATAATTCTAACTATCCTGGTCAAAGGAAAATGGAATTGATGGAATAAGGAAGGCCAAACAAATTTTATTCTCTATTGGCCTTTGCAGTTTTTAAAATTTGTGTGAGTGTATACATGTGTATACTTGCACACACGTAGCTTACATGAGGGTACAACACATATCAAACAACAAGCATTTGAGTGCCTATTATGGATTAGGTACTAGGAGGATGAAAAAACTAAAATGAAACATATATGGTCCTCCTTCATAGGGTAATTGAATGCCAGGACCAACACTGATAGGATTTTTAAAATGTTCAGATGAAATCTTTTCATATTATGATTGAGGGTATTTTAATTCCCGCCTCCCTTGACCTCTAAATATAAGGTCAGGTATTTGGCTTAATATTTTACTCAGTGTTGACTGCTTTCATCGCAGGTGTTCTAATGAGTACCAGCAAAATGTATTAAAGGAAATGAATTTCAAATTCACTTCTTGGGGGTGGAAGAGCACATCCTTTAAATGGAAGAAAAGAAATGTTAAATGAAAGGGGAAAAGCATATTTGCAAATTGTGTTCATCTCTGAACATTCTAATTTAAAAACAAAATCATCATAATAAACACAAATTAAGAAACTGGATTAAATAGTGATATATACAGCTTTCAGTATATCGTTGGAATATCAGTTTAAATGAGGGGGAAAAATCAACTTTGTTACTGGTAGAAATGTCTCTTGCATTATTTCAGGGGGAGAGAACTCAGGATCTTTTACCACAGAACTTTATAACAGACTGAGATTCATTCATTGTAAGAGACTATCTTTTTCTACATGGCAAGCTGGACAAATGACAAATTCACTTAGATTGATGACTTCATGTAGGAGAGAGAACCATTGGATAACTGTGGATACCTGAACATTCAAGTCAGAAATGTCTGCTCTTTTCTTAATGGGTAGTGAATTACTTAGTGAGAAATCATTATGAGTTGTAGCAAATTCCTCTTTTAAGTTTCCGTAAAAACTCAGAGATGAGATCCTAGGAAATTGCTGCAAAGATTTGGAATGTTGGAAACTGTTATTCATAGTGACTGGAGAGTGAGGCAATTTAGTTTCAGTGGTGAGGATTCTACCTGCCTTTCCAAATATTGGGAATAAGTTTTCACAACTGAGTGTAATTAGATTACAAACGGGCCCCAAAAGTTTGGAATTATTTTTAATGGATCATGTCTTTCTTTTTTTTTTTTTTAATTTAAAATATCATGGAGCCATAGTCCCCACAGGTAGCCACAAATGGACGACATGGGATTGGTTAGATAGCCTAAATAGTTAAGGGATTTTGATATAGTTCTTGTATAAAACTCAAGAAGTTTTCCTAAATTAAGAAACACTCTCTCCCTGATGCTCGTCCAGAGAGAAATACATTATGAGCTGGATTTTGCTCTCAAGAACCATTGAAGTTATTGGGTTTTGGTAATTTCTCCATTCCTCAGGCCCTCCCCTCAGCTGTTGCTCTTATCAGATAAGTCATACCTTTTGTTTTCCTCGCTGCTTTCCAAGCTTGGTAGAAATGGTATAGTCACACTTCTTTGTCTCAGACTTGTGCCACATTTCTGCTGAAGCTCCTTCTAAAGTCATTAAAGCCTCAGAAACTGGGGGTTCTGGGTAATGTATGTGTCTATACTATACACTATCAGATTTCCACAATAAACATCGAAGAGGGAATGTTAGGGACTCAGGCAACATGAACATGCTTTATTATGAACTTAATATCAACCATTAATATGGTTAACTAAACTTGCTTAGTAACTGTTTACATTAAGTTCATGACAAAATATCACAAAAGCTTTTCAGTCGTTTCAACTTACTCTTTATTAGGACTATTTGTCCATTCTTATTCACTTTTTCTTTTACATGTAATGGTTAGTATGGATACTATTGTGGTCCTGGGTTATTTTTTCATTTTTAGTCTTTTATAAATTTCTTTCCAGCTTTATTTACATTCTTCAGTTAGTCCTAATTGCATTGTAGTTTTTTTTTTTATTTCATTAATGTAATGAAATTGATTTAGGTGTTCTGTTATTTTCCAACTTTTAGATGGTTTCCATTTTTTTACATTCACAAATGTAAATGTTATCATGGAAATATTTGAACAGTTTTTATTTTTCTGATTACATTTCCAAAGTATACTAAAAATGGTGGGATCATGAGGTCAAACAATTGAAATTGAATTTTTAAACAATTTTTATTGCTAAAAAGTATTAATAGCTAGATAGGGATAGACACTGGACCTGTGATTTCACTGTGAGTATACAGAACTCCTGGATAAATAAAACAAAATACTTTTACCAATACATGTTACCACCTTCCCTAGAATTTATAATCTTAGAAAGTTGCCTGGAGATATATAAGACTGGTCTTGAAATCATGCCTTCTTGGCCAGCTCTCTATCCACTATGCACACCGCCTCTCTGATCTGTCCCTGATAATATTTGATCCTACCCATAGATCATAGGATTTAGAACTGGAATGAACTTTGAGATCATATAGCTTGCCTCCACCTTTTACAGGCTCAGGAAATTGATATGATTTGCCTAGTGTCACACAAGTGACGGGGTTCAGGGAGTTTAGGGAGTCCAGGAACTGCAATAACCAGAGTCCCTGGAAAACAGTCTGGAATGAATTTACAGACTCAAGCATTCTCTAGGTCAAGGTGGCAAAGATTTATTGTTATGCTATACAGTGGGCAAGAATTCTTAGGGAATCTGCAACCTTAGAGGGATACAATGATATAATTAAAGTTTATATAGGATAATCTATAGTAGAACCTGTGCCAAATATGCTAACTAGGTGAGTCAGGGTGGGATTAAGGAGGAGTTAAGGAGTGGTCAGTGCTTAAAGACACTTTTAATATCTACAGTTTAGGCATATTGCCCAGAATTCACTGGGAAATAGCTCGGGGTGGGGGGGTAGCGCATAGAGGTGTGGTTTTAGGCTTGAAACATCACTAAGTCAGCTGGTGGTCCAGGCAGACCAAGCTGCCACCCATCAGTGTCATGTTGACAAAATGGATATTGGGAGTATACATATGTCCCAATCCTAAGGTGTACATAAGGGATTCAGGGTGTATATAATGAGCTAGGGAATTACTTATAGATAATTTAGTGAAGGATTCATAGGTGTGGCTTGTTATTGTATCAAGGGAAGATAAACATTTGGCTAGGGCTTGATCCTGAATGGTTGCTAGGCAGAGTACTGGCATGGGGAGAAGTGGGCAGAGATGATGCTCTGAGGCTAGTGAGATTTGAGGCTAGGGAAAGATGTGATTTTATAAACTGGGGTTCAAGCACAGACACCCAAGCACCCCTTCACAAGGAGAAACCAGCAAAGCCAAGCTTCAAAGTCAGGTCCTCTTGATTCCAAATCCAATCCTCTTTTCATCATGCCTTCATCACAGTCTCACAGGAAACAATACCTGGGAGTGAATCCCTAAGAATAGAGTTCTGGACTCAGGGATAGAATAATGAATGAAAAATGTGTGGGTAGAGGCACATTCCTGGTGCGCCATTATTCATCCTGACTAGGTAGCCACCTGTGCCTAAGGCTGCCCCTCTGATTAGCTCTGGATGTTGTTGTCAGTGTCCTTGCTTTATTTTTACACGTTTCTCTTTTACATCTCCTTTATATCAAAAAGTCGCCATCTATATTTCAAACAGCACTTACATTCATTAAGGCCACATTACTTCAGTGCAACTGATGGTGTCTCTGAGTCCTTGTTTAGCTCTTCTCAAGGTTAGGGGATGAAATGGTAACCCCCTGCATTCTAAGCTTTTCCTAAGGCTGTGGGGACATAGTGCCCCCTCGGGGCATGGCCAGAATTTGGGAGAGAAGGAGCCTGCTCTGTTATCAACATAAAACTATTCCTCTGATCTAGTCAGATACCTTTAAGAAGCCTCTTTTAAGATGCTTTATTACAGCTAAAACTGTCATTTATCATCACTTCATTAAATTGCTGACATCAGCAGTATTAGTTCTCCCATTTGTTCAGTATATGTTCCAGTAGATGTTGAAGCTTCTGGGGTAGCTAGGTGGCACAGTGGATAGATTACTAGCCCTGGAGTCAGAAGGACCTGAGTTTAAATCTGTGATCCTGTGCAAGTCACTTAACTTTGTTTTGCCTCAGTTTCTTCATCAGTAAAATGAACTAGAGAATGAAATGGCAAATTATTCCAATATCTTTGCAAAAACAAAACAAAAAATTGAAATGGGGTCATGAAGAGTCAGACGTGACTGAGAAACACTTGAACAACAACAGATGTCTAAGTAGGCAGGCTTTCATCATTGGATAGGTAAAGTAGTCTGAAGGAGAGGAAAAGGAAAATCTGAAACAATAGTCAGGGAAGGAAGACCCTGGTGGGGAAATTGACTGGGGGAAAGGGGTGGGGGCTTGGTGGAAACTAGCTGCCCTTTAATTCTGATCAATCTGATCATATCAATGATCCTGACAAAATTGCTTCTCCAGATGTGCTGCATCTGGCAGATCCAAGCCTCACAGACACAAAGAAGGTGTAGAAGAGCAGCACACTAACAATGAGAATATTGAACTGAAGCTGAAAGTTAGTTGAATGATTTATTCAATTCATTTTCCAATAATCTTTCCTGGATGCTTAGTCTCCAATGTTTCAAAGTGGGGAATAAGAGAAAAAGAAGACATGATTCCTATTTGTTGATTGGTTGGCTTTCCCCAAAAGCCTATAGTGGAGAGAGTCAGTATATGAGAGTCAGTACAGTATAGCAGAAAGGTACTGGGCCTGGATTCTGGATACCTGGTATTTTTTGTTTGCCTTTTTGGAGGGCAATTGGGGTTAAGTGACTTGCCCAAGGTCACACAGCTAGTAAGTGTGTCAAGTATCTGAGGCTGGATTTGAACTCAGGTCCTCCTGACTCCAGGGCTGTGCTGTATTCACTGTGTCACCTAGCTGCCCTGAGATCTGGGTTTTAAAAGTATGGCTAAATAGAATGCTGGATCTAGAAAGGACCTTCAGGGCATTTAGTCCAAGGGTTTCCAACCTGGGAAATGAATACTTCTGGAGGATTCAGGAAGTTGTCAAGGGATAGGAAAAAAAAAGTTTGGTAAAACCATATATTCTATTGAAATAAATGTATCTTATTTCTTATGAGCGTATACATAGTAACTTCTAGAATTTATTTCCCTTCTAGTTGAATGAGTACAGGAAGTTCATTTCTTTTAAGAATATGGGAATTACGCAGTGAGTAAGAGCACCGGCCTCAGAGTTGGGATGACCTGAGATCGAATCCGGTCTCAGAAAATGAGCACCCACACACAAATAATGACTAGCCGTGTAACCTTGAGCAAGTTACTTAACCCCAATTGCTTAAAAAAATAAATAAGTAAAAATGCTTGAAAAAAGAATATGGGAATTAAAAAAATTTACAAAATCATAATCTACTCCAACCCACTATTTTGACAAGTCAAACAATGTCAGTATGCTGAAGTTCATATGTTCAATTAATTCAACAAACATTTATTATGCTTGCATTTATTCTAGACCAGATACTGTACTAGGAATTGGAAACATTTTTTAAAGTAATTAACAAATTCTTTTGACTTTATTCAAAAATAAGAGCTTCTATTCTCAAGAAGCGTAAATTTTATTGGTGAAAAACAAACGTATACAGATAAATAAATACAAAATATATTCAGAGTATATATAGCACCTTTGTATGGGTTAAGAATTTGGGGAATCACAATCTTGAGCTGAGCCTTAAATGGGTCCAGGAATTCCAAGAGACAGATATGAAGAAGAAGTGCCCAGGTTTGGGGTGGGGAGTACTGAGTGTTCACAAAACACAGAGAGAGATAAAATGAGTACAGGGAATAGGAAGTAGTACGTCTGGAAAGAGGCTGGAGACAGATCATTAAAGGCTTTAAATGTCAAACAGAATGGGCTTAGAATGGTCAGAGGAGGCTTTGTGGAATTATTTCAGCTGGGAGAAGAATAGCATTCCAGGGAAGAACAACTAAAAGTCAGTCTCCTCAAGATGGTAGAATTAGTGGAAGCAGAAAAACCCAGTTCTTACCCACCTACTCCATAGAGGACATTATTAAAAGGGGTACTGTGGCAAGAAATAATCAAGAAATAATAGGAATTAAGTGCTTTTTTACAACTACTTCTCTACAAAGAGACATACAAGACTATGGGCACCAAGGAAGGAGTTGTTACTATAATCATCATCAATATGACCATATATTATTGTTCTGTTATTGGAAAGAAATTTATAAAATCTGGATGGGATCACATAAGTCTTCTGGCAAGGCAGAAAAGGCTAGAACCCAAATCTATATGAGGGGTCAGGGAGACAGGAGCCCTCTAAACAGTCTGGCAAAGGACTGAACTCTGACCATGAACTTGGGTTCAGAAGCCTGCAGGAAAAAATCTGAAGAGCGATTAGGTTTACCACAAACCATAAGTCTCACCACTCCCACACCCTAGTGCAAGCTAAGCTAATACTCTTGCCCAGCATATTGAGCTGTCCAGCTGCTTCTGAAATGCTTGAAGAGCAGTGTGCTCATTACTGAGACCCTTGATGATACAGTTCAATAACAAAAAAGATTCTGTTGTTCCTCTAAGAAAGGCACAGAACTTGGGCCTGATACAAAGTCCCAATTCAGGAAGTAAGAGTAGAAAAAGACTTGTCAACAAAGAAATAATAAGAAGTCAAGGAGTCTCGAGACACAAACTTAAAAGAAGAGAATAATTCCACATCCTCTAAGAGAAAGTCCACAAAGAAAACCACAGATTTGCCCCAGACTCTGCTGGAATTCCCAGAGGAAATGAAACAAGAGTTAAAATATGATCTTATATATGAAATAAAATGGTAAAGAGAAGAAGGGGAAAGGAAATGAGAACTCAAATGGAAAAAATGGAATGAAAAATTAAAAGCTTAGAAATGGAGGTAAAAAATCTTTATAGACATCCTAACAATTAAGATTGAACCAGAGAGGTGTCAATGACAATAGGAAATACTAAATGATGATGATGATGATGATGATGGTGATATGACTGAACGTATCAGAAAAGTAAATCCTCTATCAAAAAGCAATTGCTAGAGAAATAATTTAAAAATCATTGTATCACTGGGAAAACCTGACTATTAAAAAGTCCTATATAACATTTTTCAGTGAAAATTCCCAGACCTATTAGAACCAGAGAGCAAAGTAATCACAGAAAGAATCCACCTGCCACCCCAAAAAGAAACTCCCATATGAAGATGTGCAGGATTGTAATAGACAAAATCCAGACGTTCCCTGTCAAAGGAAAAAAAAAACACTGCAAACAACCGGAAAAAAGCTCAGATACCAAGTCAAAAGTTAGAATCGCATAATCCCTGATAACTACGACCACAAAGGAGAGCAAAAGATAAATGCTCGCAACCAGAATAAGTTACCCAGCAAAGATGATTATGATTTTACAGGGGGGAGGTAGACCTTTGGTGGAATAGAGGACTTTCAAGTATTCCTGATTAAGATTCCCGGGCTTAATAGATACTTTGAAATGCAAACACAGGAGTCAAGAGAAATGTAGAAAGGTAAATAGACTTGAGCGATTCAAAGTGAAAAATGGTACCAGCTTTTCTGTTTAGTATTTTGTCCATTTTTACTTTTCAGATGAAAGGAAGAAGAGAGGAAGGGAGAGACACAATTGTGTAATAAATGTTTATTCGTAGACCTGCCCATGAATTTGATTGGGGGAAGTTAAAATCAGAGCCAAAAAGATGAACTGACAGACTCAGCAGTTGTACAGGCAGCAGCTGCAGCTACTATGGAACTATCCTTTTCATTGAATGAATGAATGAATGAATGAACGAATGAATGAATGAATGCTATAGTGTGTGTTTAAGTACATAAAATATAATTTCTATGTATAAAATATATATATATAGTGTGTGTGTATGTATACACATAGATGTACGTGATAACATTTATTCATTCATCACACACACACACACACACACATCTAAAATAAGGGTATAAAAGCCAGCATAAAGAACCCAAGGGAGCAGAGATATGAAACCATACATAGGCAATGACTTCAGGCAGTGCCAACTGTGGAAGTACAGGGGAGAGGGAAGAGAATGGTTGTGCCTCATCTCCTTCTCTTCTCCCTGCCTTTATCAAAGAGATCAAAATGGACTGGAAAAAAGAGGGTCTTTTCAAAGGGAGGGATGACCAGCCTGGGCCTGAAGTTGGGTAGGGACCATGTTAGTGAATGGAAGGTTTACTAGGAGTGTTAACCTGACTGAATGGAAAGATAGGGGTGGCTTTCAAAGAAATAGGGAAGTTAAGAAGAAAGAGGACGGCTTTGTTTTGTCATGAGGGGAATGGTACAGAGATAAGGAGTTTGGTTTTTGACATACTGAATTTGAAAGGTCTTACAGATATTCAAGCAAAGATGTAAAACAGGAATTTGAAGGTGACATGATTAAAACTATATTTTAGGAAAATCACTTTGGCAGTAAATAGAATATAATAGGAGTATAATAAATGCTGGTTGACAGCTGTAGGATGGATGGGTTAGAGAGGCAAGAGGCTTGAGGCAGGACAGATGGTTTAAAAATGGTGTGATCATATTATTTCAGAGCTGAAAGGGACTTTGGAGGTGTTCTACTCCAGTTCTCTCTAGTAAAGACCTTTTATTTGGTAGGTGAGAAAAGTGAAGCCCCAAGAAGTGACTCCTCAAAGTCATGCAAGTGAATTAATAGTAAGAATTGGGACCAGACCCCATGTATACTGATTCTCCGGTTACTCCATAGTCTTTCTTCTATAGAGAAGTTCATGTTTAAATTTTCAACTCTACAATCTTATGATTCTACATGTTGCATATCTCTTCAGAGACATATCTGCCCTTCTGGAATTTTCTTTGCATTTGCCTATGCTTCTCTTCAAGGCAGCTGGATGGTGCACTGGGTAGGGCTAGTATCTTTGTCAAGAAAATTCCAGAATATCATGAAGGGTCAGACACAACTGAATGAGACAGCTCACCTCTTTGGCTCAGTTTGCTGGAAGTGGTGAAGTTTATCAACTTGCCTCCTTACTATGCATAAAAGCACTGTCATAGGGCTTGAGGGAGAAGGGAAAAAAAGATAGTACCTGCCCTGGGGTGGGGTAGCTGTGGACAGTGGCAGGTCTGGAGTCATAAAGAACTGAGTTCAAATCCAGCCTTAGACACTTACTATGTGTGTGATCCTTCACAAGTCAATCTCTGTTTGTCTCAGTTTCCTCAGTTGTAACATAATGATAATAGTAGCACCTACTCTAGGGTTGTTGTGAGGATCAAATGAGATGATAATTTAAAGTGTTTAGCATATAATAGGCTTGTAATAAAGACTTCTCTCCTTACTTCCATCTTTCCTCCTTTTCCCTCCCATCCTTCTCTTCCTGCTTTCTTCCTGCCCTCCCCCTTCCTTTCTCCTTTCTTCCTTCTTCCTCCCTTCCTCCCTCCCTCCTTTCCTTCCTTTCTTCCTAACCTGCCTCCCTCTTTTCTCTCTCTGTCCACATAGGGAATCACTGCTCTGCCCAAAGGAATAAAAATTTTGGTCACTCAAACCTCGCAAGACATCTTGGAGTTTGCAGCTAATATTCTTTCTTAAGGAACATGCCTTAAATTCAAATCACTCTGGCTCTCATTGATTGACCAACAGTAGGTCCCAGTCCAAGCCTCACTTGATCATCATTTGAACTCTGATAACTCAGAGTGTAAATAGCAATTGTTTCTGGTTTGACCAGAAACCATGAGGATCTTCTCCCAGATTAATTTTTTTTGACTAGGTAAAAGAGGCATTGTTTTGGCCTCATTTCTTACCCAGCCTTAATCACTGAGTGGATATTCCCTCAGTCATACTGAGACCTGGGAAAGGCCTTAATTTAACAAGGCCAAGGTCTCCCAAGGCACCCAGGGCCACCTCTGGCCATCCTGTTCTATATCTTGCCACTGAATCCAGATGGCTTTGGAGGAGAGAGTGAGGCTGGTGACATTGCAAAGCCTGCCTTGCTTAAATCCAATTCATTTGCATCAACTTCTTGATGTTATTTTCATTTTTGAGAATGATGGACAAACAGCAAGAGCAATGTCATACAATGCATGGTAATATGAGGAGGAAAGAGCACATGAATAACAGTCCGACCCATATAAATCCTGGGTTACATATACAGTGTTTTTGTTGTTTCAGCTGCCACATGGCCCAGTTCTGCCCAGACTCTGAGAGGTAGCCCTTGATATCTGACATGCTTAGCTGAGCGTACGTTTCCAGGACATAATCATCACCATCTAGTAGTAACTCTTAGGCACCTGTGTCAAGGATGGTGGAAGATGCTAATAATTCCATGAATTTGGAAGAGGTTCCTAGAGGCAGAGACTTACACAAGCTTCCAGGTTTCTTATTTATTGTATCTTCCAACCTGACAGCAGGAAAGAGAGAAAGACTGTCAATCAAAGCCCTCTACTCCCTCGGAAAAAAAAATTATAATAATAGGATATCTTTCCATTGAGACTAGTGAAAATCTGGCTGTTCTCTAGGAAAATGCAGCTCAGTCTTTTGTACCATCTGCTATACCTTGTGTTGAGATCCTAACATGGTACACGGGTGTTGCTCATCTTGTTCAGGATTCTTTCCTGTCTGTCTGTGGGGAGGAAAGAAAGGCAGGGAGAACTTTACCTGATATGTGTTCAGCTTGTGTGTCTATCTGTATTCTTAATTTCCTTTGTCCTAAATCTTTATCCTGTACAAAGCAATCAACAAATATTTATAGAATAGCTACTGTAATAATGACAGTACCAATAATAGCTATGCACAGCAGTGGCTCTGTGATGGGTCTTATGCAGGAATCAATAGAAGGAGGAGACCTGGCCCTTGTCATGCCTGGACATGAGTAGCAACCAGATATGATTAGTCAGATGGGAGGCAGGACTGGAAGGGAGCCAAGCACCTGTGAAGGCTTTAGTCATGCAGACTGCAACAAAACTGAAGGTCATAAGAAAGTCAACTCTGGTCATTTTAGAAGTTAGGTCAAGATAAAGAGAGAAGCAAGAGGCCTCATATCTAGGAGCATACTGAAAATCTGAAAGCCAGGAAGTCAAGAAGGTAGGGAAGAGAAATTGTGACTTCTGAGGTAAAAGTAGGCAAGGTTCAGAATCCCCAAAGTCCTGGCAGATTAGATACACAACCAGCAATCTCGTGATCCTAGGGCGGAAAAAGATAGTTTACTTCTGTGTAGGTGAAGGTAATCAGAAGTATTTAAAGACCTAAGTCTTGACCTGCCATCTTAAAGATGGATAGGGCTTGAATTGATGGAAAGGTGGGGAACAGACACCTGCAACAGAGAGGTAAATCAGAGTGGGGCAAGTCCAAGAAAGGAGCCAATTAAATAAATTGAGGTTGCAAATGGTGGTTGCCCAGGATACAGTTCAGTCAGTCGTATGAGAGCATCTTTTATTTGGTCAGGGGGTGGGGAAGGAGGACAGGTGGGGTGTAATAACGAAGACTTTCCCTTCTGCTTGAGTATTGAGCTATAAGGAACTCTCAGAGAAGCCTAGTTTTGAATTCACTTTTGGGATCTTGCAGTTAACTAAGAGCCCTAAGTCTTTTTCAAACAAACAACTTTTAAATAAGGTCTCCCCCAAGCTGCATTTGCACAGCTAATTTTTTGAATCTCAGTGGAAGGGCTTTACATTTCTCTATATTCCAATTAATCTCACAATTTTCAGACCAATCTGTTAAATAATGTGGGATCCTACTTCTGTACTTAGTCAGTGCTGTACCAGAGCACAGGACCAATGGATAGAAATGATTGGGGGGGGGGGGCAGATTTTAACACAATCTAAAGAACTTTATTTTATTTTTAGCAGCTAGAGCTTTTCAACAGTGAAATGGATTTTCACTTGAAGTAGTGAGTTCCCTTTCACTGATAGTATTTAAATAGAATCTTTGCTGATTACCTTTTGGAATGCCTTAGGGAATGTGGCTGCATAAGGTGTGATTTTTGACTATATAGTCTTAAAGGGCAGTTTTATAACTCCTTTGTTCCTGTTATAAACAAAAATTTTAGTACCAAACTCAACTAGCCTGGAGCTTAACTCAGGGAGGCTTGCTCCCTCCTCCTAGGCTCTGATTAGGTAATAAGTAAAATTGCAGTTTGTGGAGTGAAAGAAGAGGTCATTTATTGACGATTCTCTGGAGAAGCAGGCATTCCCTCACAGAACAAGACACACACACACACACACACACACACACACACACACACACACGCACACGCACACGCAAGCTCGCACACACGCACACCCCTCTGGACAAGTCATCCCCTTTCCTAGGCCACTCTTCACCTGAATGGTTCTTCTCTTCCCACCAGAGTAGCCCTTGGTCAGACAATGGGATTTAACTGCTATACTGAGTGTATCAGTTTGAATCCCAACTGGTCTGAATTGCCTTGGTCTGTTCTCCATCCCTTTATATGACTGTATAGTGTGTTCTGCCCTTTTCTCTCAGGACCTAGGCCCTTCCATGCATCTTGTGCAGGATCTGTTTACAAAACATTCATAGTCCTATAGAATCTGTGGAAATCAAACTATCGGTATTTTTTACATTGTGATGCCAATACTTGGCAGCTGAAAGAGCACTGGATTTAGAATTTAGAGCCTAGGTTTGATGCCCGGATCTATTACTTAATATCAATGGATACTTGATCAAATCACTTAACTTCTCTGGGGCTCAGTTTCCTCCTCTATACAATGAACAGGTTGGACAAGGGCAGAGGTTTTTGTCCTTTTATAATGTAGACTCTTTGGCAGACTGGTGAAGCCTATGGACCTCTCCTTGAAACAGTATCTTTTAAATAAACACAATAAAATATATAGGATAATAAAGGAAACCAATTAGACTGAATTATTTTATAAATTTCTTTTTCAATTCATGGACCTCAGGTTAAGCACCTTGACTAGATGATATCTGGTGTCCTGTCCAGCCTATGATCTTATGCACTCAGTACCTGATTGTTAAATACTCCCTAGATTCAGATGGTGTATTTATCACTATGGGGCAAACAAACAAATAAAAAAAGGAGAAGCCGTAGTTTCTGTCCTTGAAAAGACGACATATACACAGGAAACCATTATTATGGAAATATAATTATATAGGACCAAGTATAATCAAGTGCTAGATGTGTTTTTAGATTGCAAGTCCTTCTTTAGTCATTTAGATAGGTGAAGATCAGTGTGGATGGGAATAGCCAAATGTCCCCATCTGTCTCAGCACCCTCAGTTCTATTGAAATTACTGGGCTTAAGTGCAGTGATCTATCAAAGACTGATGAGGGAGCCCATTGAATAATTTGAGTATTTGTACTTTCTTTTTTCACAGTTGCAGGTGTTTGAGGTTTTTAGGAAGTGATTTAAAAACAGGAGATAAAGAGTCCCATTATTTTCCAAAAATGCAAATGGGAAGCTTTGTTCGCAATTGATGCAAGGACTATTATTTGTTGTTCCCAATCTAAAATACAATGAAACTTTATTTCCTGCAATCTCTCTCATACAAATGGCATTCCTAAATGCTTAACTAGATAAGGTAATATAAGACACTGGGCAGTATATTGCTGAAAACAGTGGTGGAAAGACATTACAAGCTGAATAAATTTGTGCATTTCTCTCCAAGGCCCATAATGGAGCAAGGGGAGAATTAAGAAGCAGAGAGGAGGGAGAAACTTTTTTATTTTGTGCAGGTGTGCAAGCCAATTCTGAGATTTCTATAAAGCTACACAGCAAACAACATTAAGCACTCAGGCTCCAATGGACACTCTCCACTCTGGCAAACTTGTGTTATTTTTACAACTGCAGTAGGCCATCCTCGCTCCAAGTTGGTCTTTTCTACCAACTTCTGCAAAGATGCTACCATTTACAAAGTTAGAATAAGCCTTTTCCACTCCATTAAATTTTAACATTTCACATTTCCAAGTATTTGGCTACTAACACAGCATTACTTTTAATGAGAAAACGCAAAGCTGATTTCTCGCCAGCTGTCAAAGCGGAATCACTTGACATTAAATCTATCAGTAAGACAGAGGGAGAGAGAGAAAGAGCTTTAAAGTGACATTAATGACTTAATGAAAACATGTTTGTTAGAAAATATATAGACGCTGCATATTTACCATTTGGAAGACAATAAATTATCCTAGAGACTTTTTCTATTCCCTTGACTTTGAATGCAATTCCCAGATATTAGAAACAATGCCACCCCCTGTGAATGCAATTCACTATTTTTAATACTGACTACATCACAGATTCTCCTCCCAGCCCATTAGAGAACTTCTGATTACAGTGTACTCTAATTATTGAGCTCTTGACTCAGACCATTAGAAATCTTTTTTAAAAATTTCTTATGCATGATATGAATTGATTATGAGTTTGGTCATTCTTCTAAAAATGTCTAATGGCTTTGGGGTGTCCCACAAAGAAGGAATGACACTTAGAATTATAAATTTAGAGACAGAAGGTACTTTCCAGATCATCTTAGAAATCCTCTTACTTTATAAAGAAGCTGAGGCCCAGAAATGAAATCACTTAGCAAGGTGTCATGGGTAGTAAATAGTTGTGTCAGAATATGAACTCAGTCCCCTTGCTTTGAATTCAGAGCTCTTTCTGCTCTTCCACTCATTCTCTTTGATTTATGATATATGGGTCTGCTCAAAGCCCTTCAGTGTCTTTACATTGCCCTTTTGTTGGTTGTTTAGTCATTTCAGTTGTGTCTGATTCTCTTTGACCCCATTTGGGGTTTTCTTGGCAAAGATACTGTAGTGGTTTGCAGTTTCTTTCTCCAGCTCATTTTACAGATTAGGAATTTGAGGCATACAGGCTTAAGTGACTTGCCCAGGGTCACAGAACTAATAAGTGTCTGAGGCCAGATTTGAACTCACAAAGATGAGTCTTTATAACTCCAGGCCTACCTGACTGCCCATTCAGTGTCTTCCCACTGCTCTACCCTAAGCATGAAATAAAACTCCTCATCAAAATGCCATATAAGTCTGGTTTGAAACTATTTTTCTAGAATTATTTCATACTATCCTCCTTTGTGTACTCCACAAGTCAGTCAAATTGTACTTGTCCCTGATCTCATTCTACCTTTCACCTTTGTATACTAGTGCAGGCTGGCCCCCATACCTGCATTAGACCCCCTCCCCTCCACATCTCTGCCTTTTGAAATCCTTCTTTTCCTTCAAGATGCTATTTCATGAAATTGCTCTAATCTCTTAGCTAGAAAAGATTCCTCCTTAACTTACTGGAAAGAGCACCAGATTTGGAGTCACCAAACCCAGGTTTGCATGATGCATCTGGCACTTGCAATCTTGTGAACTTAGTTTAGTCTCTTTTCTAGACTTTGGTTAACTTGTGTATAAAATAGATAATGTCATCTCCAAGGTCCTTCCCACCTATGAATCCTATGAACTATCTTAAGAACTTCATTGTACATTTGTCACATTTCAGCTTTTATTACAGTTATTTCTGTTCATGTCATGCCAGCATCCTGGAGCACGAGGACATTTTTTCTTCTTTTACCTGACTAATGCCTAACACAGTATACTGCATGTAATGAATATTTGTGGAATAGAATTAAGAGCATTAAAGTCCTTTATCATTTTTACTCTGAGTATTCAATAGTTATGACCCATCTAACAAAAAATTATTTCCTGGGAACAGAATCTCATGACCTAGTAGTCTTCCATGTGCCTTATATTAGTATCTGAAGAAAGAGTATTGGAAAGGGAAACTGTAGCCTGTAAGGTCTCTGTTCTAGCCTTTTCCTTACTCCCAAGTAGCTTTGTGATCTTGAAACTATGACTGATCCTCCTACCCCCCTCACCCTGGCTTGGGATGTTGTGAAAATCAAATGAATCTGTGGTTTTAACAATCCATGTAAAATTGATAGTGATTGGGGCGGCTAGGTGGCGCAGTGAGTAGAGCGCTGGCCCTGGAGTCAGAAGGACCTGAGTTCGGATCCGGCCTCAGACACTTAACCCACACAAACAAAAACCTAGCCTTGTAACCCACACAAACAAAAACCTAGCCGTGTAACCTTGGGTAAGTTACTTAACCCCAATTGCCCTAAAGGGGCGGCTAGGTGGCGCAGTGAGTAAGATCGCCGGCCTCGGAGTTGGGATGACCCGAGATCAGATCCGGCCTCAGAAAATGAGCACCCACACATAAATAATGACTAGCTGTGTAACCTTGAGCAAGTTACTTAACCCCAATTGCTTAAAAAAAAAATTGATAGTGATAACACCTCACTTTTTTTCATCATCCAGTTAGTCTTCTCATCTAGTAGATTTTAATGTTGGGTGATGGGACAGTTTTTTGACCCTAAGTGATTAATGCTACAAATTGATGACCTTTTCATTTAAATGACTTTCAGAAAAGGCTTTAGGTTTACTGCGGCAATTACAGTGACACCATGACAAATCTGTGGGTCATGAGGTAGATGACAGGACTAGAAGAAGCAGACATCAATGTCAGAAGCTAGAGAACTGAGACAAGAAATTCAAAGGTAGGAAAATCCACAGATTCAAGGGCAGCCACATACCCAAGAGTAGGGCATACATAGGACTCAAATCTAGGCAAACACTAAAGATCAAGATCCCAACAATCAAGAGGACCATGATATATTGTAAAGAACTTGGATTAAGAGTCAGAAGACTCTTAGGTCTGAGTCCCAATTTTGGCACCAATTTCCTGAGTTACTTTTAGGAACTAATTTCTCCTCTTTGCACCTCAGTTCCCTCATCTGTAAAAATGTGGGCACAAAAATAGACTTCTAGCTGTTGATAGATCTAAGAATTTAATAATTTGATAATGTGAACCTGATTGTGAATGAAACTGTTAATTAGCCAAAATCCTCTGAAAGAATCCCTGTTGGACCCTAATGATGCCTGAGTTAAAGGAAGTCCTGCTTCTGTATTCAGGGAAATAAGTGACTGCATCTGATTGGGTGATTGAGGGTGAATTCTTTCTGACATAGGAAGCCAAGATGCAGGTTTTTATTACCCCAAGCAGTTTTGGCAAATCGTTGTTAATTATTTGTTGCTGAATAATTTGTTACTTTACTTACTCTTTTTGAGTTTGATATCTGCTGAAAAGCTTTCATAGTCTAAAAGTCTTCCATGTTGCTTTATTGCTTTTCTTCTCTTAATGACAATGTTATAGTGAGGGATTTTTGGTTTGTTTGAAAGTCAGAGAGTAATTCTTTTTTTTTTTTAAGCAATTGGGGTTAAGTAACTTGCTCAAGGTTACACGGCTAGTCATTATTTATGTGTGGGTGCTCATTTTCTGAGGCTGGTTTCAATCCCGGGTCATCCCAACTCCGAGGCCGACACTCTCACTGCGCCACCTAGCCGCCCCCAGAGAGTAATTCTTAGCACCCTAGGAAGGAGCAGGAGATAAGCTAAATTGGATTATTTGTGTATTACCTATCCCTTTCCTTCCCTTTTTTTTTTTACCACAGGATGATTTCTCTAAAAATAATAATAATAATAAATTAACTAATTTGCCTTTAGTTTACAACATTCAGTTCCACAAGATTTTGAGCTCCAAATTTTCTCCCGCTTCCTCTTCTTTTCCCTCCCCTCCCCCACTATGGCCACATGTAGTACAATCTGGGTTCTACAGATACCTTCACATTACACATTAGTCAAGTTGTAAAGAAGGATTATAACCAATGGAATGAATGAGAAAGAAGAAACAAAACAAAACAAAAAAGAGAGAGAGCACAAGGTAGGTGCCTTATCCAATGTACTTCTTGACTCCCACATAGCCTGATGTGTTAACCTGGATTGAGACTAAGTAACAGACAGCACACACAGACCTTTTCAAGGTGCACTTGGTAGGAAAAAGATAATTTTGTGGGCTGAGATGATCCTTAAGATTTTTTTAAACTTTTATCTTTTTTTTTTCTTTTTGGAGGGATTAAGGCAGGGCAATTGGGGTTAAGTGACTTGCCCAAGGTTACACGGCTAGTAAGTGTGTAAAGTGTCTTAGGGTGGATTTGAATTCAGGTCCATCTGTAAATCTTTCTCTGGATGTAGATAGCCCTTTCCATCATGAGTCCATAGGACGATATTTACCAAGCATCTGGTTAAATATACTTCTACAAGGCTTGAAGAGTCATTCAAAAGATTAAAAAACTCAGTCAGTAATCTGGATGTCTGCCATGGCGAGTACCCACCATGTGGACATTTGGAAACACCCATATAGTCTGCATGGCATGTACACATAGCTTAAATCAGCTACAGTGCTACACAGAAGTCAAACTTTCTTATGGTTAAGATTCATTAAATGTGACCATACCACCCCAGAGCAAAAGCAATGCCACTCATCTTCACTTTCCTTACTGCACCCTGAAATCAAGGGAGCCACATAACCTTCTTGAAAGCTAAAACTGACTTATCTCGATCATCTTTCATGTTGTACATCAGAATTCCCCTTTCCCTGACAACCTAGAAACAGTACATCACTTCATTTCCCTCATAGAATACCTATGCCCATTCCTCCAAAAAACAACAACCTCTAGCTTAATATAACTACCACCAGTTCAAACTTGTAGGATTGTAGACTACATTGACTTTAAAACAAAGGTTATTTGGTCTTCTACTAATTTCTTGTGAGCTTGGTATTTTTTGAAATTGATGACATTTGTTTTTAAATCCTATTACGCTTCATCATTTGTAACATTTTGATTTTTTTTTCTTGTCTTCATTTCTTACTAGAATGCAAACTCCTTGAGGATAGGGCATTCATTTTTTCACCTTTATATCCCTATTGTCTAAAACATTGCCTTGGCTTATAGTCACTTAATGCAAATTACTTAAATTGAACTGAATATCACGACTCTCTTTTTCCATATTTAACAACAACAACAAAACCTTCTCTGCAGTAATGTTTTGCCTTAACAATATATTTTTTAAAATGAAGTCCACATCCCTAAGGCAACATGACTTTACCCTACAGTTGTTAACATTAGTAGAATAACAAAGGTGGACTTTTTTTTTTAAAGAAAAGATTGAAAATGTGTCTTTCAGTGACTACTTTATAGTCTGTAAAGATAGAAGAAAAGAAATAGAGATTGAGTGATTCATCAGAAGTTCTCTTCAAAGCATGACCTTGTAGATATGAAAATATGAATTTATAGTGACTAAAATCTCTGTTATATTTCTTATCCAATGTACTTCTTGACTCCCACATAGCCTGATGTGTTAGCCTGGATTGAGACTAAGTAACAGACAACACACAGACCTTTTCAAGGTCCACTTGTGTAATGGAAATGCAGATTTAAAGATCTTCCCTGCCCCTAGCTTAAGTGCACCTGGAGCTTGTGGTGGGAGGCTTGTTTTTCAGGAAAGCCCACACCTTGATACTTTGTGATTGGGCAGTGGGTCAAGGAGGTTGTTACAATCTTTGAGCCTGGAGAAGGCTATATAAACTCTGATGAGGGGCTTTGCTTTGGGGCTCACTTTGAGAAGTGTTGTGTGATTTGACCAGATGAGACTCTGGGAAGCCGTTGTTGAGAGCCCCCCGGCTTTGAAAACCCAGATGTTGATGCTTCCCTCTCTGGTAACTGTGATTTGGTGTTGATATAATGGTTGGACAGCTTGGAAGCCTGTCTGTTTGATCTGTAAGTTCTGTAACTCTAAAGTTTGGGGTGCTGACCTTATTCCCCTGAACTAGGTAATGTGTGTTTGTTTGATTAAATTAAGCTTGTTAACTGATTTTGAGTTGCTTTCCTTTTGAAAAGCAGATCTAAGAACCTATATTGGCAGTCACCCTGGGGATATTGGGGTGCTTGCTGCTACAACTTGGTAGGAAAAAAGATAATTTTCTGGGCAGAGGAGATGATCCTTAAGATTTTTTTAAACTTTTATCTTTTTTTTTTTCTTTTTGGAGGGAGTAAGGCAGGGCAATTGGGGTTAAATGACTTGCCCAAGGTCACATGGCTAGTAAGTGTGTAAAGTGTCTTAGGGTGGATTTGAATTCAGGTCCTTCTGACTCCAGGGCTGGTGCTCTATTCACTTTTCCACCTAGCTGCCCCAAGATTTTTTTTTTGAAGGAGAGAGGATGTCGGACACAATTGTTAAAGTGACTTGTTGAGATTTGTATAAAATCTATAGATAGAAAACATTACCAAGGATTATACTCATGTTTCTACTATATAATACATTTTCTCTGTGTTAAACATACTGTATAGCTAAACATGCTATCTAAATCCTCTTTTCTCTTTCTTTGAATTGAAAGGTGTGTAGAACCCAAGAAAGTACTCTCTTCACTATGGGATATCCTGCTGGCAATCTTTTGGTCAACATCAGGTTTCTATCTTTGCATCTAATTTTAATTGTAAATTGAAGGCACAATATCTCCTGAGTTTCCCATCCATAATTTCAGGTGGTACTAGTTTATAAAAGAGCCTTACTTCTGGCTACAATTCTCTATCCTGATCAGTCATTTTACAGGTCACCTAGTTAACTGACAAGTATATTGTGCATCATCAATTTCCAAAACACAATGGGAGAACATAAAGAAGTATGAAACTTTCAGCTGCCCCTAATCTGATTGAATAGACAAGATACATACAGGTAAAAAGTCCAATAATAATCCTAGTTAGTTGAAGGAATAACTCGACATAAAAAATTGTCGCAAATGTAGGATGGATTGCCAAATGAGCATTGTGTGTTGTTGAGCACAGCAGGGGATGAAAGATGGATCAGCATAAACCTATCCCTACTGTTGGAGAAAATCCTCAAAGCTCATGTCTTAATGACCATGGAACAACATTGCCATCTTTGGATGTGGTAAATATGTCACACATCCCCTTCATTTCCTTGATCCAAGGAGGATATCTAACCACCAGTGCTAATTTAACAGTTGTTTATGAAGCATAAGAAAATAGAAATATCAGCTATTTCTTTTTAACATTAGCCTATTTCAGTAAAAAAAAATCAATGGTGTATATGTGTTAATTAGGTTCTATTAATGTTCTTTTACCACACACACACAAAAATTGTGGGTTTTTTTTCCTCATAAAATCAATCCGTATCTTAGGCTGTAAGAGAGGGGATGACTTTACATATAAATGTTTTGGGTATAGACAAAGCCAATGAAATCCCTGGTTTCATTAAGCACACCTAGATTCCTCAACATGTTCAAGCAAAAACTCAACACAGTCCAAAACCATCTTCCTCTCTTCCTAATTTCCCTTTTTCTGTCAGTTGTAGCCTCTTTTCAGTCAGAATCTCTCTATCTCTCTACGCCCAACCCCAGTAGAATATATATGATATCTATATATATAGTACCTATATACAATAATATACATATAACACCCACTGTTAGGACTGGGACTCTTTTGGTTTTGTCTACATATCCTTGGTATTTTACCATATCACCTCATGGGTAATAGCCATTTAATAAATATTTCCTAATTAAAATACCAGGTAGCCATGTTTAAAACTCCCCATCATCTCTTTTGTATATCACCTCCCAATTCAGTCAGTTGCTCACAATTCTTTTTAATTCAAGCAGTAAAACTTCTCTCAAATTCATTCCTACTGCCAACACCATAATTCATGACTTTGTACTTCTTGCCTGAGTTTCTTAATACGTTCCCTTCTCATTCCTCCCTCTAGCATTTCCTTTCCACTGTTGCTGGGTTAATATTCCTAATGCATGTTACTCGCCTTCTCAAAGTCCTTCAAAAGAGTCTTTATAACCACTCAAACTAAACACAAACTTCTTAATCTAACACTTAAGATGTCTTCTTCTCTGTCCTTGAACAACCTCTAAAGATGTGTCTTCTTACAGATGCTATTCAGCTGTGTCCATATCTTAGGCTGTAAGAGAGGGGGTGCAAATTTTCTTAAATAGAAGGACTGTCTTTCAACATAAATATTTTGTTAGAACCTACAAAATGACAGTAGTTGTACTTTTAAAGCCCATCATTAGAGAAAATACATAACAAAAAACTTACTACAAATTCCATAATGTTGTCAAATGAATTTGTATTTCATTAATCACAACAGCATCTAGATATATTTGGAAAAGAATAATATACATGTGTGAGACATATTACTTATTAAGTCTACAGATGGTATATTTACTTATTAATTATACTGAGTCACACTGCATATTTATTTTGTTGATACTGAATAAAGAACAAAATGACAATGCTTGGTATGTATGTAGATTTGCATACTCCATGCAGTAACTTTGTTTTTGAGTTGTTTCAGTTGTATCTGACTCTTCATGACCTCATTTGGGGTTTTCTTGCCAGAAATACTGGAATGGCTTGCCATTTCCTTCTCCAGCTCATTTTACAGATGAGGAAACTGAGGCAAACAGGGTTAAATGACTTTCCTGGTGTCTCACAGCTAGTGTCTGAGGCTGGATTTGAACTCTGGAGTAGTCTTTCTGATTCCAAACCCAGTGTTCTATCCACTAGCCATTTAGTTGTCCAACAATAACTTAAGTCTACCAAAAGGTGCTGGTGTGTAGGTTAAAAGCCCATGCTTTGGTCAAACTGAACTACTTCCTATTCCATGAATGTGTTTGTTGATCCATTTATTAATTCATGCCCATGCCCATGATATTCCTTGTATATGTAATGTCCTTACCATCAGTCTTGACCTCTAGAAGTCCTTAGCCTTTGAGGCCATATTCTAAGGCCCATCCCTACAAACACATTTCAATCTCTCCTTCAAACTACTTCACTTATGGGACTTCTTATTTTCCATTTCTTATTATATAGACATATATAAATGTCTGATTTCCTCAATTAGAGAAATATACTTTTCCATTTGTCTATAATCTTTTGCCTGGACCTCTCTTCTAAATTATTACATTCTGCTTTATATAATTCATTTTGTACATACCATATCCCCTTATAGAATATAGGTTTTTTGAGATTATAGTGTCATTTTTTTTCACTTAGTATCCTCTTAGTCTAGCCATTTCAGCAAGTATTTGTTGGATCTAATTGAATTTATTTGAATTGAATAAGGTATAATCACTTTGATGAAAGAAAACAAAATGTGAGAGGATTGGAAATCACTGCAAACAAGAAACAACCAAAGGAAGTAGGTATGGTCAGGCTGGAGAAAGACAGATAAAGAGGGTAGTTGTCCTCAAATGTTTGAAAGGTCGTTGAGTAGTACAGGGATTAGGTTTATTCACCTTGTAGAGAACTAGGAATAATGGGTACATGAGGGGAGAAAAAGAAGACTTTTGCATTTAGCATGAGGAAAAAAAAATTTCTGATAATTAGTATTCTCCCAAAATGGCAGAAAATATGTATAGTGTTGTTCCTCAGTTGCCTGAAGAAGTGGATTCTCCTTCATTGGAAGATTTCTAAAATAAACTGATTGGAGATGTAGAGGGACTTTTTGATCAAACATGGGTTGGAATACATGATCAATGAGGGTTCCCTCCCCCAAATCTGAAGTCCTGTAAACACAAACCTAACATTTCCAAAACAGAACTTATTAAATGTTTTCCCGAAAATATATCTCTCTTCAAAATCTCTATATTTCTGTTGAGGATACTACAGAGTTCAGATTCAAGACAGTGGGGTACAAGTGTGAGAGAGTTCACTTAGACTCCTCTTTTAGCCATCAAGAACTTTATTAACATTAAAGCGCATGAACCTTTACTGTAGCAATGTGGCTGAGTAAAAGGCACTGATATTTTTTTTTGGGGGGGGGGGGACTAGGCCTATAAGGACAAAATCCTGACAGGGAGCTATACAGCCTATACATTTTAAAGTTTTTATGGTGGTTAAAGATTAAGGGCAGGAAGGTTTTTAGGGTTTTATGGTTGGTTAAAGATTAAGTTCGGGAGAGGACACAGGATAAAGGAGATAAAAGCAATTCTTTTGGTACAAGTTAAGAGAAAGTTTTATGAAATGTTAGCCTTAGCAATAAGAGAAGAAAAAGAAATTGAAGGAATTAGAATAGACAAAGAAAAAACTAAGTTATCAATCTTTGCAGATGATATGATGATAAACTTAGAGAATTAAGTAAAAAACTACTTGAAATAATAAACAACAAAAAAGTTTTGAAATTTCAAGGTAAGGGGAAAAGGACTTTAGAATGGTCTCAAGTTACAGGATGAGCTACAGAATGAGCCCCCCTGAGGAGGGGCCTCACTAGGGTACCGTTTGTATCCACATCACTACCTCAATCATTCTAGTTAGCCAAGTTTGAAACCTCAGTCATCCCTGATATTTCACTTTCCTTTATATCCTATATTTAATCAATTGCCAAGTCTTGTTGATTTTTTGTCCACAATATCTCTTGCATCTTTCCCATTCTCTCTATTCACATGGCCACCATGCTACTTCAGGCCCTCATTACCTTTTTGCCTTGACTATTATAATTAACCTCTTAATTGATCTTCCTGTTTCAAATATTTTTCTTCTTCAATCCTTTCTCTACATGGGTATCAGTGATATTCCTTAAAGTACGGATCTAAGCTACTCAAAAAGCTGACCAACTCCTCTATTTGGCATTCAGCTCCTTAACTTTACTCCAGCCTACTTTTATAGGCTTACAACTTAATCACACATTACTCCCTTTCATGCACTTGGTATTCTGGGCTCATTGGCCTACTTGTCCTGACTCATGTGTCACATCCCATAGCATATTTGCCTTCCTTACCTCTACCTCCTAGAATCTCTTAAAAACTCAGCTCAAATGATACCTCCTACATGAAACTTTCCCTGTATCATCAGTGACTAGTGCTCCTTGAAATGATTTTATAATTAACACATACCTATTTTGTAATTACTTAACTGTTTATATGCTGTTCCCCACCTCCAGTCTCCAATAGAATGTAAATCCATTGAGGGTTGGGATTATTTCATTTTTTTTCTTTGTGTTTCTTACACAAAGCAGTGTCTGCCACCTAGTAGGTATTTAATAAATATTTGTTGGTTAATGATTTATATATTTGTGTAGTGTTAAGCATACATAGGACCTTTGCACAAAGTCAATGCCCAAATGTTTGTTGAATTGAACTTCTGATTAATTGAATATTAATCTAATCAATAAATTGTTGTTTAGTTGCTTTAGTCACATACAACTCTTTGTGACCCCATTTGCGGTTTTCTTGGGAAAGGTACTAGAATGGTTTGCCATTTCCTCCTCCAGATCATTTAACAGGTGAGGAAACTGGGGCAAAGAGAGTTAAGTGACTTGCCCTGGGTCACACAACTAGTGAGATTACATTTGAGTTCATGGAGATGGATCTTTCTGACTCCAGGCCCAATAATCTATCTACTGCACCACCTACCTGCCCATTAATAAATTAGTAGACACCTATTAAATGCTTACTATATACCAGGAGCTATCCTAAGTACTGGAGATATTTAAGTACAAAGAATGAAATAATTACTGCTAGCAAAGACTTTATATTATAATGGAGAATAGAGCAAGTACATAGAATAAAGTAAACAACTAGAAATATATAGATCATAGTTAAATGTAAGGTAGTTTTAGAAGGAAAGAATCACAGTGAGTGGGTACTTCAGGAAGTCTTTATGCAGAAGATAGTTCTTGAGATTCGTCTAAAGGAAAAGAGAAACTCTGTGAAGTTAGTGTTGTTGTTCATCCTTTGTTCTCAAAGAGGACAATGACACCAGAAGGGTAATATCTATGAGATAGAGGAAAGGAGGGAGCACAATTTAGGCATGAGGGAAGACCAATGCAAAGCCATGAAGATAAGAGAAAGAGAATGTCATACATTAGGAACAGGGAGAAGGCTAGTTGGCTAGATTACAGAGTTTAGGAAGGAGAGTAATGTTTACCAAGCCTGGAAAGATAGGTCCGGGCCAGAGTGTGAACTATAGAGTCAATATAAATCTTGTCTGAGCTCTTGATGGTAAATATCAATAAATAATGTGGAAGCAACCATAACCATGAATCTGGATCTGGACCAATCTTGCAAAGATTTCATTGGAAAACAGCAGTGAGGTTTTATTTTATTTTCCCCCACATTTGTTCTTGGCATTAGTAGGATGGGATTGAATAAATGGTATACATAGTAATTTAGGGTCCTTTGAATGCCTCAGATCAGGAGAGATAGGGAAGTGTGAGGTTGGGGAGAAGGTCCTGGCTACACCCTAATATTCTCAGTGTTCATTCTACAACCTGTAACTTCAGAGCCATTTGGATTGTTCATTCATTGCGAATGCTCAGCCACCTTCAGGCCTATGGCAATAGATAAACAGTGGCAGGTAAAGGAGAGACTCAAGGAATCTTAAGAGATAGAGGCTGCCTTTCAAATCCATGCCATAGACCTCAGAATTCTGCAGTGGGCTGCCTCAGCATGAGGCAGCAGGAGATTCATAAATTGAATAGACAATTTTGAGCAGGAACTAAATGGCTCTCCTTCTTAGGCCCCTGGTTCCTTGTTTCTCTAAGGCAGCATATTTGTTTATAGGTCTTTCAAGAAAATGATATGCAAATTTGAAGATAAGTGAAACTTTAACTGCCTAATGAGGGAAATCCTAAGGTAAGGGATACTGATGGAAAGACCTTGGAAAGATGCGAAAGTGGTGCTGTTTAGTACAAGGTGCACCAGGCAGGGAATAAGCCAAGAATCAATATACAGTATTACTTTTAAATAGTTCTTTTAAAGTCAACATCTTCTCTGTGGGTGTGATTGATGCCTATAGGCACCTGGAGTTTGAATTATAGTCTATTCCAAAGTGTCATAGTATCTGTAGTTATTAGAGATGGAGAAACCTGTTTTTTTTGCAATCTTAGAATGTTAAAAGTAGAAGAGACTCTGGAGAGCCTCTACTGTAACCTTGGTATTTTACAAAAGAGGAAACTGAACCTAGAGAGTGGAAAAGGACTGTTTAAGGTCACATAGTTAATTAGTGACCTCTCCAGGACTAAGCCCCAATTCTTCTGCCTATTAGGCTAGTCTTTTTATTTTATTTTTTGCTTTTTTGGGGAGGGAAAGCAGGGCAATTGGGGTTAAGTGACTTGCCCAAGGTCACATGGCTAGTTTTTTGTGTTGTGTCTGAGGCCGGATTTGAATTCAGGTCCTCCTGATGCCATAGCCTGTGCTCTATTCACTGCGCCACCTAGCTACCCCCTAGGTTAGTCTTTTATCCACAACACCGTTAGCCTTTTTTCCATTGGATTCAGTGACTTGTCCTGCTAGTACTCCATTCTGCGGTTGGGGTATGATTGATGTGTGCAGACATCTTAGCTTCTAGGCAGAACAGGCAGAAGCCTACATGTTATGATTTGAGGTGCCTTGGGAATGCTTCCTTGTCTACACATATCTCCCTTGGCATCCTTCCAGAGTACCAAAAATTCTAGCTGTAGAGATTCATTTCTTCAAGGTAAGGCTTTAAATCTACAGAAGTGCTTTTTCAAAATGCTATCCACCAAAGGGGTGGTACATTAAGCTATTATTTAGTATTAATGCTTTAAATGGGATACATTTGCCATATTAAAGCATCATGATATAGTAAAAAGAATGCTGTATTTGAAGTAAAAAGATCTAGATTTCAGTCTAGACTTTGCCACTTTCTAGCTATGTGACATTGGGTAAATCATTTCAGCTCTTTTTTGCCCAAGTGCTCTTCTGGGAAATGGGGAAGAAAATGCTTGTGTTACCTGACCTACAGGGATGCTGTGAGATATGTGCTTTATAAACAAGAAGGTGCTGTAGTGGGTATTTCAAAAGTCTTAGTGTAATTTGAAGCTATTAAAGCTGAGACTTTTGGGACACCCTCTATAAATAAGAGTTAATAATTATGTAAAGTAAAAATATCTAAAGTAATATAAAATGTAAAGTTACATAAAAATAATTATGTAAGGTAAGAAAAGCTAATAATTATATAATGTAAAAAGTGCACAGCAGAGAGCAAAAGAAAACCAACAAAAAAGCAAGGAAAAGCTGGGCAGCTCTGAACACAGTATGTAGTATTTATTATATAGATTTTCTTGAAATGGAAATTTATTGTTTTATACTGAATCCTCCCCTGTGATCTGCTATGTCCATGGCAATGTTTTTTTTTTCTTATTTTGTATATATTTAAAATACAAATTCTATTTGGAAAAAATAAGACAGAAAAAATTATGCTATCACTAATGATGATAGTGGAAAGGTTTTATTGATCCATCAACTCTATACTCAACAAAGTTCCTAGGGTCCCTTATATCACATTGCATAGACAGTTGTCTATCCTGTCTATTTTTAAGGGCAACTCTGGGGGAGATTCTTGAAAGGTATAGAAAACAACAACATAGGAGACCTGCAAAAGTGATTTCTATCTTCAGGATATAGTCTAGTTTGCAAGATAAGCATGAAAACCACTTAAAGTTGCTGTGCGCTCTATATATTGTAGAACTTCCAAGAATGGCAAGATCAGAGCTGACTGGTCTTATAAGTGAAAGGCTTCATGGAAATTGAGAATTAGCTGGGTCTTGAAAGGTGAGTAGGATCTCTTTTGCCGTGAGAAAACTATTTGGTAAAAGAAAATTTAATGAAGGCAACAAAATGTTGGAGTATAGTCTGTTGACTGAGCAAAGTATGTCTGTATTATAGAATGGAAAGCTCTAGGTAATTAATGAATGCCATAAGAGGAATCTAGAGAATACCTTTGGGAATGTGATTTAAAAAGTGGACAGACACTGGGGTATTGTTAGGAAGACATGAAAACTATCTTTTCCTACTTAACCATTTTGTCCAGGGAAAGGAATAACTAAAATCTGAATTTAAGGAAGGAGATATGGTAATCAATCATTCAAAACGCATTTATTAAGCTCCTTCTATGTGCCAGACACTTTGATAAGTGATCAACAAAATGCCAAGTTTACTTCTGATTTCAGAGCTCACCTGAATAAACATCTGTTCATTTACAGAATTTTGTCCTTGATAATTTCTTATAAATAAATTTCTTATTTTATTCTGAACTTAAGAAATAAAACAAGCATTTCTATAACAAAGTAGCATAGAAAAACAGAGCTTTGCACCTGAAATTACAGAGCCATCATGTATGACTTACTATTCCTTTGAAATATACAACAAAGTTATCATATTACTATCCTTTTCCCCCTCTACATCCCCCAACCTAGAGATGGCTACCATTAGACATGAATACACACACACACACACACAGAACTTTCTCTGGATGCTAACAGCATCTTCCTTCATAGGATTCTTGTGGCTAATTTGGGTATTTATTATATAATGACTTGGTGGCTCAGAGATGTTCTTAAAAACAATACTGCTATTTTTGTATGCAATGTTCTTATGGTTGTGTTCATTTCACTCTTTATTATTTCATGCAGTTTTCACCATGCTTTTCTAAAATCATTGAGCTCATCATTTTGTGTAGCTAAGTTATATTGCATCCCATACATATACCACAATTTGTTTGGCAATTTCCCAATTGACAAACATTCCTACTGCTTCCAATTCTTTGCCACCACAAAGAGAGCCACTTTAAATGTTTTAAACATATATAACTTCTTTACTTTTTCCCTGGTCATCTTGGGAAACAGACTTAATAATGGTTTTGCTAGGTCAAAGGGCATAGACAATTAAATAACTCTTTGGGAATAATTTCAAATGTCTCTCCAAAATCGTTGAATCAGCTCACAGATCCACCAAAAATAAATTAAGGTCCCCAATTTTTCCACATCCCCTCTGACATTTGCCACTTTCTCTTTCTATCATTTTAGCCAATGTCCTTCATAATTTCCATTTCCTTTTCTGTGGTCTTCCCCCCAAAACTTGATGTACCCCAAATATACAGAAGGTAGCTATCACCCTAAAATTCTTTCCATGATTTTCTCCCCTATTTAGGGAAAGATTTAATAAATTTATTCAACTGATACCTCAAAAAGCCCATTATTCCATTCATGTTAGTATTTCCCCTATAGCTAGATATAGAATGCAGCCATTTCATATGCTTATTTAGTAATGTCCTAAGTATCTGTGACTAGGATAATATTGTTGGGTCATTACTAAAAAGTAATGCTATAAAATAAATTCAGTTGTCCAGGATGATGTCCTTTTAAAATTTACTCATAGCCTTATTTCTACCACACAACTGATCTTCTGACAATGGGGTTGAGTGAAGGGCTGGCTTTGTGGTTAGAACATGAGGCTAATAAATAAGAATTATGCAATGCCTGTCTTCCAAATACAAACTCTGTATTCTAAAGTCACCTGTTTGAGGACTTAACATGTAATCACACATACACACACACACATACACACTCACACTAGCACTTTTTTATTAAAGGCCAATAAATTTGACTCAAATGGAAGGAAGGATACATTTTTAATCAGAATGTTGCTAACATGTACAATCTTCTATCATGGGATTAGTAATGATAGCTTCACTTTTATAGAGGAGAATGGTGATAAGTGTTTAGATGGCATATTCTCTTTCTCCATATTATACATATACACACAGAAACACACATATACACATCTTATACCTTCATGGTTTCAGAATCTTCAAAGAAAATATTTCTGTCATGACTTCTGACTGTTCACAACATTGGAAAGTCAGCACGATACTTAGCTATGCCAAAGTTGTTAAACCCCAAAGTGACATTTCAATGGGCAAAGGTGCCCTTTCAACTTCTCTCTCTCTCTCTCTCTCTCTCTCTCTCTCTCTCTCTCTCTCTCTCTCTCTTTTGCTTTTTGGAGGGGGGAAGGCAGGGCAATTGGGGTTAAGTGACTTGCCCAAGGTCACATAGCTAGTATCTCTGAGGCTGGATTTGAACTCAGGTCCTCCTGACTCCAGGGCCAGTGCTCTATTCACTGTGCCACCTAGCTGCCCCTCAACTTTTCTCTTAAAACTGGACTTTGTTCCTCTCATTTCAGTGTCTACTCTCTAGGTAATATCTACTCTCTAGAACTCAGCCTCCAACATCTTTCCCATGTAACACCTAAACTGAACACCTCAAACATGATAGCTGCTAGGAGATCCAGCCAAAGTGGCCTTCTTGCTGTTACTCAGCCCCAACAGTCCATCTTCTCCTTCTGTACCCTTGCATAGACTCCCTACTATGTTCTGAATGTTCTCCCCCTCACCTACACTTCTTTGAATTCTATCTCCATCAAAAGTCAGTACATATGTAAGCTAATGTGTAATAGTTTTCCTGATCCTCTCCACTGGCTAATACTTTCCCCCGCTGAAATCCCCTTGTTTTTACTTTGTATATACATAGGCTTATGTACACACACACACACACACACACACACACACACACACACACACACACACACACACACACTCGTTCCCCTGAAGACAAGGATTGTTGTCTTTGTATCCCCAGCATCTAGTAAGTACAGTGCCTGTCAAGTAGTAGGCATTTAAAAACTGCTTACTGGTTGATTCAGGAGCAAGGTGGGGTGAAAAAACTACCATAGAGAAAATTCTAGAAGGTATCATTGCCTCAAAAGCTGCCCCAGTGCCCTGAACTTTGAAAGACAGAGTGAGGTGATTGATTCAAAAGATGTATAGGGCTTAAAGGTTGCTTGGAATTTTATCTTCACCTTATTGAAGAACAAGGTAGCACTTGTACTACTTATTGAATGCTAATAAATTTAGCTCGAGTGGAAGGAATGATATATATATATATATAATATACACACACATTTAATCAAAATATTGCTACCATGTACAATCTCTTAAAATGAGATTAGTAATGATAGTTTTACTTCTACAGGAAAAATTATAAGTGTCAGATGGCATGCTTGTATTTATGAGAAGACTTTGCCCTCCCAGTCACACTACATCTGACTTTTAGGTGCACGTTGAGGATAGTCTTATTGAAACTTACCAGCCAGATAACCATTCTTCAAAGATCAAGCATTGCTATTTGATTTGGAATTGACGGTGGCCTCAATTTCAAATATACTTGTCTAGCAAAAATGTCAGAAATGGTCTCTGACTCTTTCTTCTGCGTGCTTAATTGTTCCCTCGTTTGAAGAAGATATGATCTTTAAATGGATTTTTTGTATATAATAGGTTGACGACAAACATATGTTGAATTGAGTTGATTTAAAAAAAATAATAACTTTTTTATACACAGGGAATAAATACTCTTTTGGTACTCCAACTTCCATAAAGCAAGAGCACCTCAGAATGGTTTTAGTACACAACTGATGGAATTTGAGAGTTGGAAGGAACCTCAGTGCCCATTTAGTTTAACCCATATGAGAAAGGAATCCCTTATCCTATGGGAACACCTGTTGGAATGGTTCACAGTAAGATGTTCCTAATATCACATTTTATACTTTTTAAGACATTAAAAATTTACATTATTGATAGATCATTACTACTTAAAAAGCAGTCTTCTGCTAAGAAGAGTAGGTTTCCCAACTCTAGCTAAGCCAGAGAGAGCTCAATAAAAATTGAAGACAAATTCCGGCAAAGAACAACTATGCTTATTTGAGCTGAAATCTCAGAGTCATCAGGGAAGGGTGACAAGATAAGAAGTCAGGATAAGTTGGAAAGAGAATGGCTTAAATCCAGAGTTAGGAAAAGATGAAATGAAATGAAATATATATGTATATATTTTATGAGATCCTGAATAATATCTGGGTGAACATTTCTCAAAAATGTTATTTAAAATATAATTTTCTTTAGCATTCTCAGATGTAGTTGTTCTCTATAGTTTTTAAAATTAAAAACATAATTCAGTTTGACAAATTTTTATTAGTCTTACCTATTAAAGGGTAAGGTGCTAGGGATAAAAAAGGAAAATAATGAGAATGGTTTGTATATATTTTTTACTTTATCAAGTACTTTATTAACTTCTAATTTATCATTTCCACAAGATTTTGAGTTACAAATTTTCTCCCCATTTTTCCCCTGCCCACCACCCCAAAATAGGAATCCCACTGGATATCCCCTCCTCCAATCTGCTCTTTCCCATATCTTCCCCCATTTCCCCTCCGATTTTCCAGTAGGGCATGGTGGATGTCTATACCCCACTGCCTGTATATCTTATTTCCCAGTTATATGTAAAATAATTTTAATAATAATTATATATATATATATTAAACATTTGATTTTAAAATTTGAATTCTAGATCCCCTCCCTTCCTCCCTTGTCACCCACCCTTACTGGGAAGATAATTCAATATAGGTTGTACATGTGTAGCTATGCAAAACATTTCTGTAGTACATATATTGGAAAAGACTGAATTTCCCTCCATTGTGTCCCAGCTCCTACTTGTTCTATTCTCTTCTTTGGTCCTGTCCCTTTTCAAAAATGGCTGCTTCCAAATTCCCTCCCCCCAGCCTGCCCTGCATTCCATCATCCCCCTTCTTATCCCCTTCCCCCTACTTCCCTGTAGGGTGAGATACCCTATTTAGTATGTATGTTATTCCCTCACTAAGCCAAATTCAATGATAATAAGGTTGACCCATTCCCTTTTGCCTTCCTGTTCTTCCCCTCCATTGTAACCATTTTCCCTTGACTCTTCTATATGAGATAGTTTACCCCATTCTGTCTCTCCCCATCTCCTCTCATTATATTCCTCTCTCACCTCTTAATTTCACCTTTTAAGTATCATCCTTTACTATTCATTTGGTCCTGTGCCCTTTATCTATGTATACCTGTACACATATATACACACACTCACATATATTCATATGCCCATATACTCTATGTAGACAAATATATATATACATACATACACATACATACATATATGTATATACACATTTGTATATATATATGTGTGTGTATATATGTATATATATATACACATTTGTATATATGTGTGTATATATGTATGTATGTATATATGTGTATATATATATATATATATACACACACACACACATTTATATTCCCTTCAACTATTCTTATACTGAGAAAAGTTTCATAAGTTATAATTATCTTTTTTCCATATAAGAATATAAATATTTCAACTTTGATGAGTTCCTCATGATTTCTTTCCCTGTTTACCTTCTCATGCTTCTCTTGCTTCTTGTAGAATGTCAAATTTTCTATTCAACTTTGTTTTTTTCATCAAGAATGCTGAAAGTCCTTTATTTCATCGATGACCATATTTTCCCTTGAAATATGATACTCAGTTTTGCTGGGTAGGTGATTCTTGGTTTTAATCCTAGCTCCTTTGACCTCTGGAATATCATATTCCAAGCCCTTCAATCCCTCAGTGTAGAAGCTGCCAGATCCTGTGTTATCCTAATTGTGTTTCCACAATATTTAAATTATTTCCTCCTGGCTGCTTGTAATATTCTCTTTGATCTGGGAATTCCAGAACCTGGCTATACTATTCCTAGGAGTTTTCTTTTTGGGATCTTTTTCAGGAGTTGATGGGTGGATTCTTTCAACCTCTGTTTTGCCCTCTGGTTCTAAAATATCATGGTAACATTCCTTGAGAATTTCTTGAAGGATGATTTCTGGGTTCTTTTTTTGATCATGGCTTTCAGATAGTCCTATAATTTTTAAATTATCTCTCCTGGATCTATTTTCTAGGTCAGTGGTTTTCCCAATGAGATATTTCACACTGCCTTCTACTTTTTTGTTTGTTTGTATCTGTTTAATAATATCTTGATTTCTCATAAAGTCATTAGCTTTCATTTTCTCCAATCTAATTCTGAAGGAATGATTCTCTTTAGTAAGCTTTTGAAGTTCTTTTTCCATCTGGCAAATTCAGTTTTTTAAGACATTCTTCTCCTCATTGGATTTTTGGACCTCTTTTGCTATTTGAGTTAGTCTATTTTTTAAGGTTTTATTTTCTTCAGTCAGGTTGTTGACTCTCACTGCATCATTCTCGTTTCTCTTTCCAATTTTCCTTCACTTCTCTTATTTAGTTTTCAAAATCCCTCTTAAGGCCCTCTATGGCCTTTTACCAGCTTATCTTTTTCTTGGAAGCTTTTGGTGCAGCAGTTCTGACTTTCCTGTCTTCCTCCTGTTTCATGCTTTGATCCATTTTGTCCCCAAGATAGGAGTGTAAAGTTGGATTGGTCTGCTTGCTTTGCTTTCTTTGCTTGCTCACATTGTCCCTCAATTACTTGACTTTTGAGCTTTTTGCCACAGTAGGACTCTGCTACCAGACAGGGGAGCTTTGTTCCAAATCACTGGCATTTTCTTAGCTGCTGGAGCTGTTAGTTGGGTGCCCTCTGTGAGCTTCCACATGCTCTGGCAAGCTGGTCATGTATCCCAGGACCTCCACCCTAGATCACAAACCAGATCAAAGCAGGTTAAAGCAAGAGTGATTACCACTCAGACTGGTTGCTTGTTCCCCCTGACATCTGCAAGCCAGGACTTGAAGCTGCCATGTGGGAATGGCTGCACAATCACAGCACCTTAGCAGCTTCTCTCTCCAGGGGGTAAAGGCCAGACCACTCTCCCAAACTACCAGATCCCAAAGTCCATACTGCACTGATCTCTCACTTTGTCCTTAGAATCTATGGGTTGACAATTCTGGAAACTGACACACAGCTGCTGGTGATCTGACAGTCCTCCAGCTGGTGGCTGGTTGTGGCCACCCTGGGGCTAAAACCCGAGGCTCCCACGGGGCTGGTCTGGGCTCCCAGAAGGCTGTATGGGCTCCTTCCTGCTGGCCTGCTGGACTGTCTTTAGCAGGAAGTTAGCTTCTGTCTGTCATTTTGTGGGTTCTCTAGCTACAAAGTTTGTCTAGAGTAATTTTTTACATGAATTGGAGGAGGTGGAAGCTGGAGCTGCATGGAAGTTCTGTTTCTACTCTACCATCTTTGAACGGTTTGTATCTTCAAAGCATTTATGTTCCTGGGGTCTAATTTTTAATTAGCTACAGAACTTTGGACGAGTCATTTGACTTTTCTGCACCTCAGTTTCTTTCCTTGAAGAATGAGTTGGAAGATGGCTCAAATTACCAATAGGATACCTTTTAGCTTTAACACTGTGACTCTATTATGTCTTCCCTCCCAGAATCAAGACTAATAGCTTGTCACACAGTCCAGCTTTGGATAATACCAAACATAATATTTCCCATTTCATTGGTATATTACTTATGTCTGTCCAACCAAACTATAAATTCTTTGAAATCAGGGATCTTGTCTTTTTCATTTATATTTATTGCCACAGTAGGACTGTATTTAGGAAATCTCTAGTACATGCCCAGCCCTCTGCAAGAGAAGACATCTATAGTCTATGCCCTCAGGGACCTGACAGTCTAAAGAGGAGAAGAAAAAAAAAACACACTTGTAACAATCATGGAACAGTACCCTAGATCTAAAGGTCTACTGATCTTGCTATATTTTCATTGCCCCAGCTTCCAAAGTTTTAATATCTCTCCCCATCTCCTCACCTGATATTATTATAGAGTCAAGGGATAACATACTATGTTAAAGATAGTCACTCATAAGAGAAAGAGAATTGCCCTAAAGGTTGAATCTCAACATCTCCAGCTATAAAATGACAATTGAATGTGGTAGTTGGAAGAATGCTAGCCTCAGATTTAGGAAACACCTAGATTCAAATTATACTTCAGATACATTGTTGTTATTGTTGTTTGTCCTTCATTCTTTTAAAATTATTGTTAATTTATTTTAGTCTATTCATTTCTCATAAGATTTTGAGTTCCACATTTTCTCCCCATCTCTCCCCTCCCCCCAGCCCCATGATGGCATGCATTCTGATTACCCCTTCTCCCAGTCTGCGCTCCCTTCTATCACCTTCCTATCCACCATCCCCCTCACTTTCTTGTAGGGCAAGATAGATTTCTATACCCCATTGTATATCTTATTTCCCAGTTGTATGTAAAAACAATTTTTAACATTTATTTTAAAACTTTGAGTTCCAAATTCTCTCCCTTATTCTCTCCCCACTCACTCTCATTGAGAAGTTAAGCAATTCAGTATATTATACATATGTAGTCATGTAAAACACATCCGTTATAGTCATGTTGTAAAAGACTATATTTCCTTCCATCCTATTCCCCCTCCATTTATTCTGTTTTCTCCTTTGACCCTGTCCTGTTTCTAAAGTGTTTGCTTCCTACTGCTTCCTCCCCCAGTTTACCCACTTTTCTACTACCCCCCCATCCTCTTCCTCCTACTTTCCTGTAGAGTAAGATACCCAATTGAGTATATATGTTATTCCCTCTTCAAGCCAAATCTGAGAGGAAGTTTTCTCTCATTCTTTCTCACATCCCCCTTCTTCCCCTCCATTGTGAAAGCTTTTTCTTGCCTCTTTTATGTGAGATAATTTAATCCATTCCATCTCTCCCTTTTTCCTTCTCCCAATATATTCCTCTCACCCATTAATTTTATTTTTTAGATATCATCCCTTCATATTCTACTCACCCTGTGCCCTCTGTCTATAAATAGATAGATGGATAGATAGATATAGGTAGATAGATTCCCTCCAACTACCCTAATACTGAGAAAGGTCTCATGAGTTACAAATATCATCTTTTCATTTTCAGCTTTAATAAATCCCTTCTTATTTCTCTTTCCTATTTACCTTTTCATGCTTCTATTGAGTCTTGTATTTGAAAGTCAAATTTTCTATTAAGTTCTGGTCTTTTCATCAAGAATGCTTGAACATCCTCTATTTCACTGAATGTCTATTTTTTCCCCTGAAGTATTATACTGTTTTGCTGGGTAGGTGATTCTTGGTTTTAGTCCTAGCTCCATTGATTTCTGGAATATCATATTCCAAGCTCTCTGATCCCTTAATGTAGAAGCTGGTAGATTTGGCATTATCCTTATTGCTTTTCCACAATACTTGAATTGTTTCTTTCTGACTGCTTGCAATATTTTCTCCTTGACATGAGAACTCTGGAATTTTGCTACAATATTCCTAGGAATTATCCTTTTGGTATTTCTTTCAAGAGGTGATCAGTTATTCTTTCAATCTCTATTTTACCCTCTGGATCTAACTATCAGGCAGTTTTCCTTGAGAATTTCTTGAAAGATGATGTCTAGGCTCTTTTTTTTTAAATCATGGCTTTCAGGTAGTCCAATAATTTTAAAATTATCTCTCTTGGATCTATTTTCAATGTCAGTGTTTGTCCTTCATTCTTGATGAGAATGAATGACATCAGGAAGGTGATGACTTGCAAGTGACCTGGATTTAAGTGAGACAGAGCTGGGCAAAGCCATCAACCTCACTCTCTCCTCCAGAGTCATCTGGTTCTAATGGTAAGATGGATCAGAGTGACTGGAAATGACACCAGAATCAATGGGAGACCTTGGCCTTTTTAAGTTAAGGTCTTTCTCAGGTCTCAGTTTGTCTGAAGCAACACTCATTCAGTGATTTAAGGCTAGGTAAGAAATGAGGCAAAAGGGGTGGCTAGGTGGTACAGTGAATAGAGCACCTGCCTTGGAGTCAGGAGGACCTGAATTTAAATCCAGCCTCAGACACTTAACACAAAACTAGACATGTGATCGTGGGCAAGTCACTTTACCCCAATTGCCCTACCTTCCCCCCTCCAAAAAGAAAAAGAAGGAAGGAAGGAAGGAAGGAAGAAAGGAAGGAAGGAAGGAAGGAAGGAAGGAAGGAAGGAAGGAAGGAAGGAAGGAAGGAAGGAAGTGAGGCAAAAGATGACCTGGTTTGCCTACTCAAAAAAGAAAAATCAAACAGGGAGGGGAAGACCCTCAGATAGATCCAACAATTGCAGTTTACATTCATTCTGAGCCTTCAAAACCCAAACAATGACCAGGTGAGACTTGGGTTGGTACATATTATTGACCAATCAATGAGAGCCAGAGTGATTTGGGTTTAAGGCAAGGTCAAGTAGCTCTATTTGAATACCAATAGGCTTCTTCAAATCCCAGTTTTCCAGTGCTCTGTTTCAAGAAATCATAAATGACACATGAGACAAAAGAGTTAATTGCTAGGGTTCGTTTTTTTAATGATAGAATAAATAAGTAGGGAAGAGAAAAGATCTAGCCCATAAACCCCAAGATATCTTGTAAGGTTTCAGCAACCAGATTTTATATTACTTTGTGCAGAGCAACCACTTCAGATATATTATAACTGTAGACAAATCACTTAATATACCTGAACCTCAGATTTATTATCTCTAAAATGGATATAATAAGAGTACCTGCTTCACAGGGGAATTGTGAGGATCAAATTTGAAAGTATGTAAAGTACTTCAAAAACCTTAAAATTCTACATAAATGTTAGCTATTACTGTTGTTATGGTTATTGTTCTTATTACTACTATGATTGGTATTATTTCTTAATGTGTAAGAGTTCCAAAATACTCTATTTGTTATCATTAGAGAGTTTTAGAATATTATTATCTTTCATTATATCAGCCTCACAAGAATGGGCAGTCCCCAAATATCCCACTTTGCCTCAACAATCCATCATGGCTCAGTCACCCTGGAGTTTATCTAATTCCTTTTTAAAGCCTCTCAAATTTTTTAGTCTATAGTATTTTTTTTTTGATTGCTGAGTTTCACAACCATTTTTGAAGTAGGACTTTTTCTTTCATCATTAAAAATCTACCTTGTTCAACTTCATAGGATCCCCTAGATTAAAAGGCTAATATGTGAGTGGGTGGAAAAGGTCTCATGTATTAGCCATTCTAGAATCATGAGTATAGATATTTTCCCTCATTTTAGCCCAATTTTCAGGAAAAAAAAATTTGGTATTGGAAAGGGCAGGGTCATTTCAAGACAGAGCCTATCTTAAAACCTGCAAATATTAGGGCAAAATCCCACCAAATATTCAAATGCTTTCCTTTTACTCCTTATCTCCTAGACTTTAATACAATATTTATATGAATAAAAATCTTGGGGCACCTTGGTGGTGCCATCAGTAGAGCACCGGCCCTGGACTCAGGAGGACCTGAGTTCAAATCCAGCCTCAGACACTTAACACATACTAGCTGTGTGACCTTGGGCAAGTCACTTAACTCCAATTGCCCTGCTCTCTCCCCTCCAAAAAGTAAAAAAAAAAGTACTTCTGGAATTTTAATTAGGTCAAACTTATTGATTCCTAAATACAGTTGATATTAAAATGAGGTAACAGCAACAGAATGTTGAGAAGAATTGGAGGTGGGTGGCTCTGTAGGAGGCATCTCAGTGGTATATTTGCACAGTAATCATTTGGCAATAAGCAAAAATAGGAAAGCAAATAATAAATGCTATGGGAAATCTCAATATTGAGGAAGCAAACATACTTAGGAATGTTTGGTGGAGATATTAGAACTTTGACACAAAGTTCCAATAGCCCAAGCAATGTTCAGTTTCTGGTTTCTTCTGAAGATCTTATTTTATTTATTTCATAGAATTTATTTGTGTTAGAATCATAAATTGATTGTTTTAAGGGACCTCAAAAATCATCTAGTTCTAATCCTACCCATCCCTTACATGTAGCACCCCAACAAAGCTATGCCAGATTTAAAGTACTCTGTTGATCCACATGTATTCAGAATCCTAGCTCATGAACCCCTACTGGTATGTTTGCTTTTACTATACAGCTAGAGGACATAGTCATTCAAAACAAAGGCATATACTGAAATTGCATAACTAAAAAAACAAACAAACAAACAAAAAAACTAATAATAGAACTTTGCCCTTAAAACTGACTCTCTAAGTTCTCTACCCTGCTTTTCTCATTCTATCTCCCTCTTCCTTTTCCCATTTCCTTCCTTATTGCCCTGTTCCTTTCCCTCTCCCCTCCCTTCTCCAGTTGATAGATGGGTGCCATGTAGAAGACATAGTAACTTCCTATTTCTCTCTGAAGGTCTGTCTGAAGTAACTCTCTATTGCTCTTCATGATAGATGACATTTTATATCCTTGGAACAGATGTTATTGAAGCTACTTCTTGAAGCTTTAAAGTACTATATCAATGTGGATTATTACTATTATTATTATTATTGACAAACCATTCTTCTGTGTTTAATGGCATTCAAATAGAAATAGCCCTTGAGCAAATAGTTATTCTAGTCTTGTTCATTTATATTTAATGTTATATGAAACATTGAACAGGTGAATAATTACAACTGTTTTTAGTAGTAGAAGTATTAGGAAAATAAGCTCATCTTCTATAGGCTCACTTGAAAACATCACTACAATTCTAGTAGAAAACAGGATAACAAGAATGATAGGAACCTTATCCTGTTCCACCATGATTTTGATCCCTCTGCCAGGTATCTATGTTTTGAAAGCTTTTCATTATACATGATTTAGTCATAATGAGTATTTGGTATGATGTCATCTACTAAAATAGGCTATTCTTAAATTTTTAGAGATCAGTGTTATATCTGGGGTTATGACGGGCAACCAATTTGGTGTCTGATAATGATCTAGTTTCAGTATTTTATTGGTTGAGTTAAATATATTTGTAGTAAGGGATTCAATTCTTGTAAAATCAGTAAGGTTGTGCTGTATAATTCTAGTCACAAAGCACTGTCTTACTAGATATTCACTAGTTGCTAAATTTTTATAGACTATGTGTGTTGCATAGTTTCTACTGTTTCCTTATATGATCTGCACTGGTCATTAATTCTGAAAACCTTAATGATAATCCTTATGTAATTTCTGGTGGCAATGGCCTAGCCCTGAATTGTCTTCAGTGTCTCCACTTCATAAAGATATCTCTATGGCTATCATTTCTTAGAAGTGTTTCCAAAGTATATTGTTACATAATATCATATATGATATATTTTCAATATTACTAATCATCTTCCTTTTTGGTGCTGATCTTTCTATTACTTTAGAGTAATGGGCTTTATATTTTATTAATACATATGTGTATATGTGTATATACATATATATGTATATATATATATACATACATACACACATACACACATACACACACATTCATGTATTAGGTTCCAAAACTGTTATGGGCCATTATCCAGTTTGTAAAGTGCTCATTAAGACTGGTATTGCATAGGTCTTCATTGTCTTGTTTTATTCCCATTGAGTTTTGATTTTTAATAAATGATTTTAAATAATTTAGGTTTTTAAACTTTTTTCTCTTCATACATTATGTATTTTTAGATTTCATCATTCATTTTATCTAATCAAGGTTTAGGATGAAGATATGTTTTATAGTTGCCCTGCACTTGCCAACCATGCATTGTTTTGTGTCTTGAAACTAATAGTACTGTTGACAAAATACAAAAGAGGTCCTTGCCAATAACTGGTAACATGTCTAAATTTGTTACGATACAATACAGGTGTGTAATGAAAATATTCATGTTTTCAACTGATTCCATGTCTTCAATTGATTTCATGACCATTTGTAGTTTACCCGCTTTAGTGATCTGCTTCATCTGTGCTAAAGAATTTCTAACAGGTGAGATAGTGGTATTTCTGATTTTTCTACTTTCTCTTACATTCTTCTGATACTAGTAGACAAAGGAGCACCACCCATTCTGATATCCTCCATGTCAAACTAATTATCAAAATGGTTTTGCAAAGAGCAAGCCTAAAGACTATTTCTTTGCCTCTTAGACACAGTTGTGTCATTCTGACTAGGGTGCTAATCGGTGCTTTCTCTGGAACCCATTTGGCAATCATTTCTAAGCATTCCTGCTCTGACCTCATGGTTACCCTAAAAAGTTGTAGAGATCATAGTGTCACCACTGTATGTCACCCTGCTATTCTACTTTGCCATTCTCTCCTACTCTCACAATATAGAGAATGGGTTGAACTTTGAGGACGTTTACATTATTGTGAATGTTAAAATCCATCAATCAACAAGTCTTTGATGAGTACATACTGTGTGCCAGCAAAGCTTCAAATCCTTATTTTGAAATATGCATAAATATTCCTAGGTCTATACAAAGCTGGAGGATGAGGTGGGCATGGAGACAAAGAATGGACACAAAGTTGGGGAGTGAGTTCATATGTCATTTGGGGACAGAGGAATAATTGTAGTGAGCAGTGAGAGAAAAATTGAAGGCCACAAAAATCCAGTGCTGTAAGCTGTAACCCTATAACTCTAAGAATCAAAAGTCAGTTCAAAGGGAAATATAAGAATTTTTCAGATCTGCTTAATTTAATCAGTCTATCTAGCACAGAACTCACATCCTTAAAAATTATCAAGGGAAAAAAGGCATTTATTTACTCAATTTTCATTGCTGCCAAAAACATGTTACTCTGTGATGTAAAGGAACTAAAAAGAAGGTATATTCAAAATAATGATTTGTCTTACAAAAGAAGGGAAAATAAGGGCCCAGAATCATTTAATGATAGAATTATGTTTGGAGTCTGTCTCACAAACATGTGCCAAGACATCTGAAAGTGATTGAACCACAGAAAGTATAGCAATCCTCCTCCTACCCCACCTCCAATGCTCCCTATGTAATCTTTCTTGAAGTTAGTTTATAGAAGGAACATCTGATTGTACGTTAAAAAGACTGCAATAAAGAACCTTATAATTCACACGAGAACTGCTTCATGGAACAATCTTAAATTAGTATGTGGTGGAGATGCAAATTGCTATGTGCCATATATTAAATCCGTTGCCATAATTTTCTTCATAAAGTCAGTAAATAGGAAAGCGTTATTTATCCCCTTGTCAAATCCAAATGAAGCTGCTGGCTGGGAATCCTTCCTATCACCTGCTTCTGGGGGATGCTAACTGTCCCAGAGAAATATGAGGTTCCTGGCTAACATGAGGTGAGTCTCATAGTTTGAGTGGAGGGCTGTTGATAGAAGAGACCTCCTCCCTGAGACAGTGCCTGGCTCCATTGTCCCAGGGAGAGGAAAACAGGACTAATCTGGGCTCTATCAAAAAGTAGTTTCCTGACACTACACAAAGATGAATTAAAACAGCTTCTCAGCAGACCCAGCAGACCTTAGCTGCTGAGACAAAACAGAAGCAGGGAGCATCTCAGAATAGCTTTCTGGATGATTTCCTTTCAGCCAAACTCCCTTGCAAAAGAGTTATCAAAGAAAACAGCTCATAATTTGTCAGTTTGGAATGACTTCCCCCAAGTGACTCTGAGACTTCTGTGCCATCGTTCTGACAGCCTTCTAATTACCACCAGACTAGAGAATGAGCTACATTAAGCTGGACAACCATCAATCCAAATTTATTCATAATATTCCTGGAGATGCATTCATTGTGATATTTCAGGCTAGCTCTCTGGTGGGGGAGGCTTTGACAGCTTCAATTTATGGGATATTTGTATACCTATAGATTGACTGGAAGCAATCGTGCCCTAATTAATAATCCTAGTTGCTACTAGACTCAATTAGTATGTATTGCGAATTTTCTCCAGATACCAGAAGATTATGGATTTAAAGCCAAACAATCCTCAGAAGTCATTTTTAGTTCAAACTCCTCATTTATAGGTGAAGAAACTGAGGCCCAGGGAGGTGAAATACTTTGTCAGAGGCCACAAAGGTAATAAACATCAGAGGTGTTATTAGAACCCAGGTAACCTGGTTCAAGTGAGCTCTCTTTCTACTTTATCATAAGTTACATTGGAGTTATATTCTCAAATTGTATTCTCCATCACAGGACTTTTATTCTCCTGTTTAATTCTCCTATTTAATCCCCAGGCCAGTTTCCTCACTGATCCATGTGCCATTCATGTTCATTCATGTTTCTGTTCTTTCCCCATTCCTCTCTGAAAAAAGCGAGCCCTTTGGAGGCCAGAATTATCTTATTAAGTGTCTGCTACAAGCCAGGAACTATGCTAAGCCCTGAAGGTAAAAAGAAGAACAAAAACAATCATTTTCCTCATAAACTTTACCATCTATTGGGGGAGAGAACAAGTAAATGAAAATTTAAATACAAGATCTCCACAGAGTAGGTAACTTTAGAGGGGAAGGCTCTAGAAGCTGTGCTATCTGGGTGGGCAAAGTTGGAAAAGGTCTAATGAAGAAAGTTGTATTCAAGCTGAATCTTTTCTTTTAAAATTAAATTTTATGTTTATTTTTAGTTTACATTTATTTCCACAAGATTTTGAGTTATAAATTTTCTCTCTGTCTTTCCCCTACCCACCACCCCAAAACAGCGATCCCACTGAATACCCTTCCCCCAGTCTGCTCTTTTCTATATGCTCCGCCATCCCCCCTCTGACTTTCTGGCAGGGCAAGATGGATCTCCATACCCTAGTGACTATATATCTAATTTTGCATTTCCATGTAAAAAATAATAATGGTAATTTTTTTAAACATTTGATTTTAAAACTTTGATTCTTCCCTCATCAGCCACCCTTACTGGGAAGATAAGCAACTCAATATAGTTTATACATGTGTAATTATGCAAAACATTTCCATAGTGGATATATTGTGAAAGACTGACTATATTTCCCTCCATCCTATACCACACCCCAACTTGTTCCATTTTCTACTTTGACCCTTTCCCTTTTCAAAAGTGCTTCTAACTACTCTCTTTCCCCCAGTCTGCCCTCCCTTCCATCATCCCTCCTCTTATCCCCTTCCCCCTACTTTCCTGAAGGGTAAGATACCTAATTTAGTGTGTATGTTATCCCCTCCTTAAGCCAAATTCAGTGAGAGTGAGGTTGACCCATTCCCTTTTGCCTTCCTGTTCTTCCCCTCCATTGTAAAAGTTTTCCCTTGCCTCTTTTATATGAGATAATTTACCCTATTCTATCCCTCCCTATCTCCTCTCATTATATCCCTCTCATCTCTTTATTTTATTTTTTAAATATTATCTCTTCCTATTCAAGTGATTCTGTGCCTTCTGTCTATGTATACCTGTAGATATATATACATACTCACATATGTATTCATACATCCATATACCCTCCTCTATAGACATATATATGTATATACACATTTATATTCCCTTCAACTATCCTTATACTGAGAAAAGTTTCATAAATTACAATTATCATTTTTTCCATGTAGAAATGTAAATAGTTCAACTTAGATAAGTTCCTTATGATTTCTTTTCCCTGTTTACCTTCTCATGCTTCTCTTGCTTCTTGTATTTAAATGTCAAATTTTCTCTTCAACTCTGGTTTTTTCATTGAGAATGTTTGAAAATCCTCTATTTCATTGAATGACCATATTTTCCCCTGAAACATGATCCTCAGTTTTGCTGGGTAGGAGATTCTTGGTTTTAATCCTAGCTCCTTTGACCTCCAGAATATCATATTCCAGACCCTTCAATCCCTTAATGTAGAAGCTTCTAGATCTTGTGTTATCCTGATTGTGTTTCCACAATATTCAAATTGTTTCTTCTTGGCTGCTTGTGACATTTTCTCCTTGATCTGGAAACACTGGAATCTAGGTATAATATTCCTAGGAGTTTTATTTTGGGGGTCTTTTTCAAGAGGTGATGGGTGAATTCTTTCAGTTTCTTTTTTGCCTTTTGGTTCTAAAATATCTGGGCAATTCTCCTTGAGAATTTCTTAAAGGATGATTTCTAGGCTCTTTTTTGATCATGGCCTTCAGGTAGTCCAATAATTTTTAAATTATCTCTCCTGGATCTATTTTCCAGGTCAGTGGTTTTTTTGATGAGATATTTTACGTTGCCTTCTATTTTTCCATTTGTTTTGATCTGTTTAATAGTATCTTGATTTCTCATAAAGTCATTATTAGCCTTCATTTGCTCCAATCTAATTCTGAAGGAATTATTCTCTTCAGTGAGCTTTTGAAGTTCTTTTTCCACCTGGTAAAATTCAGCTTTTTAAGGCATTCTTCTCATTGGCTTTTTGGGCCTCTTTTGCTATTTGAGTTGGTGTATTTTTTTTTGAAAGCAATTGGGGTTAAGTTACTTGCTCAACGTTACACGGCTAGTCATTATTTATGTGTGGGTGCTCATTTTCTGAGGCCAAATTCGATCCTGGGTCATCCCAACTCCAAGGCTGGCGCTCTTACTGCGCCACCTAGCCACCCCGAGTTGGTGTATTTTTTAAGGTATTTTCTTCAGTCAGGTTGTTGACTCACTTTTCATGATTTTCTTGTATCATTCTCATTTCTCTTCCCAATTTTTCCTCCATTTCTCTTACTTGATTTTCAGAATCCTTCTTGAGTTCCTCCATGGTCTGTAACCAGTTCATATTTTTCTTGGAAGCTTTTCATGCTAGAGTTCTGACTTTGCTGTCTTCCTCCTGTTCCAGGCTTTCATCGTTTTTGTCCCCAGAAAAAGAATCTAAGTTTCTATGCTTGCTCATGTTGCCACTTGACTTTTGAGCTCTTTGCCACAGTAGAACTCTGCTTCCAGAGAGGAGAGCTTTGTTCCAAATCACTGGGGTTTTCGTAGCTGCCTGAGATATTAGTTGGGTGCCCTCTCTACAGATACCACAAGCTCTAGCTCACTGGTCACACACCCCAGGACCTCTATCCATAGCCAGGCAGGTTAAAGCAAAAGCAATTACCCTCTGAATGGTCACTTGGTCCCCGTACAAACCTCTGAAGCATTCCCTGCATCTCTGCTGCTTCTTGCTCCGAGGGTAGGAGCCAGACTGTGCCTCAGTCCCCCTCAGTTCCAACAGAGTTCCACACTAACCTTTTACTTTGTCTTTGGCATTTATGGGTTGATAATTCTGGAAACATCCACAGCTGTTGATGATCCACTTTCCTAAATTCAGCTCCAGCTGCTACTGATTGGCCCCCTTTTGGCTAAAACTTTGGGCTCACTCGGACCTGGGCTGGGCTCCCATTGCACTGCAATGGACCCTTCCTATGGGCCTCCCGGGCTCCCTTCAGCGGGAGCTATGTTTCTCTCTGTCACTTTGTGGGTTCTGTAGCTCTAAAATTTATTTAGAGTCATATTTCATGGGTATTTGAGGTGGTTATGGGGAGGGGTTCACAGAGTTTTCCTGCTTTTATGCCACCATCTTGTCCTCCCTTCCCCTCCACCAAGCTGAATCTTGAAGTAAGCCTCTATGAGGCAAAGGTGGTAAGGGAGAACATTCCAGGCATGGGGACAGAAGGCCATGTTCCCATGGAGATAGGAGATGGGAGTTTGCTTTTAATTTTGTATCATAAATATACATGTGTGTATGTATGTGTATATATATATACATATATGTGTGTATGTGTGTATGTACATACATATATGTGTATGTACATGTATACACATGTATACATATATAATTTTATTATATATTTAAAGGAATTGCAAGTTGTACATAACAGATTTATAATTTCATGTGCAACCATCTTTTATGTTACAGAAATGCTTGCTTTAATTCCATAAATTAAAAATAAAATAACTTTCAAAAAAAGTTTGTATACCCAGCACTTAACAAAGTATATGGCATATAGCTAATTGTTAATAAATGATGATTAACCCAGGATCATAGATCTGGAGCTGCAAAGGGATTTCGGAGGTCATCTTGTTTGGTCCCTTCCTTCTACAGAGGAGGAAGTAAAGATTAGAAAGTTAATGTGATGTGCCCAAGACCACTCAATTACTAAACAGAAAGATTATAATTTGAATTTAATGGAATCCTTATCCTTTTTTTCCTGCCTGGAATGCCATCCTTCCCCTCCTCCTCTTTTCTAAATCCATTCATCAAGACCCTGGTTCAAGCATCTTTGGGTTCTCTGGAAAGTCTTCTCTATTCCATATCACAGTGATCTCTTCTTTCTAGACACCCTTTTATTTTTAAATTGAGAGTCACAAAATGTAACACTGAAATTGTTCTCTAATTGGTGGGAGTGTTTTATTTTGCCCAGCTAGCCAGTGAACTACCAGAGGTCAGGGATCCAGTCCTGGCTTCCTCTTACCACAGCAGGTACACAATAAATAATTAAAGTCTATCAGAACTGGAAAAGATGTAGAGATTGTCTAGTTCAACAACTTCATTTCTCAAATGATGAAACCGCAGCTGAGAGGCATGGAGTCAGAGGCAACTTCAGGTCTTGAAGTTTGGTTGAAAAGGAAAGAAATTAGTGTTGAATAAAGATATAGGCACATTAAAGAAAGAACAGGTTTCAGATTAAGATGATGAGTTTGATTTTAGACATGTAGAGTTGTTGGCTAAATAAATCGAAGGATTCACATTGACACAGCACTAAACCAATCACAGCAGACTTATTTGTCAGTTCAAAAGTATGTGTAAAGTGTCTGCTTTTCACAAGCTATCCTAAGTTCAGGAGATAGTGACCTCTCAAAATATACTCCCTACTCTCTCGAAGAAGCTTATGTGATTCAAGGTTGAGTGTTTTCTTATTGATCCTACCTACTTTGGCATTTTTATCAGCTTCTCCAATTACTACCTACCATATATGTTTCTTACTATGTAGTCCTGTATATGTGAACTATGTGAGATTTTTGAAAGCTAGTAGCATTAAGTTTTAGTGTTTAAAAACTAACCATGGATCACTAGTTAAAAAGTCATATATACAGCAACCTAAAAAAAAATCAGAGGCCTAAATTGTAGAGAGGGCATGTGATGAGACACAGAACCATTCATTGCATGGGCAGTGTCATGGATATCAGATCCCTAAGTGTCAAAAATGTTTGTCTTTTTTTTTTTTTTTTGAGGGTGAAGGCAGGGCAATTGGGGTTAATGTGACTTGACCCAAGGTCACACACCTAGTAAGTGTTAAGTATATTAGACTGGATTTCAACTCAGGTCCTCCTAACTCCAGGCCTGGTGCTCTATTCACTGTGCCACCTAGCTGCCCCTTGAATCTGAGCCTAAGTGTCAAATGGGTTTTAAGAGTATTTATAGGCCTTCAGAAAATTAGAAGTAATTGTATTTAGCAAAAACTCATTTGTTAAAATTGGAAACTATCAGATAGCATCTGGGTGAGCTTCTTCTCCATACCACCGTCTTCTTTGTCTCTCTAGCAGCCTGTCTCCCCTAACATGACCCCAGAGTGTCCTCTCTAGAAGCATCCTTACATAGATATAACAGGATCTCTATCTCCCTCTATGAGACTGCCTCAATGTGTGACCCCCTCACAAAGCAAAACAAAACACATCTCACAACTAAGGACCCTTTATGTGACTTGTACATAGATAGTAAAGAACTTTCTGATCACTGAGGTAAGGAGATAGTAGACTTTAAATTCTTTTATAGCAGGAGCTATTTTTCTTTTCTTGAATACCAAATACCAAGCACAGAGCTTTATACAGAGAAGATGCCTAATAAATAAGTGGTGAAGTGGATAAATTTATGGCCCTGGAATCTGGTAGACCTGAATTAAAATGTGACCTTAGGCAGTTAGCATCTGTAAGGCCCTGGGCAAGCCATTTAACCTCTGCCTCAGTTTCCTCAACTGCAAAATGAGGATGATAAGAGCAGCTACCTCACAGGGTTGTTGTGAGAATCAGATGAGATGATATTTATAAAGTACTTGGCAAAGTATTCCTCTCTCTTTGGTCCTCTTCAAAAGCAGCAAACAGTACCTGGAACGTAGTATTTATAAATATATTTATATAAATACTTATATAAATGTAAAATTTATAAATGTGTATTTTCTTCCTAAATGTTCATCTAATCACATTGGAAGAGGGTGCCAGGGAGGAAATATAAGAACTATATCCTTTAATTTAGGATAATTTAGCCTTTTCCCTGCAGAGATGAGGCACCAAAAGAAAGCTCTAAGCTTCCTTTCTCTCAACTCCTAGAAGCCAAAACTATCCAGTACCATTGATGCCTCAAGGTTCAAGCTGTCTGGTGGGCTGCTTGGGGTCTCTGCTGGATGCGAGTATCTTCTAAATAACTCTGTATCTTTGAGGTTCAGGACTTTACCGATGAGATAAATTACAACAGTTGTGATTAAGGAAGTTGCATATGTTCCCATAGCGAGTGAAACACTATTAGAACCCAGGTCCACTATACCATGTTGTCTCAATAGTTTAACTCTGTTCTATATTATATATTGAAGTAGATAATCCAAGGATGTGAATTTGACTCAGGGCATACGCAGAATTATGTATTAACAGGATGTTTTAATAGGGTCTTCAACACCGTTTCTTGCTTTTAAGTTTGTTTTTTCTTTCAGTATGTCTAAATACAATCTAATATTCTACAGTTGTGTAATTCAGATATGAAATTCAATTGTGAAAGTATGACTTTAATTTTCATCTCTGATTTCCTACAAAGGTAATTTCTCATCCTCTTTCCCTTGAGGGTACTTATATGACATGTACACCATTGAGCATTCTCTGTGTGAAAGCCAGTACCAGTCAGCTATTGGTTTTAATGACATTAATTGCTAGGGTAATTGGGGCTGAGACTGTAGCTTTAATTGAACCTTTAGCCATCCACTAATTGAGGATCATTGGCTAGTAAACAATTAGCTCTACAATGCAAATGTTACTCTGCAGTTGTTCATTTAAATATTGCAAAAGGTATATCCTGTATGGGTAGAAGGAGGTGTTTGTCGTTGATTCTACTTCTTTTGCTTATTGCCTATGATGTTGGACAAATTACTTCTTTTCTCTGAGCCTCTGTTTCCCCACCTCTAAATCGAGCAGTTTGACTAGATGACTAAGGTTGCTTTCAGTTCCAAATCCTATGATCATTCTTCCAAAAGTCTACCCACCCCAAATCTCCAAGGATAATTAAAGAAAGCAAATAAATAAACCTTCCTCAATAATCTACTCCCAGTTTTCCCCAAATGCCAGTCTAAGAAAAGCTGTAATTCCTTTATTCTGAATTGCATCCCTTGTACTAAAGCTTGTTCGTTGGTGATAGAGATGGCCTTTTTTACCCTAGAAGGCTCCATGTTCCCAAGGTCCTTCTGAATTATTAGCCATCACATCACTTCAGGTAGGGAGACCTTGGGAATATAAAGCAGTGAGAACAATGGATTAGAAGTCAGGAAACCTGCAAGGCTTCCTGTCCTGACTCTTTTATCTACTAACTTTTTACTTTGGCTAAGTCCCATGACCTCTTATGCCTCAGGTTTTCTTTTTTTTCCCTTTTTATTTTGAAATAAAGATGGTCATAGTTAGGGTTCTGGTCATTGAACCTTGTATCAATTCAGGGTCCCCCATTTTCTCTTTGATGCATTTCCCAAATGGAAACATTCAGTCCTACAGTCTTACCTCACAGCTCTAAGACTATCTGAAAATCAGTGAGAATCCCTATGATGGTTTTTTGACATTATTACCTGTTTGGCTTTGCCACGTAACTTAACCTTTAAGGCACTCAGTTTCCTCATTTGTAAAATTATATTCTCTAGCTACCTTCTAATTGCAAATGTATAAAATGATATGCTATAAAATATTAGGCAGCTAGGTGGTACAGTAGATGGAGCACTGGACCTGGAGTTAAGAAGACTTGAGTACAAATCCAGCCTCAGACACTTACTAGCAGTTTGATCCTAGGGAAGTCACTTAAACTCTTTGGCCTTAGTTTCCTCATCTGTAAAATGAGCTGGAGATAGAAATGATAGATCACTCTAGTATCATAGTCAACAACAATGGTTATTTCTGCATATACATACCTTATTTCTTTATAGAGTAGCAAGGTGGTGCAGTGGATAGAATGTTGGGCCTGGAGTCAGGGGGATTCTTCCTGAGTTCAAATCTGGCCCCAGACATTTCCTAGCTGTATGACCTTGGGCAAATCATTTAACCTTGTTTATTCAGTTCTTTATCTCTCAAATGACCTGGAGAAGGATGTAGAAAATCACTTCAGTATTTTTGCCAAGAAAACCCCAAATGGGATCACAAAGAGTTGGACACCACTGAAAAACAAATAATAATGTGTGTATAATGTATATACATACATACATACACATATAGGTAGATATATAAATATATAGACATATAGATATGTAGGTATATATGTACACATATACACATATACTCACAGATATATGACATGGGTCTTAAGTAGAATAGAAGACAGGCTTTAAAAGATAGTCCCCAGCCTCACTGATTTTGCTCACAACTTCCCCAAACCTCTTTCTTCTACTTGGAACTTGATGCTGTTTTCTACCAGACAGATTTTTATACCCTGACCCTGGGCCATTGCCCACAGGTAGTTTTGCTTTACAGTTGTAGAAGCTGTAGCCATCTCTTTTTAGACAACACTAGGGCTAAAGCACTGGCCAGTGAAATGGTAAAAAGTTGGTGCCTACCTGAAACATGGTCTTTCATTGTCACCCTGAAAAGCAATATCACTTGGAATTAATCAGAAGGTTTCACGTGTCTGTTAAAAGACTCTTTGTGCCCTTTTGTCTCCTCAGCATGCTGAAGAATACATATGACATTGCTCTGAGTGCTGACTAGAGCTGCAGGCCTATAACTGAAGATGTCCTACATTTGGGACAGCTAGAACTCATCTTTGATGGCATCTGAGGTTTGAGGGAGGAGGGTAGGTCTTAAAGTCCAATCAAACTTGCCTCAGTGAATTTGCTCTTTATTTATAGCTGAAGCCTAAACTTTATCTGAAAGGCCTTCCATGATCAACAAACATGCATTCAGTAGCTACTCTATAGCTAGGCCTGTTGAGAAATAGAAAGAAGTAGAAGATATAGTGTCTACCCTCATGGAACTTACATTTTAGTAGAAGCAGTAATAACAGCATGCATGAGTAGCTAACTACCCAAGTACCAAATAAGTGAGACCAATAAGAACTGTCATAGATCAGAAAAAAGAAATTACCATGGGCAATAATAGGCAATGAAAGTCTCTTGGAGGATATAAACTTTGAAGGGTGGATTTTTTCAAGGTGGGTAGAGAGGTGGAACAGTGGATAAAGTTCCAGTCCTGAAGTCAGGAAGACTCCTCTTCATGTTCAGATCTGGCCTCAGACACTTACTTGTTTTGTGACTTTGGGTTAGTCACTTAATCCTCTTTGCCTCAGTTTCCTTATTTATAAAATGATCTGGAAAAGGAAATGGCAAACCACTCCAGTATCCTTGCCATGAAAATCTCAAATTCGGTCAGGAAGAATTGGATATGAATGAAAAATAACTCAACTCACTCACCTCATGTAGAACAGAGACCGGAGGTTGTGTTTCAGCCAGGACTTATCTGTCAGTGGGATGGGTCACACTGGGGATAACTTCAAGCTGGGGAGGAGATGTACATAAGAGATGGGACAGATAATATAGGAAGTCTAAGCAACAGACAATATGGGGATGTCTGTATAGGAAATAGACCACACTAGGGAGGTGAGACAACTTAACAAAAGTATGACATACTATTCTAAATGCTTTGAACACAAAGACAAAAACCAGAATCTCTGACTTCGGGGAGTTTGCACTCTATTGGGGAACTTCAAAATTTATAAAAATAAGTATAATACAAGGAAAATTATGGAGGAGGAGACTGCAAACAACCGGGTGAAATCAGGAAAGACCTCACAGAGGACGTGGCATCTAACTTGGGCTCTGAAGGAAGACAAAACTTCTGAAAGGCAAAGATGAGGGAGAACATTCAGAGCAAAGGGAATGGTTTGTGTTCAAATGTCAAATTCAGGGTGTGAGTAGTGACCCAGTGTTGCTGGAACATTTGTGAAGGAGAGACAGATATCAAGGAAGGGATGGAAAGGTAGGCAGCATCCAGACTAGAGAGAGCCTCAAATATCAGGTAAAAGAGGTAGGTTCTATCCGTAGTGTTATGAAGGATGGACTGGATAAGTCTAAAGACTGGAAGCAGGGAGACCAATTAAGAGGCTATTGGAGTAGCCTGGATGAGAAGTGATGGGGCTTTAATGAAAAGCATTAGCTATGCTAATGGAGAAAAGGAGATGGATGTGAGAGATTTTGAAATGGGAGAGTCAGATGATTAGAGACAGAGGCTGAACAGTCTCAAGGGCATGTGGCATGAGGCAGTAAGAGCAAGTCCAGGGAGGATGACAGCTGACATGAGCCTGAGTCTGCATCATTAGCCCTCAGGAATGCTCTGCATCATTCTATTAGTATCAGAAATATTCTATATCCCTTGATTTATTAGGAAATGAAAGTATCTAATGTTCCTTTTGCATGCCCCGCAATACCTAGTGCACTTTCACACACATCCTAAATGTTCAATACCTTGTTATTGATTTCAATATTAACTAATATTAATATTGATTTTAATGTGTTCAGTTGTCTTTAACCCAGGAGTGTGCTGGAGCCAACTCCATCTGATTGTTTAATTTTTAGGGTCAGCATTGACTCCTCTGAAATCAGCAAATGCTACAAATCAGGGCTTTATTTGTTGTTTTATAGATTGTCTGGATTTAAGAAAGTAATGGAGAAAATGCTAATAATCCAGATTGACCTTTAAAATGGGGCTTTTGTTTGTTTTTTATTTTTTTTGGAGAGTCAGTTTTTAAACATTTCCTAGTACACTCCTAATGCGATCCCTGTATCAAGAACAAAATCACAAGAGCTGCTCTTTTTACTGTAGGTTTCCTAGTGGATTGAGAATATTCTTCTAATGCTACTTTGATCTGATTTGTGTATTTCCTAATGAAAAAAATATTTGTTCTGTTCTATCTGCAAAAGCTAATTAATAATAACAAATTATATATTCTAAAGTACAACAAGATATAGTGTATAAAGAAAAAGCTGGTCCTGGAACCAGGAAGACCTGGATTCATGTCCCACTCTTGACACATCCGCCTAAGTGACTGTGGACAAGTCCCCGGACCATTCAATGTTCTAGGCAACTCTCTAAGACTCTTGTGTTGCAGCAGAGGTGTCAATATGCATTGGAGGAGGGATTTTCCTTATCCAAGGATTGCCTATATCAGTTAATTATTAAATCACAGATCCAGTCCCTATCTCCTATATATTCTGTATTTAAGTACAAAATATAACACTTTACGTATATATATTGAGGTGAAATTTGAGGGGGTTTGCTTATGAGAAGATTTTTTGATTCCCTGGATGGGATTTTGTGTTAAGTATTTGCTGAGAGCCCGCTGACTACTCAGAGGTTTGTGCTCTGCCATTCCTGTGGTGTATATAGATGGTTGTATTACTTTGTTCAGACAGACCTGTCTGTTGAATCTCTATGATGATTTCTCTGCTTGTATTTTCTACTTATCTCTGTGAATTAAAGTAAGATTGTTGACCCCTTTAAAAGTTGTCTTTCCTTTAGCAAAGTAGGATCAAAGAATCTGTGCTAGCAAGCTATCCTGAGTATGCTCAGGTGCTTTCTAATTCAACCGTTTACACATCACTTTCTCCACAACGACCCTAGGGAGCAAGTAACGCAGATGGTATCATCCCCATTCTACTGATGAGGAAACTGAGGCTTAGAGAGTAATTTCCTGAAAGTCACGTAATAGAGTCTGAGCTGGTATTCAAACTAATATCCTCTTTCTCCAAAACCAAAGATCTTTTCTTTCTACTAGGCAAGGTTTCAAAACTTGTAAAGAGATATTATTTCACTTTATCCATATAACAACCCCTTATCTTATCCAAGAGTAGTAGAAGTATGCCTATGTTACAGATGAGGAAAAGGCTTAGACTGGTTAACTGACCTCTCAGGTCCCGTAACTCCTAAAGAACAGAGATAGAATTAGAACCCAGAGTTTAGACTTCCCAGTCCAGTGCTTTTCTCTAATTCTATTATACTCTGACTCTAATTATCAAGTGACTGTGGGTCTGACACAACAATTTTCTTAAAACATGTTTCTGCTTTTTCTAAATTAATTTTTTCAAGTTTAAAAAATAAAAGAAAATTGTAAAACCATGTATCATTTCCCTAAGTGTACTAGGAGGGGAGGATGAGAAGGGAAGGGGAGCAGGTCATACCTTTATTTCACCATAATCCCTTGCCTTTGTATTTGAGGTCTAAGCAAAAGTCCCTACAGCCCTGTTTTTCATTGGTTCAGGGAATAAGAGGAGAAAGAATGGAAGCAAGATCAGGTCCAAAGGGCAGACTGGTGCTATCATTGTTTTGATTATATTTTTCCTCTCTAATCCCAACTCTGCTTCTCCTATCTCTTTGTATCATGAAGGGCTTCTTTGAAATGAAAACATGCACATTTGAAATTGCTTTTTAATTTGAAAGTGCAAATTTTATTTCTAAATTTATCACCTAATGAACCAAGTCCCCAAGGTATTATTTGCAGAAGAAAAGATTGAAAAGAAAAAGTTTCTACCAAGACTGTGTTTCAGTCCTACAGTAGCATCTGGTATTCTCTGTGGAAGAAAAATGTGGCAGAGTCTTTCATTCTTTGGAGGGAAACAGGGACTTTCTATGCTTTCTCTGAAATCTATTTCTTAAAAAGTATATGCCAAAATCAGCTCAGAGAACAGGATTTGGTTTTTGTATTCAGAGAGGGTGGGAAACAAGAAGCATATTGTTTCTTAAGCTACATGATTAGCATGATAAACTCCGTATAAAATGGAAAATCAGGCATCTTTATAGGATAAGTATATTAGCATTCTGTTGGAACCAAGGAATGGTACATTGGACAGTTTTTGAAGACTTGAATTTTTTTCTAATAAAAAGTCACCAGTAGAATGAAGGTCATGCAAAATGGATTTGAGAATATTCTGTTTCATTGTCTAATAATCATCATAGACTCTTCCATTTAGATAGTAACTCAGAGGCCATGGAGCCCATTTTCGCAGTCACAGGATTATCTTGACATCAACATTCAAGAAATCAACTATTCCTCCCAATTTTGTGGTGTTTCTGTACAATTGAACACTTAGAAAAGAAATTAATGACCATTAGGCGATGGCATGACAAGTTTACATGAAGAAATCATGCTAAACAAATATAGCTTCATTTTTTGAGGGATAAAGGATAGTAGATCAGGGTAACACTGTAGCTATTGACACATTCTCCTTATCTTCATTCAAGTAATTGATAAAAATGATAAGGTTCATGGCATATAATTGTTATTTGTGTTGTTCAGTCATTATAGTTGTATCCAGTTCTTCATGACTCCCTTCAATGTATTTTATAAACATCATTTACTCCTATACCATCTTACCCAATGTATCTTTCCCAGAAAGTAAGTAGTTTCTTATTCTTCTTGTTCTGAAAATGTCTCTAAAGATGACCTTGAGTCATCTTTAAGGTTTTCAGCAAGCCTCCTTCTGGACTCCAGTCTTCTCAATATTACAGTATCTTGGCAGAGATACTGGAGTGGTTTACCATTTCCTTTTCCAGATGAGTAAATTGAGGCAATCAGGGCTAAGTGACTTGCCCAGCATCATGCAACTAGTAAGTGTCTGAGGCCTAATTTGAATTCAGGTCTTCCTTACTCAAGGCCTGGTACTCTACCAGCTGCATTATTTACTTGCCCCATGCAATATTACACATCATAGGAGCATAGATTTAGAGTTAGAAGGGCTATCAGGAACTCTCTAGTCCAGCTGTTTCTTAGCTTTTTGTGTGTCATGGACCCCTTTGGAAGTCTGAGGAAACCTGTGAAGCCTTTCTAAGGATATTTTTAAATGCATAAAACATAAGGCGTAAGAGTACAAAAGATTTGGTTTAATCACATTGAAATATATTTCTCTAAGTATATTAAAAAAAAACACAAAATTCAAAGATCCCAGGTGAGGAATCCTTGATCTAGCTCAACGACCTCATTTTTAGCTGAGGAAACAGGCTCAGAGAGGTTACCTGTTTTGACCAAGGTCACACAGGTAGCAAGACTGAGATTTGAACACAAATCCTTTGACTCCTGATACAGAAGCCTTTCCATTGTGATGTTTCACCTCCTTCATTGCATAGAGATGATCTAGACATTATAACTATTCTGAAAAATACTTGCTGAAATGAAAAATCCTAAAGATTCTTCCTCTAGATTAATGTCAAGTCATTAATCAGTTGTCTTTGGGCATGACTGCTCAACTAGAGGTGAACTCACCTAAGTAAACTCTCACATAACCCTGATTTCTCTAGCCTGTCCATAATGATAGAGATTTTGTCAGATGTCTCAATTAACTCAAAATAGACGATATCCATAGAATTACCCTTATCTGCCATTCTTGTGTTCATCAACAAAGGAAATAAACCTGGTTGATACAATTCACTTTTAGTGAGTTTATTCTAGCTTCTTTTAATCACCACTTTCTTGTCTAAGCACACAAACACCATCTGTTTAATAATTCATTATATAATTTTCTGGGGGTCACTTCCAGTTGTAGTTTGATGATTCCATTCTATCTACCCTCCCACCCACACACCTTTATTGTTCTCTGTCTTCTAATATTCACTATGATTTCTTATAAGTACTGACAATAGTTCAATAATTGTATCTGTAAATGTTATCACTATTTCTCCTGGGCCTGAAGACTTTAATTTAGAATAGCTTGTTACACTCTTGGTTCCTTCATCTATCAGGACTTCAGTTCCCTCTTTATTCATTCATTAGTTTGATTATTCAAAGACGTGGCCTCTCCATCTCACCCATGCTAGAAGTTCAGCAGACACTAGTTGACTGATCACACTAGTGGTTGACCTGTGTGGTCTGTATCTGACCTAGGTCAATTTGCCTTTTTTTATAAACAGGCTTCTTCCACCTAATCCCCCACTATATTGGTGCTGAACTTAGTGTGTCCAATTGACTTTAGTCAGGGTGTCTTAGTAGATATGAAACAACTGGTTCTCCCAGAAATGTTCCAGGTACTTTTAAGTTTAATCTGCATTATTAATATTTTCTCCATCATTTAAAAATACTTTTTACATCTACAAAATAAAAAAAATCAAACCATGATTTGTAGTGTTTACAGATTTCTGAGTTGTAAATGCTCATAGTGAAAATTTAACAATCAGAAGCATTATCACCTGTCTCCAGCACAGACTACAGATTTTAGCTCACTGGAGCTCAGCACTCCACAGAAGCAGGAATTACAGGTGGATTCTACCATGTCCTGTTTCAATTTCCTCTTAATAATGTTTACTTGAATTTTTAATTTACTTGAAGATTATTCATCTTGATGAAGGAAATGGAAGCAAACTAGGAATCGATTAGTTCTTCCTTCCACTTAATAACAACAACAAAAATACTAATAGAAGATATTTATATAACACTTTAGATTTTAAAGTATTTTTATAAAAATCATTTAATCCTATACCATCATACCCAATGTATCTTTCCCAGATAATAAGTAGTTTCTTGTTCTTCTTGTCCTGAAAATGGCTCTAAAGATGTCTTTGAGTCATCTTTAACATTTTTGGCAAGCCTCAATACATTCTGAACTTCAATGTTCCCAGTACTACAGGCTATGTGCTTCACTTTTCATCATGATATATGGCCTTTTAAAATCTTGGAGAGCTTTTTGTGCAACTCACTTTTGTTGTTGTTAGGATGGTTCACTGTTCTCTTCCTCTTTAGGATTTTTTATGATTCAATTATAAGAATTTCATTTTTTAGCCTCCCAACCATCTTGAGTAGTCTTTCTTTTTAGAGCTGCAGTCCCTGAGATAATGACTATCTTTGCTCTGAGCTTTATGCAATCTACTCTTATAAATTTCAGGTAGGTGTCGGACTATGCACTTGTGTGCCCTTTCTGGGCTATTACAAGTTCCAAAATGACATAGGCATTTTCTCCTAAGGTTCTTGTCACTTTCATATGAGCAACCAGTTCTTCTTGTCAGCCAAAATTAAATGCAGAATATTATTTCTTCCTTTACCTTCTGAGAGAGGAAACTGTCATCAAAGCAAGTCAAGGATTTGTCTAGAGCTCTACTTTTAGTAGAATGAGATATCCAATAGATGTCCAAGTACCCAAAATCCCCCTTGCCTAACCTAACTTGCCTTCATGCCAGCTTTAAAAAAATCCATAGAGGCATATCCTGAATAACATTACCGTGGCCAAATGTCATTTCATGATAATGTTACTATTATAGCAGCATTCAGTTAAAGCTCATGGCTGTAAAATTGTTCTGGGATGAGGGTTATTTTCCCCACCAATCTCCAAGGAGACCCTGACTTCCCTTTATTAGAGAGAAGGAAAAAGAAGGGTGGTAGAAAGAGGAGAAAAGAAAATAAATCTTGTCTCTTTTCTCCTCTCTTTCCTTGTTTCTTTCTGTTTTGATAGTCTGCTTTCTCTCCCTTTATTCCCCAAGTGCTTTCTATGATGTTTACCCCTTTAGGCATGTGGATTTTCATAAAAGTACATCCATTCTTGATATAAAGTCCCCTTTCTACTGGGTCAATTTTTTTTAGAACAAAGTGTACCTTTGCATTGTCATATTCTACCCTGGGTGTGAATCACACAATGGAAATGTAATTATTATTGTGAAATATTTCACCAGGTTTTGATGGTCGCTTTAAGATAGCACATGGTATGGCAGAAAGAGCAATGAATTGAGAATCAAAATACCTTGGTTCAGATGCTAGTTATGCTTCTATTACCTGCTCCAGCTTCAGTAGTTCACTTCCCCCGTCTCTGGGGAAAGTCAGATCTCTCACATGTACTTCAGCTCTAAATTGTAAGATGCCATACATCCTACTTTATCCTTAATATCTTATCCATTTTGTTAATTACTCAAACTTTTTTTATTGGTTTAGAGATATCTTTCGATAGTTTCTCTCTTCTTTTATCCTGTGTCACACCTCTTAATTTCACTCTCACATCTTGTTTTCTCTGCGTTTTTCTCTTCCCCTCTTCCCTTAAATTTTACTTAAAACTTTCCTATGCTCTTTTCTTTTTATATTGTTTTTGGATTTTTGCTTTTTGGAGGGGGGAGGGCAGGGCAATTGGGGTTAAGTGACTTGCCCAAGGTCACATGGCTAGTAAGTGTTAAGTGTTTGAGGCCAGATTTGAACTCAGGTCCTCCTGACTCCAGGGCTGGTACTCTATTCATTGCACCACCTAACCACCCCTCTTCTTCTTCTTCTTCTTTTTTTGCTTTTTTGGAGGGCAATTGGGGTTAAGTAACTTGCCCAAGGTCACACGGCTAGGTTTTTGTTTGTGTGAGTTAAGTGTCTGAGGCTGGATCTGAATTCAGGTCCTTCTGACTCCAGGGCCAGACACTTTACTCACTGCGCCACCTAGCCGCCCCCACCCCTCTTCTTATATTCTTGATTCCCTTCTGGAGTCATGACCTACTAGAAGATAAATGTCATTTATGCCCCCAAGTACTTTAGTTTCCCATCCAACATTTCAAAGTCACTAGAGATACACTACCAGTTTCTTCTGGCTCTATAATTCATTCATGAATTATATATGTACTAATTCATGAATCAGCAGATGTGAGTAGCAGTTGGTGGGTTTGATGAGACTTGGCAGGCAAGATCTCCATCACATCTTGGATACATGCTCTAGGAGAACACATGCCTCCTGATCATCTCTGTCCCTTCAATATCCTCCAGCAGGGCAACAATAGTATCACAATAGTATTTTTTTACTCCTGTCTGTCATGACAGGATTTTTCCCATTTACCAGGGCCTTTCTATCTTCTATGAGTATGAGATAATGCTTCTAGGTTTCTTATGTTTTACTGCACCATCATACTTCCCTTACTTCAAGTAGGGTTCATCTTAGATTCTTTCAGGATTCTTCCTCCATGTCCCACCTTCAGGGGAAAATCAGGAACTCTAGGCCAGCATATTTAAGGGAAAAAATAGCTGGTGCATTTTCTTTGGGGGATTAGTAATCATTCTTATGCTTTGCAGAGAATTTGGGTAAAAAGAAAATCCAAAAGAGAGGCCAGGTGAGGATTTGGTGTGTGACTGGACATCAGAGACCCAGAAATTAGGTTGCCTGAATATATCACTTGTGGGTGGTATTCATGAATTCTGGGAACATTATAATAGAGTTATGGTCTTATTTTCCTTAAGGTGCTGGGTGCATTTTTTTTCTGGTGATGTTGGCAACTGCCTGAGTAGAAGTGTCTGTGAATCTGGGGCAAAGCTATGATGTCAAGACATGACCAAAATAAGTAAACATGACTTCCCTGAGAATACTCTTAGCCACTCTGTGTAAAACCAATCACAAGAAGCTCTCCTGAGGACTGCTGCTGTCAGTAACTTTAAGGATCCAATTGTATAGTATAGCGAGCTTTCTGTTTATTCAGGAATAAACTAAAATACAACATTCACAACAGTATAATATAACAACTTATTACTAAGGTGGCCACATAATCTTAAACAAAACATATCATTCAATAAGTCACAATCTCCTTAATCAATATAGAGTACCCAAGTAAAGCCTTCTTTCATTTTGACTGGAGGCTGACTTCCAATCATCCTTAAAGGGTAATCATTCTTAAGGGGTAGCAGAAAGTACAAACACCATCTACCTCTAGGTTATGGGGGTAGATAGATAACCCCTAGTTATAATACCATCAGTCAATATTGAGTACCCAGATAAAGTCCTCTTTCATCTTAACTCGAGGCTGACTTCCAAATCCCACTGCTCCTCTTCCATGGGCTGACGGATCCCAGTTCTTGCCTGGATCCACCCTACTCTTGCCTGGATCCACAGGTTAGCAACTCTCCCAGCTCTTGCCTGGAATCACACATAGGCAGCTCTCTGCTCCTGTTTCATATCTCAGCTTATGGGGACTCCTCTTTGAAGTTTCTGTTTCTAGGAAGACAAAATTTAAGAGAGCTATAGCAATATTTACACACATTAAGCTTAATGGAGCTACAACCATATTTGCACACATTGCCAGCACTAACATCTCAATTAACTTTCTGTCTGACAAAGTAACACAAGCCAACAGACAAAGCTTGTCTGAGAAATCAAACACAAATCAACAGTAAAGCCCCAGGACTTCTGTAAACTGCAGTAAAGCTCTCTTTCTGGATTTCTGTAAACAACAGTGAAGTCTTCTTTCAGGGCATCTGTATCAGCAGTAAAGCCCTCTTTCAGGACTTCTGTATCAGCAGTAAAGTCCTTTTTCAACAAAATAGTTATGACAAAATAACACCAACACAGACAGAATAGACAGAGTGTTGACATCATAAGCATTCTCCCTCTCAGTTCTGCTTGGTCCCAGCTCATGCTCAAGCTTTTCTCTGCTCTGCTCCACCCTTCTTGTTCCATTGTTCCAATTCCTTTCTTTTGGCAAACTCCTCCCACCATGGGCTCCATGTGATGAAGTTAGGCCTATTAAGGGCAGGGAAGGTCTCCAAACTCCCTTAGACATATTAAGGGCAACACACAGTATAATGTTTCCAACAAAGACTTGACACAATCAAAGGCAAGGTTCAAAGGCACTTGAATAGCTGAAAAAAGCAGCAAGGTACTACTTTGCTTGCCATTACACTCTGCCATCTGAACAATGTTCTAGGTACTTTAATACCAGTCAAGAGACACCCTAAGAAAATATATGGCAGAACAAATAGGACCATAGACTACTTGAGCTATAATGGACCTTAGAGGTCATCTACTTAACTTTTGTCATTAACAGATGAAGAAACTGAGGTGAAGAGAGGGGAGGTAAATTATCCAAAATCACAAAGGGAATGACTAGTGTCAGACCTAGAACTAGAACCTAAATCTCCAAAAAACCAGTCTAAGGGCTCTTTCCTAGATAGCCTATTACCTGCCTGTAAGAATGTTACATATCTTGCACATGGGGATGTAACACATATGCTCATTTTCTGAATTGATACATATACGTCAGTTCTCTTTTCCCTTTTTAACTTTTAGAAAGAATTGACCTAGAAATAGGATGCAATAGATATTGAACTACCTGGTTTTGGTGGATGGTTGAAGGAATTTTTCAAATGCAAGGAAATCAAATTTTTCACAAATGTCACTCAGTCATTGGAATTTGCCAATATATAGCAAGCAATGAAAGACTTCAGGGATCTTAGTCAAGGTGATGGCTGGAACTTTAACATTTGTATTTTGTATCTTGTAAAATTTGTGTTTCCTCCTTAAACAGTACATCATGGAGATGTAGAGGTGGTTGAGTTGTCAAAGTAGGAGTAGAGAAATCTGGGCCATCTTTTGAAAACTCACTGAAAATAAAGAAAACGAAAGACAGAAAAAATTTTTTTCCTTTTGTCTCAATAACCTGGATAAGTCTTAATTAACATTTTCATTAGTGATCTGGAAGAGGGCACAACAGGAAGAGCTCTTCCCTTGAGTTAGAAAAGATCCTGGTTGACTACTTGGCAGGTGCTAATTAGTGCTAATTATCAACACCCCTGGTAGATTAGCATAGGGGTCAGGGGACACTGGAAGAAAGGTTTAAAAGCAATCTTCCTAGTAGCTCCCATGTGATCATTGAACTGTCTGGACAATTCCATGACAAATAAACTGCTTAGTATGGTAGAAAGATTGTTTGACTTGTTGACTTTTAGGAATAGAGGGTGTGTGTGTGTGTGTGTGTGTGTGTGTGTGTGTGTGTGTGTGAGAGAGAGAGAGAGAGAGAGAGAGAGAGAGAGAGAGAGAGTGAGAGTGTGAGAATGTGTGTGAGTTGGAGTCAGACCAAGAATGGGAGATCTCTTCATTGTGTAAATGCTCACTATGAACTGGGTGAAGAGGAAACTTATGAACTCGGTTCCCATATCCTAGAAGAGGAAACTCATGAACTCAGTTCCCAAATCCTAGATGCTCAGGAGGAGAAATTCGATTATACAACAGGTAACAGATTTGTTAGTTGTTATTTGGAGAGGTGTTTCAGGATGAAAAATACAAAGCTGTTCAAGAAGATGTCCAGCAACCACTGAAATTCTCTGTTTTTTTGTTTGTTTGTTTGTTTGTTTTTGGTTTTTTTTTTAAAGCAATTGGGGTTAAGTAACGTGCTCAAGGTTACACGGCTAGTCGTTATTTATGTGTGGGTGCTCATTTTCTGAGGCCGGATTCGATCTCAGGTCATCCCAACTCCGAGGCCGGCGCTCTTACTCGCTGCGCCACCTAGCCGCCCCGCAATTCTCTGTTTTGAAAGAGCCCTGTGAAATGCTTTGGTATATTTTAAAAACCGAATGATTTTTTTTTTTTAAGGCTTAATCCCTTTAAGGAATAGATCTAGGTTTGGGAGTGATCTACCAGTCTTCCAAGATCACTGGAGGGATAGAATTCTAGTTTCAAGCTATTCCTTGGAAGGGTCTGTGTACTCAACCACTCCAGATCTGCCCAGTCTTAGCCTTACTGTAGTGATAGGCAACATTATCTATGGTGTCTGGGACCCAGAGGTAAGACAGAATTCTTGAGTAAGGCAGGTGTTCCAGGTACTTTCTAGATGGATATTTTAGGAGGATTTAGGGACAGGAGAATAAAGAGATGGAATAGAAAGTTAAATAGATCATAGAAGGAGGTATATGGATGGCTAGCATCAGGGAGGTCCAAGGTGGGGTAAATAGGAATAATTCATAAGAGTAAGAGTAGATGAGTTGGAAGTCTGGCTAAATCGATAAGGGAGAGAATTGTGTAGCTAGCAAACCAGTTTGCAAAGGCATTTTGCAGAATTTAAAGCACTATGTAAATGACATCTGTAATTATTAGTGAGTTTTCAAATTCTCTGAGGTATTATTATTCCTTTCCACTTATCTACCCACTGGGAATTGCTCTGTTCTCTAAGAGGAAACAGAAAAAGAGGTGTATTCTTATGACCCTCTTGCTATCTCAAACTCTAAATGTTTCTGGAATCAATTCAACAGGTATTTACTGATATTCATCTAGTCCTGTGGCAAGCATGGGATGAGGAGAGATAGATTAAAAAAAAAAGCAAGGTGAGATAGTAGGTACAGGGTCAACCTTACAATATAGAGGCCTGGGTTCAAATCCATCTCTGACATTAAGTGGATGACCATTGGCAAATCACTTAACCTCTTAGGTCCCTATATGCCTCTCTTGAATCATAAATGAGTTGCTGCTTTGCCTTGGTGCAGGAAGCTTCCTCACTGAGTTATTCCTTACCACAATGAAGAGGTAAGGCCCAAATAGAGAAAAACAAACAAACAAACAAAACCACCTTGGCATCACTTCACAGAATTGTTGTGAAGGTGTTTTGTAAGACCTCATGTACTGCTACATAACTGTGAGCTGTTAGACAGGTAATGAAAGAAAGATGTGAGTTGTTCCTTTGGGGGATTCAGAAACTAGCTGGACAGACACAACATACTTCAAATAATGAAGTGGTTAAATTAGGTGGTACTGACTGGAATGGCTGTAGGGGGTCAGCAAAGAGAGTGATCCTATAAATTATAGTAATCAGAGGTATCTTGTTAGGAGTCGGACTGGGTCTGATTCTTATAAGGTAAGAGTTGTTGCTGTTGTTAGTCCTTTGTTATCAAGAGGACCAGTGACATCAGGAGGGTGATGTCTTGACTTGGTTTACATGGAAGAAGAAAGGAAAGGTTGTTTATAGATATACAGAGGGACCAAAGTTTGAGGAGCTGGTGTGCCCACATTCATTATATCCTTTCCTTCAGTAAATTTGGGGGTCATATGAGGGGAAAAACTTGTTTTCCTCATGAACTATAATGTTAGTACAATGAAAGGAAACCTGTTTCTTGTTTTTTGAGAGTATATTGTGCTGCAACTGGTACTTCATCAGTGGTAGGTAGTACACATCATCATCTGTGTACTAGTGAAGCCCTATCACTGCAGGAGGAGAAGGTATTGCAGCAGACCTGTTCAAATATAGCAAGCCACTCTACCTGACAAATAATAATATGCCTTATTGATACACACTGTCTTAACATCAGTCATTTTAACCCCCCCCCCATCCCCAGATTGAGACATCCTATATGACAAGGCAAAGAAATTAAGCAAAATCATCTAATACAGTGACAATGTATATAATATTCTGTCCTAGTCATCCCCTAGATGACAAAATGGAAAAGAATGGTTACATATCTGTTTGCCTAGATCTTAGTTGTTGTTGTTGTTTTAAACTATTATTAACATTATTTGCTTTTTTACATCACCATGATTTCCCCTAATATCCTTTCCTTGCCCCATGCAGAGAACTATCCCATATAACAGTGTTTTAAAGACAAAAAGAAAAATTAACATAACTGATCAATAAATCAAAAAAGTCTAAAAATGTGTACATTATACAACATCTTGGACCTCTCACCTATGCAAAGGAATGAACACTACTTGGAGAACTACTTTACATCATCCCTTCTGATATTTTTAGCAGTTTTCTGTTATCAATGGGGTAGTCATTGTATATGTTGTTTTCTTGGTTCTGCTTGCTTTACTCTGTATCAGTTCATGTATATCATGTATGTTTCTCTCTATCCATAGTCATCATTTTTACATGCAATCATATTCTATTATATTCTTGTATCACAGTTTGTTTAGTCATTCCCAAATTGGTGATTATTGACTTTGTTTCCAATTCTTTACTATCCCTGAAAATGCTGCTTCAAATATTTTTTTCTGTATTTTCCTTTCTTTCTTTTTACTTTTTTTCTTATTAATGACCTCTCTGGGATGAAAGCATAGAAGAACTTTCTTCTTATTAATGACCTCTTTGGGATGAAGGCATAGAAGAGAATCTCTGAGTCGAAGGATATAGATATTTTAATCCCTTTATTTGTATAATTCCAAATTACTTTCTGAAATGGTTGTAATGATTCATAGATCCACCAACAATGCAATAATGTGCCTACCTTCCTACAACCCCTCCCACATTGACTATTCCTATCTTTTTCCATCTTTGCAAATTTGCAGTGTTTGAAATGAAACCTGAGTTCCCCCCCCATTTTTTGTTTTCATTTCCTCAGAGTTGAATTTCCATTTAGTAATCATTTCTTTTGTACTGTTGCCACTTAAGAATTCTTTCTTTTTTTTTTGGAGGGGCAGTTGGGGTTAAGTGACCTGCCCAAGGTCACATGGCTAGTTTTCTGTTAAGTATATGAGGCCGGATTTGAACTCAGGTCCTCCTGACTCCAGGGCTGGTACTCTATTCACTGCACCACCTAGCTGCCCCTCCACTTATGATATCTAAGATTCCCATTTCCTTAAAACCTAACCTGGTTTAACACTAACATGATATTCACAGCACCAATGGTAACTACAAATGGGCTGGCATAGTTCTCAATCACATAATATAACAAGCTCTCCATGTATAAGACAAAAGCAAAACATTTATTCAGACACCAGAAAACCAAATCCCAATGCCAGAAAGTCAAATCCATCATAGTAACAAAGAAGTTAATACACCACAGCACAGAAGGGAGCCACACCATCCTTTAGCCTTCCCACAAACAAACACTCACAGGCCTAGCTATCACAGAAGGAGGCAAACAAACACTAACAAGCCTAGTTGTCTCTCTGGGTGCATCCTTACCTCCCACTGTCTAGCTGCCCTGACTCCCAACTTCCTGTGGGCTCTGTTCTACCCTTCAGCACACTCCTCCCACCACAGACTCTATGTAATTACATTCAGCCTATTAAGGAGCATGGAAGATCTTTAAATTCCCATTACACATGGTCAAATTTCGGTTTAACACCGTTACTTTAATCTCCTTCCCCCTGGATACTAATAGTATAAATTAGTAAATGAAATGTATTAGGAAATTAATTAGGGAATTAGGAAATTAATTAGTAAATAAAAACATCTAGTGTTCAGGATATCAGAAAGACCTTGAAAACAAACCTGTTTTGTTGAGTTTTTTGGGTTTTTTGCTTGTTTGTTTGTTCCCTCTTACAGAATAGAGCAGTAATATAAATTAGTGGTTAGGAGGAAAGGAGATAAGGGGTAGGGGATGGGACTTGTGATTTCACCAAAAATAGAACTTCCGCATGAGAATATTTCTACTGATGGGTATCTGTCCCTTCGTCCACAACTTCTAGGTTAGATGGTTGTTTAGAGCATTGAGATCATGAAATCGTCATTATCATGTAATTGAATTATGTGACCAGTGTCACACAGAGTATTTCTAAATAGAACTTGACCTCATAGTTTCTTTTTTTTTTTTTTTGAGACAATTGGAGTTAAGTGACTTGCTCAAGGTCACACAGCTAGTAAGTGTCAAAGTCCAGATTTGAAGTCAGGTCCTCCTGACTCTGGGACCAGTATTCTATCCACTGTGCAACCTAGCTGCCCTAAACTCAAGTCTTTTTGATTCCATGACCAACCCTCCATTTACTATGCTCTGCTTTCGAAAAAAAATAAAATCAAACAGGTTAACCATGAAATGTATTATATTTCAATAAATTTATATGCATATTTATTTGTATATTTTATAAATTATATTTTGACAGAAACAGCTAGCCTTTGCCTTCAGGGTCACTCCATGGTTCTTTATTTTTCCTTTTGTGTTTTATTTGGCTGTTTTTGCCATGATTTATTAGAAAGGCTAGGAGATTTTATGATAATCCCCAAATCAGTAGAAAAATACCAGGCTTTAAATGCTGCTTTGTAATCCAAGAATATTCCTTTCCCTAGCATATGAGTTTTAAAATCAGTTTTATACAATATATATCTATTAATGATACAGGTTTGACATTCATTATGAACAAACCCAGATGACACTTCCTACTTAACTTCAAAGTCAGCAAAAACAGTGGCTGGATGCGATGAAAAGAACATTTGGTACACAACAGAAGCTAAATGGTAAAGAGCGGTGATAACTGCTAATGGAATTGCGTTAGCTGAATCATGGGCTTCTGATTCCCAATATAACTATTTTATTAGATAATAAAGAATGTCTCTGCTCCTGAGAAATGGATTCTTAGAAAGTTTCCTATGCAGAAATCATGTTCTACTTACAGCTAGATATTCTAGTAGTAACAATAATAGATAATACTTCATGACAAAGTTATAGTGAGACTGGTCATTAGTCAGGGTCACAGAGATGAAGTGAACCTTCTGGGGACTGGGACAGAGGAGGGAGAGGGTTGCCCTATTGAGAGAGTATTCAATTTATCTGTGTCATATCTACCCACCATAAGGGTAGGGACCTGTTCTTATCTAAAATGTGTTATCTTCCTCAGCACTCTGCACATTGTGCTAAGCAGTCAGCCCTTAAAAATGTCTGTTGAATTGAGAACAGGCTGGCCACTTAGATGGGGCACTAAAACAATATTCCAAGTTGGTTTTAACATCCACAGAGGTATATTCAAAGAATCATAGATTCATGGAGTGGGAAGCTACATCATTTAGTTCAATCCTGTCACTTTACAGGAGGGGAAAATTGGTCTTAGAGAAATTAAATGACCTGTCTGAGAGAATAGTTTATGAGTGGTAGAACCAAACCTAGCAGGCAAATCTTCTGGCTTCTAGTCTGGTACATTGTTCCCTAGATGATTCTTATACAAATAATTTTAAAACAAATATAGCTGCCTCAGGTCATACTCTATCATGCTATCCTCTCTCTCACCCAGATAGGGAATGGCTTGTTCTCCAAAATCTCTTCTCCCTGTCCCTATCCCAGTATTTGCCTTTGTCCATGCAATTCAGTCAAAAAATGCTTTTCAGTGCCTTAGTTTCCTTATCCATAAAAAGAGGGAATTGAATTAGATGAGACTGGTCCCCTGTAACCTTGTCTCTCTATGTTAAATATTCCACCCTCAGGAATGAAAAAGTGGCAGTTGTGTTTTAAACAAAGCTATCCAACTACTTAATGCCAGCATCTGGCTTGGTTTGGGTTCTCGAAATGATAATCAAACCACACATCTGCCAGACTCTGTGTTTTGGAGCTGGAAGGAAAAGGTCTGGAGACCTTACAGATAGAACACCAAATTTATCACTCAGGACTAGTCTATAAAGAGTGATGTATCACTATTTCCTTTATCGCACTTGGGGAACCAGCTTCTCTGTCCTCTCATGTAAATGAATTCTGATCCTCATTTATCAAGGAGAAATAGCATCCTCTTGGTAAACTACCAAGTGAACATGAGTGAACATGAGTTTTCTCCACAGAATACTGAACAACCCCTTAACTAGGGGAGCATAGCGGAATGGATGCAATGTATGGCTGGCTGACACTTGGGAGATAAAACTTCTTTGCATCATAATGTGATTATCCAAAGGAGATCTATTTAACAGTAGTGCAGCTGGATTGGTTTTTACCCTGGTTGCTTTGGTAGCTTAGAGGTTATTTAGTTTTTTCAGTCATGTCTGAAAAAACTTTGTGACCTCATTTGGGGATTTCTTGGCAAAGTGATTTGCCATTTCTTTCTCCAGCTCATTTTACAGATGAGGAAACTGAGGCAAAGGGGGTTAAGCGACTTGCTCAGGGTCAGTCAGCTAGTAAGTGTCTGAGATGGGATCTGAACTCAAGAAGATGAATCTTCCTTACCTCAGACCCAGCACTCTTATCTGCTGAGTCATCTAGCTATAGCAACTTCGATAAGGAGATCTAAAGTATGGTGGAAGGAATGCTAAATTTTGAGTCAGAACATCTGAGGGCAAGTCCTGGCTTTGCTCCTTTATACCTTCGTAGCCTCTAGCAAAACACTTTCCCTCTCTGGGTCTCAGTTTCTTCATCCATGAAATGAAGAGGTTTCTCTAGATGACCTCTAAAATTCATTCCAGTTCTAAGTCCTAGAGGTCAAATTAATGAAGAAATCAGTGCTAAACTCCTTATTTCCTAAAGCCAAGGAACCTTCTATTTTATAGCTTTCCTCTTGGGTTTCAATTCTAATGACCACATACAGAAGAAAGATATTTACTTTTGGAATCAGAGGAGTGGGGTTTCTTATTTTCCCTTGGCTACTTGCTTGGTATTATTGAAGATAAGTCTTTTAGATGCTTTAGGCTTCAGTTTCCTGCTGTGTGAAATGGAGGCACTGGATTAGATCATTTCCAAGGGCTCTTATAACTGAATCCCATAAGGTGGTTTTATGAGGTTTTCTGGATTAATTTTCTGGTAGTTTAATGCCCTTGCTGCTATCATATATAGGAAGTGTAGTCTCACCTTACAGTATAGCCAAAGATGATAGAGTGAGGCTTCTCAGAAGACAACTGTATAGATATAGACTGTATTCTTGAAAAGTTGATTTACCATAATTCCCAACTAGAAAGACTTGCTTTGTGAAAGGATTAGAAAATCTAGTTTAAGCTTCGTTCATTAAATATAATGGTCACTTCTGTTGACCATTGAAGGGTTTATATTTTCTTTGGTAATGCAGATGATTGTTTAATCAAATTCTGTATTATTGAAGGGAAGCAAGATTTCTAATTGAATTTGACTACCTGTCCTAACTTACTTTTTGAATACATCAAGTAAAATAACCTATCACATTATTGCCAAGGTCAAATCCAGTTGTCCAGGTCTCCCATCTGCAATGAGAAGAGCTTCCCTGGTCTGCCAATGGGCATTTATATCAATGCTCAAGTCTACTGTAGAAAGAAAAGGGAGAAGAGCAGTAGCTACAGCAGGGGGTTATGCATAGCAAGATAAAGGTGTAGCTTCCCAGGAAGACCTTGTCACAGTGGCCATTCCTCTTTCTCCCCTCTTGTGTCTTTTCATAGTCTGTTTTAATCATTCTGTTTCTTACCATTGCCCAGCTGGGAAATTCTTCAATGTGGTCACTGAAGCTGACTTAGAAGGATCCACCCATGCTCACTGTTAGAAAACACAGTTCAGAGAAACCTGGAGGCCACTTCTGTTTTGACATACCCCTTTTTATTTTTTTAATTTTTTTTTTGTCTTTATTAATTTATTTGTTTACTTTTAGTTTACAAGATTCACTCCCACAATTCCTTGAGTTTTGAATCCCTCCCCCCCCTTCTCCCCTATCCTCTTGGTGGCATGCAGTCAAATATAGGATCTGTAAATACTTTCACACTAGACATTAGTCAGGTTACAGAGAAGGATTGTAATGGATGGAATGAATAATGGGAAAGAGGAAACAAAACCAAACAAGAAAAAGAAAGAGAGCAGGTAGGTTGCTTAAATCTGCATTCAAACACTGTTCTTTCTAGTTCTTTCTCAGGATGTAGACATCTCTCTCCATCATGAGTCTTTTGGAGTTGTCTTATAACCCTGCATTGCTGAGAAGAGTCTAGTCTATTAAAGTTGGTCATCACAATATGTTGTGTCTATAATTGTGTACAAATTTCTCCTGGTTCTGCTCTTTTCACTCAGCATCAGTTTGTATAAACCTCTCCTGGTAAATATGAACTCCATTTGTCTGCTCCTCATTTCTTATAGCACAGTAGTATTCCATTACATTCATATACCACAACTTGTTTAGCCATTCCCAATTGATGGATATCCCCTTTATTTCCAATTCTTTGCCACCACAAAAAGAGCTGCTATAAATATTTTGATGTACCCCTTTTTATACTTTACTGTAGCTACTTTTTGTGTCTTATCCTTTAGTTGTATGTTAAATTTCCCTTTCCTCATGGGAATTTCATGTCTAAACTTTTTGTCTCCCCCCAGTTCCCAGAAAAGTGCTAGGTATATAGTACATAACCACTAAATATTTGTTGAATGAATGAATGAATGAATGGCGCTGGTATAGATATACAATAGGTTCTTGACTTTAATTCACACATTGGGTCAAATGACCATTTTAAATGGTCTTTTCTACCCTCATTGAATTGAACAGTGGTTTCATATATGCAGGGTTATTTAATGCAGAGATAACTAACTTGATCATTTGCCATAGCTCTTGCTTGTGATTTAAAAGCAGTTGATACAACACCCCAAAGCGATAGGCATCTCTAGGAAATGAATTAAGATTCACTCTGACAGTGTCATTAAGGTTTTTGATAGATAACTTTTCATGTCAGCTACAATTATGATACATGTGCCTATTCTCTATAATGGTCCCAACATAGCTCATCATGTTGATTTGAGGTTTACAATGAGGAATGAATGGAAAGGAGCCTTCTTTTTAAAGGCAAATGCTGACTTTGACTTTCAATAATTGTACAGTTAGCATTTAAACAACTAATTCTAATTTTTGTGTTTAATGCTGAAAAATGGACAGACCAGTTCTTATTTTCTTACCCTGAAGCTAATATGAACACATCCATCTTTTTTACATAGAGAATCAGTTTTCTACATCCATACAGAATTGACAGTATTGGGAGACTTACAGTTTTAATTATATGACTCTTTTGGTTATTGTTATTCTGTATTTAACAGGTATAGGGTATTTCTGGTATGGGGGCTCCCTTTGCTAGTACACAAAAGCAACTTGTTTAACTTAAGATCTTAGAAGATTGCCTAGAGGCATTGGCAAGTTAAATAACTTCTTCAGGGTTATATAATCAGTAAATGCTTTAGGCAGGGCTTGAACTCAGGTGTTCCTGATTCTAAGACCCATCCTCCATCCACTATATGATGTCAGGTTGCCTCTTAGTTTGTGTAATACTTGCATAATTCTTATAACTAAAAAACAGAGAGAAGAGTGTTAATGTGTGTGTACGCGTGCACATTTTAATTTTGTGGTTCCTTTTTTTGTAAAAGATTAAACACATTATTAATAGCACAGATATTTAAAATAGTCCTACCCAAGAGCAACTTGAATAATGTACATTGATTAAAAATAACTCTTTCCCCAAGAGGCCGTTTGTTCCTTATAGGAGTTGGGTAGACATACTGTTCTGGTGCACCTTTTTGCTAAAGCATTTACCTATTGAAAATTACTTTAGGAAGTGAGGATGGCTTCTCTTCAACACCTCTGGAAGAGATGGCTTTTTTTCTTTATTTTCTTTCCATTTGAAGCTAAAATTCTGAGGAAGGATCAAAGGCATGGAGGGCTTTTAAGATGTTTGGTCAATGGAGAATCTGTCCATTCAGCCATCAGACATCAGGGTTCTCCTCAGAATTGGAGGAAAGTTCCTCCAGGCCTTTTTCTCAGTACATTTTAGCTCAAAAATCATGACTCAGGACCAGTGACCTAGAAAGATCCCCTAATTTCTAAGGATAAACATAGAGGTAACTCAGAAATAGGGAGTCCATTTGGCCTACCTTGTTTGCCAGGCTAAATAGCAACCATACATACATACATACATACATACACATACATATTAAAGGGCAGGATGGATAAAATTAGGCTAATTTTTTATTTTATTTTTTCAATAAATGATAAATCCCCCTTTTCTTCATATCACTGATTCATCTCTACCTTCCTCCTGCAAAAAAGAGGGGGAGAAAAAGCTCACATAACAAAGATTCTTAGTCAAGCAAAAGAAAGTCATGTCAAGCACCAGTCATGTTCAAATACATACATACATACATGCATGCATACATATATACATACACACACCTATACGTGTACACACACGTGTATATGTATATATTGATGCATGCATGTGTATGTACATACATACATATATACACACAAACCTCAATCTTGTACCCTGAGTCCACCATGTTAGGAACTGGTTAGCATGTTACAGCATAAGTCCTTTAGATTTCTGGTTGGTCATGGTGATTAATCAGAGTTCTTTAGTCTTTAAAATTTGTTTGTCTTTGCAGTGTTGAGGTTATTATTTAAATTTTTCTCCTGGTTCTGCTTACTTCATTCTCAGTCAGCTCACACAAGTCTTCCCAGGTTTCTCTGAAATTGCCCCTTTCATGTTTCTTATAGGCCCAAAGCAAAAACCAAGTGAAGAAATCCTAAACTCCAAGACTACTGATGGGGAGGGTAATTAGATGGATCAGGAGTAGAAAATATAAAGACCTCAGAGGAATCACAACAAGAGAAACTTTCCATACTTAGCTCCTGAAAAAGCCATTCATTTGTTGGTGGGGGGACTGGAATGGAAAGACCAGATGATGTAAATAGCCCAGAGCCATTCTTCCCAGGGTCTGTAAGAATAGTGACACTGCCAGCTGAGGCTTCAGTAGAATCTTTCCATGGCCCTACTGCTCAATAGTTAATATCTCTAGGGGAGAAGGATCAACTGCTAGAAAGCAGGCCTGAACACTGGGTGAAGGACCTGGTGGTAGAGAGGCAGGTGTGGCTGAGAGAAAGAAGAAAACGGCAGAAAGAATAGGACAGCATCTTGGAGCAGAGATAAAAGCCCTGGCAACCAGCAGAGGCAGACCTAGAAGGTGCCCCTTGCTGAGGCCCCACCCAAGGCAGTGTTATGAGTCCTAGCAACTGAACATATCTCCACTGGTTGGACCTCTTGCCTTTCTGTGGAATCAGGTATCGGTTTTTTAGTTCTTTGTCATATAAATATAACCTATTCTGCCATTGACAACTCCTCTTTTTAAGGAGAACTGATGGCCACTTTTGTGGGATAGTGGAGTCATCTACTGAAAATCCATATTTCTACCTATGTAGGGGCAAATGGCTCAGAGATGAATGACAGGTCTCCAAAGTTTCCAGGGTCAGGAGGGACCCTCTAACCCTGAGATACAGATCTAAACACACAATCAGACATTTGATTACATAATATTTTATATTGTTTTACAATTGTTTATTATGTCATCTCAATTATTAGATATTTAAGGGAATGAACTATCTTCTGTCCTCATCTCCCATACAATACCTAGCTTATTATTAAACTCATAAGAATGAAGGTCATGAAATGTTGGACACAACTGAAGAATGATTGAATGACAAGATTAGCAAGTTGGAGAATTAGAACCCAGAACTCCTGACCTGTCAAGCTACAGTAAACGAAAATAGAGAATGTGAAGGAAAGGGAATGAAGAAGAAACAAAGGGTGTCCAACAGTCTCCCACATGTTAGAGGATCTCTGGGAATGGCATCAGACTGTGTAAACAAAGGCCCCTTTGAGGACATCATTCTCCTTGTTCTCTGGCCACATGAAGAATTTGGGTGATTCCACTGTAGTCATTTTAACAATTGTGAATAAAGCGACCATATTTTCTGGGCTAGGATGGGCTCAATACATCCCTACTCTTTATATGGCATAGTTGGCTAGAAACACCTATTTTCCCCCCTCCACACACAGACTTCCACTGTGCCACAAAAGTGGCCTGGAGAGCTAAATTAAGACATTCCCTTTAAAATAAGGTTTCCATAGAAACCCTGCCTGTGCTGAAGCTGAGAAAGCCCAGGTTTTAATCAGTTCTTTTTGGAGAGGAGGAAATGATCATTCAGCATCGGCCTCAGTCACAGATAACATGACATTTGGTGAGCTTCCTCTCTCATAATTTCCCCCAATTCAGCATGGGGGCCACCAAGCCATAGTAATTTGTGTAGTTTTCTTCCAGGTGGGGAGACAGGAGCTCAGGAGACAGTTGCCAGTGGGCTCTCAAGATTCATGAGTTCTTCTTGCTCTGCTAACCAGTCAAGGAATATATTTGTCTAAAAATCTGTATCTCAGACTCACAGCAGAAAGCTTCCAGAGCCAGATCAGGATATGACAGCTGGGTGGCCTAGTAGGTAGGTAAGGCAAGTAGGAGTAACCACCATGGAGCAAGAGATGAAGTAGTTCTTTAGTTGTTCAGACCCCCTTTCTATGTTGTCAAGTGAAAATTGATGTTATACTTTTAAAGGTATTAATAATTAACAGGGCTTGAAGTTTTACTCCTCTGGGAGTGGGTGGGCAGTGGTTATTAGATTTTAGTGACTACTTCTGAAGACTAAAAAGACTTATAGATCCAAAGGAATGACTATCTAATGCTCAGAGTTCAGATGTTGTGGGATGTAGAAAGAACTGAGTTTTGGAGTGCATCCTTCTCAGTTCACCTTCTCATGAGACCTGCTCATGGTCTTCATGGGAAGCCATGTGTATGGTGTAACCAATAACCAATCTGGAGTCAGGATGTCGATCCAAATTTCAGTTCTCATACTTAGTACCTCTCCTTTTGTATTAGTTACTTAACCTCTCTGGGCCTCGCATTATATATAAAACTGTAAAAGTGGAGCAGCCGTGGGTTGAGGATTGGAATAGATTGTCTCCAAAGTCCCTTCCAGCTTTCATGGCTGTGAATTCAAGTGCTTAGTCTACTAGGTGTAAAATGTCATAGTGGAGAGAGAACAGAATTTCAAATCTAAATTTGACCTCTGCCTGATGCTTATGACCTGGGTCACCATCTAACTTCTCTGGCCTTCCTTTCCTCCTCTGTTAAATGGACGGTCTGATTTAAATGATTTATTGAGGCCCCTTCCAGCTCTCCATCTATGATTTCTAATATTCCCTAAATGAAGTAGAAAAACTTTTTATGGGCCATCTCTTCCACTATCCCTTAGATCCATTAGAGAGTAATATACTTTAGGTGTTTACCTATTAGCTTAGCAATGATAGTAATAACAATCGATATTACTATGGCATTTTAAGGTTTGCAAAGCATGTTACATTATTTTATCTCTGTTTAGCCTCATAAAAACCTTTTAACATCAGTGAGATTGTTAACCTTATTTTATTTTATTGCTTTTTTTTTTGGAGGGGGAAATTTTGGGGGTTGAGTGACTTGCCCAAGGTCACATGGCTAGTAAGTCTGAGGCCAGATTTGAACTCAGGTCCTCCTGATTCCACAGCTGGTGCTCTATTCATTGCACCTCCTAGCTGCCCCTTGTTAACCTTATTTTGCAGATGAGGAAACTGAGGCCTATGAAAGGTAAGCAACTTGCCTAGGCTCCCCCAGCTAGTAAGACTATTAGATGGAATTTGAGGTCTTTCTGACTTTCAATCATTTTTAGATTAAAAGTGTTGCTCACCCTGCTTCCTTTTTTGCTACTGAACTCTCATGAACTATAAGCTTTTGTTCCTTGATGTCACTATATGTAATAACAATTGACATTTATAAATTGCTTTCATGTTTTCCAAGATGCTTTATAAAAATTATTTCAATTGGCCCTCACAATAATACTCAGGACAAATATGATTAACTCCATTTTATACACAAGGAAGTTGGGACTTTGTTGTTTTTTAATCAATTTCAGTCATTTCTGACTCTTGAGGACTCCTTTTGGGTTTTCTTGGTGTAGATACTAGAGTGGTTTATAGTTTCCTTCTCTAGCTCATTTTGCAGATGAAGAAACTGAGGTAAAGTTAAGTGACTTGTCCAGGATCACACAGCTATTAAATATCTGAGGCTGGATTGGAAACCAGGTCTTCCTGACTCCAGGCCCCATGTTCTATCCATTGTGCCATTTAGCTGCTAAAAAATTGAGAGTAGGAGAGGACAAATGATTTGTGTCATCATATAGCTTACCATCAAGCAGCAGAGCTAAAACAAGTCTGATCATTCTAAATCCAACATGGTATGTCTGGAAGCATAGTGCCTGTGGAATGAGAAGACTGTATTTCAAGTCCTTCTTTTCAATCTGACTGCATTTATGATGTTAGATGAATTATTTAACCTCCCTGGGCCTCAGTTTCCCCATATGTAAAATGAGAGGTTAGACTCGATATCCTCTGTGGTATCTTGAGCTCCATGTCTCTAAACTTACGATCTCTTTCCACTACATCACAGCCAGTTCTCATTAGTGAGAAGGACACTAACATGAAAAATGAAAATTTAGGAGAATACCATGAATTGATTATTCATTTCTCTGGTTCCACACCCATGTAAACCAGTAAGCATGAGTTTAAAAGAAAAAAAATTAAGATCTAAATATATGCCATCAGCATGAAGAAAATTTAGGGGTGAAAGTCTTATAAATGAACTTTTATGCCAATTACTTGGCTCTTTCACTGCCATTTAAACCAAATATGAATTGGGTAATGGAGGATAAATACAAATGCATGGGGGACTCTGTAACAATAGTATTGCTGTTGCTATAGATTAGAAGGAGCTGAGAATATCTATCAAAGCTAAGGACAACAAAAGGGCATTTTTCAAACAACAACAAAAGAAAAATAGAATAGATAAGAATTAATGAAGGCTTATAAGCATGACTTTAGGGTAGATGGGACAATGCTAATGGATGATGAAAGGAAGGCAGAACTTAGCTTGCTTTTATTTTTGCTGCCAAGGAGGATGGTTTTTGGACATGAAAGAACAGAATCAATATGGTTGGCAGGAATTTGAAACCAAAGATAAGTAGGAAGAGTACATAGCTGACTTTGTTGATTTCAAGTCACCAGCACTAAACTAACTACAACCCAGGGTACAGAAAGAATTGGTGGGTGTGATTGCTGAGTCTCTGTGAAGTGATCTTGGAAAGAACTTTGAGAATAGGACAGTACTTCAAGGCTAAAGAAATGATGTGGATAACCCAATTTTCTACCAAGAAAGGAGAATATAATCTACAAGCTATAAATTTGACTTCAATTTATACCAGAAGTCTAGAACTTATTAAATGAATGGTTCACAAACATCTAGTAAAGAAAAAAAATAGCTAAGAGTCAGAAAGGCTTAATCAAGAACAAGTCATGCCACACTTAGCTCTTCTTCCTTTTGCGGGCAAAGAGACTCAGATGATAGGTTAGAATTAGACATACTTTACCTAGATTTTAGCATCTTATTTATTATGCTTATCAGTGTTTTAGATGGAGCCATAAATGACATGCCTCTTAAATTTTTAGATAACACAAAAGTAAGAGGGATAACTAAAATGTTGGCTGATAGGACCCAAAAATATTTCATCATTTTAGAACACAGAATCAAATGAAGATGATATTCATGAATTCCTGGATCTCAAGATAAAATATAAAGAGATAAATGGTAAGTCCTACCATTGGGCTTTAAAAGTCAAATTCACAAGTATAAGATGAGGTAGTCATGACTAGCTAGAAATTCATCTGCAAAAAAATATGAGAGCTTTAGTATAGTCACTAAATGAACTAGTACAATATGGTAGCCCCAAATGGACTGTACTAAAAAAGGTATTGTGTGGCCTCAGCTCTGCTATAATCATATCTGGAACTTTGTGCTCCAATAGCCTACATTAATGAAAGACACTGATAAGATAGCCTCTACGGGAGTGCAACCAGGATTGTAAAAAGCTTTGAGGTGATGCCATGTGTGGGTCAATAAAAGAAAATGGGGGGGATGGAAGCAAGATGGTGGAGTAGAAACAGGACTTCTGTGCAGCTCCTGCTTCCACCTCTTCCAATAAATGTAGACAATGACTCTAAACAAACTTTAGAGTTACAGAACCCACAAAGTGACAGAGAGAAACTAACCTCCTGCTGAAGACAGCCCAGCAGGCCTACAGGAAGGGGCCTTTGCAGTGTTCTGGGAGCTGAGCCCAGTCCCATGTGAGCCTGAGGTTTTAGCCTCAGGGTACCTTGACCAGCCCTGAGGGAAGTCCAACCCCCTGAGGGAAGTCAGGAGAGTAGATCACCAGCAGCTGTTGTGGTTTGCAGAATTATCAACCCATAAATGCCAAAGACAAAATGAGAGGTCAGTGGACTTTGGGAACAGGGAGTCCAGGAGTGTGGTTGAGCCTCCCTGTCAAGAGAGAAGCACCTGAGGCACAGTGGCTACCACTGCCTTGTGGTTGCTTCAGAGCTCCTGGCCTACAGATTGTAGGGGGGGACCAAATGACCAGTCTGAGGGGTGATCACTCTTGTTTTAACCTGCTTGGATCTAGATCACTATCTGGGGTGGAGGTCCTGAGGTGGGTGACCAGTTTGCCAGAGCATGTGGAGGCTTCAGAGAGGGCAGCCAAGTAATAGCTTCAGCAGCTGAGAAAAACCCAGCAATTTGGGACAAAGCTCCCCTCTCTGGAAGCAGAGTTCTACTCTGGCAAAAAGCTCAAAAGTCAAGTAATGAAGTGACAACATGAGCAGGCAAAGGAAGCAAAGCAAGCTCAGAAATCCAACTTTGGTTTCTTTTTTGGGGGGACAAAAAGGATGGAAGACAATAAAATCAGAACTCCTATATCAAAAGCTTCCAAGAAAAATATGAACTGGTAATAGGCCATAGAGGAGCTTAAGAAGGATTTTAAAAACCAGATAAGAGAAGTGGAGGAAAATTGGGAAGAGAAATGAGAATGATGCAAGAAAATCATGAAAAGGGAGTTGACAACCTGACTGAAGAAAATAACAACTTAAAAATAGACTAACTCAAATGGCAAAAGAGGCTCAAAAAGGCAATGAGGAGAAGAATGCCTTAAAAAGCCAAATTTGCCAGATGGATAAAGAATCTCAAAATCTCACTGAAAAGAATCATTCCTTCAGAATTAGATTGGAGCAAATGGAAGCTAGTGACTTTATGAGCAATCAAGATACTATTAAACAGATCCAAACAAATGAAAAAAAATAAAAAGCAATGTGAAATATCTCATTGGGAATACCACTGACCTAGAAAATAGATCTGGGAGAGATAATTTAAAATTTATTGGACTACCTGAAAGTCCATGATCAAAAAAGAACCTAGAAATCATGCTTCAAGAAATTCTCAAGGAAAATTGTCCTGATGATTTAGAACCAGAGGGCAAAATAGAGGTTGAAAAAATTCACTGATCACCTCCTGAAAAAGATCCCAAAAAGAAAACTCCTAGGAATATTATAGCCAGGTTCCAGATTTCTCAGATCAAGGAGAAAATATTACAAGCAGCCAGGAAGAAACAATTTGAATACTGTGGAAACACAATCAGGATAACACAGGATCTGGTAGCTTCTACACTCAGGGATTGAAGGGCTTGGAATATGATATTCCAGAGGTCAAAGAAGCTGGGATTTAAATGAAGAATCATCTACCCAGCAAAACTGAGTATCATGTTTCAGGGGAAAATATGGTAATTCAATGGAAAAGAGGACTTTCAAACATTCTTGATGAAAAAAACCAGAGTTGAATAGAAAATTTGACATTCAGATACAAGAAGCAAGAGAAGCATGAGAAGGTAAATAGGGAAAAGAAATCATAAGGAACTTGTCAAAGTTGAACTATTTGTATCCCTACATGGAAAAATAATAATTGTAACTTATGAAACTTTTTCTCACTATGAGAATAGTTGAAAGGAATATAAATATGTGTGTGTCTATATACGTATATACATATATATATACACACAAATATACATACATACATGTCTGTATGGATGTATAAATACACATGTGAGTTGTGTATATATGTGCACAGGTATGCATAGACAGAGGGTACAGGACCAATTGAATAGGAAGGGATGATACTTAAAAGATGAAATTGAGAGGTGAGAGAGGAATATAATGAGAGGCGATGGGGAGAGACAGAATGGGGTAAATTATCTCATATAGAAGAAGCAAGAGAAAACTTACAATGGAGGGAAAGAACAGGAAGGCAAAAGGGAATGAGTCAACCTTATTCTCATTGAATTTGGCTTAAGCAGGGAATGACATATACAATAAAGAGGGTATCTCACCCTACAGGAGAGTATGGGGAAGGGAATGAGAGGGGAGATGATGGAAGAGGGGACAGGTTGCGGGGGGAGGGAAATTGGAAGCACCCACTTTTGAAAAGGGACAAGGTCAAAGTAGAGAATAGAACAAGTTTGGGGGCGGGATAGGATGGAGGGAAATATAGTCAGTCTTTCACAATATATCCACTATGGAAATGTTTTGCATAGCTTTATGTGTCCAATCTATATTGAATTGCTTATCTTCCCAGTAAGGGTGGGTGATGAGGGAGAAAGGGAAAGAATCTGGAATTCAAAGTTTTAAAATCAAATGTTTAAAAATATACATATTATTATTATTATTTTACATGCAACTGGAATATAAGATAATATAGGCACTGGGGCATAGAGATCCATCTTGCCCTACTGGAAAGTTGGAGGAGGGATGGGGGAAGAAATGGGAGAGAGCAGATTGGGGGAGGGAGTATTCAGTGGGATCACTGTTTTGGGGAGGTGGATAGGGGAATGATGGGGAGAAAATTTATAACTCAAAATCTTGTGGAAATGAATGATGTAAACTAAAAATAAGCATAAAATTTGATTAAAAAAGAAAATGAGAATGACTACTCTGAAAAAGAGAAGACTTGAGCCTTATGATTGCTAAGTATTTGACAGCCTTTAATTTGCAAGAGGGATGATAATGGGAGCTCCTTGAGAACAAAGATTGCCTTGTTCTTCTATTTGGATCCCTGAACCTTTTGCATGGAGTTATGTACATGGTGAGGACTTCATAAATGTTTATTTCTTCATTTATTAATGAGACTGGTTCTACTTGTCACCGAAGGCATAACTGGGAACGATGCATTTCATTTCACAGAGGCTAATTTAGGATCTCCATATGGAAAACTTCATGATGAGAGATATCCAAAAGATTTTCAAGATGGGCCTGGATGAATGTTTGTTAGGTATGCCACAGAGCAGGGCTTCTTAACCTGAGGACCATGAACTTATTTAAAAGCAAACAAAAAACCTATGTTGCAATGTAATTAGTTTCTTTTGTAATCTTTTTTTTTGCATTTAATAATATTACTGTGACAGTGGTCCTATAAGCTTCACTGGGCTGTCCAGGAGGTCTAACTCAAAAAAGATTAAGAATCTTTTCATGGAGGGGATTCCTACTTGGTGAAGGGGCTGAGCTAGATGGTTTAATAGGTTTCACCTAATTTGGAGATTCTGTGACAATCTTTGGGTGTCAATAGAGGTGGATGTGATGGGTGTGTTATTGTCAAGTGATTTTTGTGAGGTCATGGAGAACAGAGAGGACTGGAGATGATAAAACATTATCCCATTCTTTTAAAGAGAAGACTGGAATCTGTAATGTGTAGGCTGATGAGCTTCCCTTTACTGGCAAAATTCTAGCCCATATTATTAAAAGATTGTCTATGAGCACTTATCAAAGGAAATGATGACTCTTAGGAGCTGAATGACTTCATCAAAAACAGTTTTCACCAAACTAAACCTCATTTCCTCATTTCCCAATAGTCTTGGTAGGGAAACAAGATTGAGAAACATGAAAGAGAGAGCAATTAAGTGCTGAACTACTTGGTGCTGATTCCAAAAGAACCCTAGAATTAGAATGCCAGGGATCTCAGAAGCTGTTTAGTCCAATACTTTAATTTTACAGATTAGAAAAAAAAGAGCCCAGAAGGATTGAGTTTCTTGCCCATGATCTCATAAGTACTAAGTAGCAAAGTCATTATTTGAATTCAGCTCCTCTGATTCTGGACTCCTTTCAAGTCCAAAAGGACTTCAGAGACAGACTGGACTATTTCTAAGAGAATTACATTAGAACAAAATATTTGCAAGAGGTTTTTGGAACTAAATAAACAATGACACAATCTATCAATGATTTAGACTTTAATGTAGTAAAAAACAAAAACAAAACATCCAAATATTATTTAGCTTAGTAAATGACAGTTTTGGACCAGCTTGTTAGTTGAAATTATATTTTGCTGAATCTCTTCAGATGAATGTTAAAAATCTCTATATATTAGATAACCTACATCTACATGAAATGTAAACTTTATTCAAATTTTCCAAGCCTATAAAATAGTGAAAGTCATGAAGAGGGTGATCATAAACTTATCCAACAAATCCTTGGCCCCAGATCCAGGGGGTTATCACATGAAGTTTTTCAACCCAAAGGTTTAGGTGAAATACAAAAGAAATATTTCTTGACACTCCTTCAGCTTCACTTAAACAAACTATGACTTCATTTTTGTTGGTGCTTTCTTCAATTGTGTGGATCAGAACTCCTCCCACTATAGTAGAGAGTTTTATGAATTTCTCTATGTAAAAAAGAAAAATAAATTACTCAGTGGCCAACGCACTAGTGATTATCTCCTATTTATTTAGGCAGGTTGGTACTCTAGCAATAAAAACATAACCCATCATTGTGTTTCTTCTTGAAGTTCTTCCAACTAGGTGAGACTTACCCAAAACAATACTCTGCTTGCCTAGCTTTTGAGAAGCCAGGGTCTCCCACATACCATAAGGAGGCAGAGAAATAGATCATACATCTTCTATTTAGAGCTAGAGTAGATCTTCAGATCCTCAAATCCAACCCTCTCATTTTATAAATGAGAAAGCTGAATCCCGCAGAACCTAAGTAACTAGTCCAAAGTCACTCCAAAGAATCAAAAATATTATCATCCTTGCATCATCGCATGATCAAGGGACCTGAAACTTTCCTTAAGTTCTCTTTCCTTAGGGAAAGATCATGAACCCATAATTAAATAAAACATAAAAATTGTCCTCATTTGGATTTGAAAACAAAATAAAATTGAAGCACAGAAATTCCAATTGACATGTTCAGGGTCATACAGCTAGTTAGTGACAGAGTGAGCACAGAGCTGTGCTTCTTGATTTAATTCACTGCTATTTCTGCAGGTAAAGACATAAAATTGTATTATCCCAGAGTCGAAAAGGACTTTTGAGGTCATCTAGTCCAGTGATCTCAAACTCAAATAGAAGTGGACCACTAAACCACACATAAAGCTCCCTGAGGCCTCGTACTGACGTAGAAAACCATATATTAGCATAATTTATGTTCAGTTTTGGGCAGCTAGGTGGTATAGTGGGTAGAGTGCTAGGCTTGGAATCAGGAAGACTCATTTTCATGAGTTCAGATCTGGCCTAAGATACTGAATAACTGTGTGACCCTGGGCAAATCACTTAACCCTATTCGCTTCAGTTGCTCATTTGTAAAATGATCTGAGGAAGGAAATGGCAAACCACTCCAGTACCTGCCAAGAAAACCTCAAATGGGGTCTCAAAGAGTCAAACACAACTGAAATGACTGAACAGCAACAATATATGCTTATTCAGTGACTGACTGAATATTCTTTTTGAAAGTATAGTTCTGTGGCATGACCTCATTGTTTTCAGCATAAGAAGAAATCTGGGCTTTCTTGTGCATTTTTATTTATATCTGTCCTCAGACACTAACTGTGTGACCCTGGAGAAGTCCCTTAACCTTGTTTACTTCAGTTCTTCATCTGTAAAATGAGCTGGAGAAGGAAATGGTAAATCACTCTCGATCTTTGCCAAGAAAATCTTAAAAAGGGTTACAAAGAGTCAGACAGAACTGAGCAACATGTTCAATTTTATGTTTAATTATTTTGTTAAATATTTTCCAATTACATTTTAATCTGGTTTGGCTTCATGAGGGGGACAGGTGACTATGGGTTTAATACCTCTGACCTAGTCCAATCATTTTCTAAAGGAGGAATTTCCTCTGTGATATACCTGACAATGATCATTCTTGACACTGGGGGAAGGGGAGAGAGACAGAGGTTCTGGAAGCTTTGACCTTGGAATCAGAAGATATGATATTTTAAAAGCATTTTATCCCCCCAATGACTTCAAAAGGTTGTGGAGTATGAAAGGAAAACACCCTTGTAGAAGAGTTGAGTTTCATTCATGGGTAAGTTATCTGTAAAAATGAGTTACTAAGGGAAGTGAGAGACATTTGGGGCACAGCTTCACCATACTGCAACCCTCCAGTTAGGCTGATATCTTAAAGAGATTCCTAAGTTGGAGGGATCACTGGACTGATTCATTGTGGCTTGCATAATATGTTTAAATTCTCCGTGTACTCAGGGGAAAAAAAAGTCAGAAGGAAAATCCAAGTCTTTACATTTTCTAGTAGCTGTAAGAAAAGACTGCCAAAGGGAAAGAGAGAACTGCTCTCCCAGGGCACAGATGGACAGCCTTATGGCTCCCTGTTTTGAACAAGCACAGTATAAAGAACTGCCTTCTGAGTGAAAGAATGGCAAGTGACAATACCCAGGGAAATAAGATTGGGCTGTTAGCATGGACTAATGGAAACATTAGTACAGTGAAATTGCTTTATAACACTAGTGTTGGGAGATAAGACTAAGAACTATCTTAGAGGTTTCCTGTTGTTATGCAGGGCTCTTACCATCTGGAGTTGTTACATTTCCTGGACTTGACATGAGCTGTAGTCTATGCAAATGCGTGTAATACTGAACCACGTTTTACACATATGGTTCTCTTCCACACGTCCCATTGACTCCATCGTGACAGCCTTGGTGAATTGCAGGCATAAATTTAGAGATTTAAGCTGAAGACTGGGAGCATTAAGACGAATGAAAGTCATTGTTTATCTTAGACTTAATAAAATTTGAAGGTTTAGGGCCCAGTATAGCAGAGGTAAAATCACTTTCATTTTCTTTTTCATTAATGAGTCATTTTTCAGAGCTTATTATAATATTATGCTAATTAATTATCCCAACTGTAGCATTGCCAAAGTGATTTGGAGAGTTTACGCTGCTATAATAATTTAAACCTTTATCACTTGCAATAGTCAAAACTAATAGAAAAATAATTTTTTTGTTGAAAAACACTGACGGTTGTTATCTTTGCTCCTGAAACCCCTCTACTCAGAGTGTTTCCATATATATGAACTTTCTCCCCCTTCTAGACTGTAAACTCTTTGCCAAAAGGAAACAATTCTTCTTTTCAGTCTTCCAAGCATCTTACATAAAGGAAGGCACACAGTAGCTACTCAAGTAGTCTAGGTTAAGCACTCAGGAATATGAATAAGAAATAAATTAAGTTTAGCTCTCAGAGGCTACTACATCTGGATACAGCCTAGTGGATCAGCTGTAGAAGTTAAGGCCATTAATGATCAACTCACCCCTGGATGTGTTGAATGGTTTATACAAAGTAGAATGAAACAAATTGGTAAAACAAATGTGTACTTACTCATTCAAAATGGCAAGGAAATACTGACCTGGAATATTTACTTCCTTTGGTCAGGCCACTCATTTCCCAGTATTAAAGAAACTGAGGAGCAGTGAAAGCCCATTGGAAAATGCAAAATCAAAGAAAAGGACACCTTTGATGAAGTTATGCTGCTAGGTGGCACCATAGAGCACAGAGTGCTGCCAGGAACACCTGAGTTCAGATCCAGACTCAACCAAATATGACCTGTGCCACTTAACCTCTGCCTCTGTTTTCTCATCCATAAAATGGGGATAATAAATAATAGCCTCATAGAGCTGTTTGAGTGTCAAAATGAGATAATAATTATAAATCATTTAGCATAGTAAAAGCTTTGTATAAATGTTGGTGATTTTTGTTATTGTTGTCATTATTTTCTTAATAGTTCATTTCATTTGGGAGTTACCCTTCTTTAGGGTTATTCTTGCTTCAAAGGCCAAAATACCCAAGTATTAATCTGGGCAATATCTTCCCTGGACAGTACTGGGGACTTGCCGACAAGTTTTCACTTTCCAACTCTCCATTTTCTAGACATCATGGCCCCTCTGTTCACACCTAAAATTGTTCTTCCCTATGGTTCCCACCTGCACATTCTGAGGTCCTGAAACTGTGCATTATATGAATATGGGTTCTACAGTGGGTTCATGGAATGAAAAGAATAAATCAAGGAACAAGTCAAATTAAATCAATTAATGCACATAGAGAAAGGCAGTGTGTGTTAGTTGACTTTCCTAGGAAAGAGGGAGCCTTGGGCTCAGGTTCTTTCTCTGACACATGCTAGCTCTGTAATCATGGGCAAATCATTAAACTTTTTAGTACACCCAAGCACATGTCCAATACTACACATCAATAAGTAGAAGGGGTTTCTGATTGGGAGTTTCCAAAACTGATGAAAACACAAATCTACCTACTGACTTCCAAACCTTTGTCCTTTCCCAAAAATGTATACCTATCCTGGTATAGTGGAAAGAAAATTGGACTCAGTCATAAAATATATTTTTTTTTCAAACCTTATTTTACAACCTCTTGTTTTTACTTTGTATTTATTTCCAAATATATCTCTCCCCATTCTCCTACCCAGGAAGACACACAAAAAATCAGTCGAACAAAAGAAATAAATACATCAGTGTCTTTTTACACTATAAGCAATACTCCACATTCATGGTCCCACACCTCAGCATTAAAAAATAAATTAGGGAAGGAAGGAGTTGGTCTTGGTGATAGCTACCTGGCATTCAATACCCTTTAATTTTTTTTGGGTGGGGGAGTTGTTCTTTCTTTGTGGTCATGGTTATGTATATTGTTTTCCTAGCTCATCTTATTTCTCTGTATCATTTCTTATATGTCTTTCCATGCTTCTTGGAATTCTTTATAGTTGCTGTTTCTTACAGCCTAATAATATTCTATTACATCACCATACCAAAATTATTTTGGCCATTACCCAATCAATGAACATTGAGTATATTTCTAGACTGCTGCTCCCACAAAATTGCTGCTATGAATATTTTTATCTTTCTATTGTGGACCTCATGTATGCCTAGCACTGGGATCTATAGGTGGAAGGATGTGGGAATTTTACTGACTTTTTGAGCACAGTTCCAAATTGTTCCCTATAAATGTTGGACCAATTTACATCTATATTTATAATGTGTTACTGTGACCATCTTCCCATAGTCACTCCAACTTTGACTTATGTTGATCTTTTGTAACCTTTGCCATTTTGCTAGGGGTGATACCTTATAACTCAAGAGTTATTTTGATAGATCTTTTTTGGTTAGTGGTTTCTGGCAGCTTTTCATATGACTGCTAATAGTTTTCAATTCTTTTGCCAACAGATTGTTCTATGCCTACTTGTTTGTTAGGCAATGAATAACTCTTGGGGAAGATGAGTTTGAGTTCTGGTTTTGCTACTACTCTATGTGACCTTGAGCAAGTTAACTAAATTAGCTATATCACAAGATTGTTGCAATAGTCATATAAACTAATTATGAAAATGATTTTTAAAACTTTAAGTTTTAAGACTTAAATGCCAGCCCTTGTTTTGATCTAAACCAGGCCTATACAACCTGGGGCCTGCCAAAGGATTTTGGGTGGTCTATGAAAAATGTAGAGGGTGTTTTCCTCTACATTTATCATGGGCCGCCCGAAATCCTTTGACATGTCTGTGGTCCATAGGTTGAATAGGCCTAATCTAAATCTTATATCTCTGCTACTTATAGCACAGTTCTCTGCCCCATTGTAGTCACGTGTTTGATATTTATTCATTGAATGAATGATATGGAAATGGAACTTTCAAATTTCCTTCCATCTACTCATTATATGTCATATATATATACATATATACATACATATATACATATATATACACACATATATATACACACATATATATACATACATAGATATACATAATTATTTACATCTTATCACCCCCATTAGAAGGTATGACCCTTGAGGGCAGGGAATATTTTTTGCCTTTCTTTATATCCAAAGCACTTAGCACAGTGCCTGGAAGATAGTAGTCAGTTAATATATGTTTATGGGCAGCTAGGTGGCACAGTGGATAGGGTTCTGGGTCTGGAGTCAGGAAGGCTCATATTCATGAATTCAAATCTGGCCTCAGATACTTACTAGCTATATAAAACTGGACAGCTCAGTTACACCTGTCTGCCTCAGTTTCTTCATCATAAAGGAAACAGGAGAAGGAAATGGCAAAGCACTCCAATATCACCAACCACATCCAGGGTCACAAGGAGTGAGACATGATCGAAAATGACTGAATAGCAACAGTACATGCTTATTCAGTGGCTTACTGAATAGTCCTTTTGATAGTTCTGTGGCATAATCTCACTGTTTTCAGTATGATAATAAGTCCATGCTTTCTTTTGCATTTTTATTTACATCTTTGCTTTTCAATCATCTAATACAACAGAAAGAATACTGGTCTTGGAGTCGAAAGACCTGAGTTCACATTATCCTGTCAGTTATTATCTGCTGGACATTAGGCAAATCACTTAACCTCTTCTTACTTCAGTTTCCTCATCTGTGAAATGAGGGAGTTTGACCATATGGTCTCTGAGGTCCCTTTTCCCCCTAAATCTTTGGTCCTTTGATACCATGCTCTCCCCCTTTGCCCACACAGGGAATCTTTCCTTATAACAAAGAATAAGCAAGAGGGGAAAAAAGCATTTCAGAAAATTAACCAACATATTAACCATGACCAACATTATGTAAAATGTTTCATACCAGTAGTTCCCTGCCTCTTCAGAGTACATTCTCACATCAATTGCTGGAGGCCACATTTGGTAATGATAATTATCACAGTATTCAATTTCTTAATTTTATTATTGTTATTCTTTCCATTTGCATTGTGATCATTGTGTGTATTGTTTTCCTGGTTCTACTCACTTTTCATCGTTTCATAAAAGCCTTCCCGTGGTTCTCTGTATTTTCATATTCATCATTTCTTATAGATTAATATTATTCTATTACACGCACTTGCCTCAGTCTGTCTATTCCCAGTCCATAGACATCTATATTGTTTCCAATTCTTTTCCATTAAAAAACATGCTCCAATGAATATAGGATCTTTCTTTTTATCTTTGACCTCATTGGGGTATCTAGTTCAAATGATATGGATATTTCAGTCACTTTCTTAACATCCTTCCATTTTTTTTTTCAGAATGACTGGACCAATTCACAATTTAGAGCTTTAGACAAAATCAGTGACTGCAGTTTATTCATAGCTTTCATTGCAATGATTATAAATTGAAAGGATATATCTTTCTTAACCTAGAAGAAGAAGGGGTGAGCTTTGGCCAAGTCTTGCTTGGTAATCTAGGGTCTAAGTGTTAAGGATCTGAAATTACTTATTTAAGGGGCTGAAGATACACAATACCCATCAATCTGAGAGGAAATCTTGTTCAACTCCCTTATTTGAAGGATAATCACACCAAGACCTAGATAAGTTAAATGACTTGGCAGAAGTCACACAGGTTGACTTTAACTTCTCAAGAAAAATATAAGCTCTAATTAGAGCTACAGATAGAAGTGAAAGGGACAGTAGAGACAAGAAATATTCAATAGGGAAACTGAGACCCAGAGAAATGATGTGACTTGTCAGGGTTGACACAGTAAGTGGCAAAGCCTGGAATCAAACCTGCTTTTTGCTGTTCTATCCTATTCAGGGGCTGGCAGATATTGGAATGCCTTGAATGAGGACAGCCAAACTTCAAACTGGTCTTTTACATTTGGCAGTTTCCCTTCCGTGATAAAAGGTTGAGAGAGCTGCATGAATATAGCATGTTTTGACTAGGTTTATAGAGCTCCGTCAGTCTATTTGCATGGCATGTAATTCATCTTGGAAAGCAGTGCTAACAACTGATACTTGGAATGTGAGAGTCACGCAGTCCTTCTGTTCCTGGTTCCTGGCAGGAAATTGCTCTTCTGTGGGAAGCATATAATGGTCATCATGTTTCCATTCCAGGGTATCTGATCATCAGACACCATGGGAAAGGCCTTTTGTGTTCAAATCAACAGGACTAGGGATAAAACTGGCAAAATGTCTTTGAATCAATAGTCAAATCCACTTGTGATAAAAGAAATCAAATAGCCTCCCCTTACCTCCTACTAAGGTCATCTATATAATTGTTCTCTGGGAAGAAGATGTGATGTGAGATGACTGGTGTGAATAGTATGGGCCTAGGGCTATCTTTACACAGATCCAAAGAAGGTGGCCATTCTAAGTGGTATTTTTCCAAGGTACTGAGAAGACTCCCCTCACCTTTTAAAATACTCCTTCCCAACTTTCACTTGTTTGAGGCTTGAAATTCCTTTGACAAGGAACAAAGCTTTCCTGTTACAATTTGCCATAATATGCTTAAGATACTCTCTCTCTCTCTCTCTCTCTCTCTCTCTCTCTCTCTCTATATATATATATATATATAGGTTGGCTTCACACCTTAAGCTCAAGATATCATCAGTGGATCCAAATGGAAAAGGGGGAAAATAAGCAAAAAATTAGTGGGGATGAAAATTTAGTATAAGAAGAATAACAATCAGACCTTCCAAGTCACGAAGTCTAGCCTCTTGGACAATGTAAACATGCTGCTTACAACACTCCTAACACCCCTTAGAAATGCTTATACAACCTCTCATGAGACTGACAGAAGCAGGAAAGTCACCCCTTCATATAGTAGTTCTTATAGGACTGAGAATTGAAAGAGAATTCTGAGATCATCCAGTCCAAATTCATCACTTTAGATATAAGAAAACTGAGGTTTAGAGTGTGGTGAAATGACTGTTCATGGGTAACAAATAGCAGAGATTGGGGTGGGGAGGAAAGGCTTTTTCCCTTATGTTGCAAGTCTGTTGTTTTATCACTTTCACTTAAGTTGATGTAATGGTAATGGAATTTAAAGATCCTCTTGCAATGGCTTGGTTTTTGTGTTCAGTGTTAAAACCCAGAGCTTATGAATCCTACTTGTGGAATGGACTTGTTGACATGAAGTAAGGCAGCTGAACTGGGAGGAGCTGGTGCCATGGATAGAGAGGCCCCAGCAGAGAGAGGCCAGAAGACTATTTGGGAGGGAGGGAGGGAGGGAGAGAGAGAGAGAGAGAGAGAGAGAGAGAGAGAGAGAGAGAGAGAGAGAGCGAGAGCGAGCAAGCGCACACGAACTAGAACGAACTGCCACCTGGAGCTGCTGAGAACTGAGGAGGCATGACTGTGGTGCTGGTATCTTGCCTGTCTGTTTTAATGTTATTTTGCTAGATTCGTCTGCTGGTAAAGGACAGTGCTGCTGTTGCAGAATCTTGCTGTTGGTTCAGAAGCCCTGAAGAAGGATTTTCTTGTGTGTTTACAGAAATTGTGAAGGAGGGTCTTGCTGATGTTTTCAGGGGTCCAGAGACTGTTTTGCAGGCAGAGAGTGAATTGATGAGGATGCTGGCAATTGCTAAGGATGTGGCTTTGTTAAGCTTTGTCTTCCCAGGAACCTGGTTTGCTGAGTACTTGCCTGGGGTCAAGATGAAGAAAAGACCTCTCTTGGGTATTGAATGCTGTGATGATATTGTAACCTTGTTGTAGCTCAGGGGTAGATGGCCTTTGTGCTCTTCACTGCCCCTTTGAGAAGTTGCTTGGTGGTAACTGATGATAATTGTAATTCAATTGTGATCCAGGGGTGGAGCACTTTGATTTTTGTGCTTTGTGACTGACCAAATGAATGTACTTTGTTTATGATTGGAAACTAATCTCCGCTTGAGAAGAGAGACTTTGTGATTGACTAAATCAATGTACTAGCCAGGGGTGGAGTACTTTGACTTCATACTTTGTGATTGAATTGAGAACTTACTAAATGACTGTTACCCTGTATTTTGATTTTCTCTTTTCTGTGAATGTTTTGCCTTAATTTGTTACTGAATATATGGAGAGCTCCATGCTCATAATTCTGAACCTGGAAGTTGCTTTTGCTTGGCATTACACTTGCCACTAGTTTTTAGAAGAAAAGAAGTTCTTTCTGCTATGTCTGAAGACTTTCCTGAGTGTTAGCGACCAGAGTGTTTCAGATGTATCCAGCTCAGGTTATCCAATTGGCATTGGGAAGCTGAGAACTTTTCTAAAATCTCTAATAGATGAAACTAGATCATTGGCCAAGCTGCTCCACCTGTCCATCAGTGCCTGGCCACCTAATAAACTCAGTGGAAGAGCTGAGGGAACATTAAATGGTCCCTGAGCAGAGTTTCATGTCTAGGTGGGCCATCCCATCCCAGATAGACTCGCTGAGGCAGTTATATCCTGCATATAAATCCAAATGTTGGGTAATATTCATCTTGTGTAATTCAAGCCAATTCTTCAAGACTCCATTAGCTGAGGTTAATTTAATGTGTCTGTGTTTGTATCCATTCAGACCCTTATTTCCTTCCCTGGGAAGTAACCCAAACGCTGAGTTTGACAGTGTAGTGTACTCCAGACTATAAGAGGATTATAATTAAGGGAATGTTGGTACTGTCTTAAGGCTATGTAATTACTTCAAGGTACAGGGCTCTAATAATGGGAAGGAGCCTCCAGAAAAGGCATGACTAGGACATCAAGGGACCTCCCCATAAATTAAAGTTGAAACAAATGGAAAGAGAAAAATTATTGACATTCAAGGCATGAAATAGGATCCATAAGAATTTAGAGAAACAGATCATCATTCTGAAACTACTTTGTGATGAAGGTTAGAGATAAATGCCTGACCATAAGAGGCCTGGAGTCAGAGAACCCAAAAACCATGTCAACTGTGTCAAAGTTATCCTTGGGAGTTAAGTATCTGTTTCATTTTTTTCTTAATAAAAAGCTTTATTGCCACTTACCGATACCACCTTCATTTCATTATATGCAGTTTTCCATGTTCAACCTTCTAAGCCTTCTTAATAACAAAGAACAGTTAAGCAAAACCACCACCAGAGCAATCACATCTAACAAGCAGATATTTTTAATTTATTGAGTTAATGTTTAAAAGACAAATACTCAACTGGTTTTCCATCACAGTGATTCCAATCAGAAATTTTCTTCTGAATAGATAATAGTAATAATACACGATAAATAACATAGGCTTAAAATCTATATACATATAGAAGTTCAATATCCATCTAAAATGCCAATTAGATCAGTATTTATAATGACCCCATATTCCACCCCAATAAATCTACAGCCTTCTACTATAATATCCCTGAGCACTTTTTGTTTTGTTTTGTTGTAGATATTTATTGATGTCTTGTTGTTGTACCAAGGTCAGTTCTTCATCAGCCCTCATAACAAAGAAAAACAGTCAAACAAATCCAGTTGGCGTAATGACTCTACCCAACAGTCTATGCAGCAATCTACACTAGGTATCCATTTCTAATAATTCAAAGGGATGAATTGTGTGTGTATGTATATACACATGTGTGTATATGTATACATATATTTATGTATATGTATATATGTATGCACATATACATATACATATACATATACATATATGTTGGGCACCAATGAATGGTTGTTGAGAGGATGCCAGATTTATGTTATTCAGTGCTTTAAGGACCACTATTTTTGTTGATGTTCTTTCTAGATAAAAGAGATCACCCCCACTATACAACTTAGTATAGATAGGCTTGGGAAGTTATTATAACTGAAAAACTAATCCCTCTGTAAGCCAAATGATGAGATTCTCTGAATTTAGACTGAGAAGATCCTCTGAGAAAGTTCTAATATCAAAGAATTATTATGATATGAATTTATATAAATATATAAGAACAAGAGACATACAAACTATATAAGGATGAGATACATAATATAATATATAACACAAATTAATAAAATTTACCATTCTCTCAAAAACAGTTTTTTTAAAGACATGTAGTAAGAGAATATGAGCATGTGGATAGTTCTCAAATGGAAAAAGGCAAATTCTCAACAACCATGAAAGAAATGCTACAAATCACTAATAATAGTAGAAATGCAAACTAAAACTACTCTGAGGCTTTACTTTGCACACATCAGATGAACAAAGACAATAATAATTATTTATAATAACAATGGTATTAGGTGGCATTTATATAATAACTCTTTTAAGGTTTGCTAATCACATTACAAATAGTATGTAATTTGATCCTCACAAGAACTTTTCTGGATCGGTGCTATTATAATCACCTTTTCACAGATGGGAAAACTGAGGCAAATAGAGGTTAAGTGACTTGCCCAGGGTCACACAAATAAACAGTAAATGTTTATTCAGATTTGAACTCAAGTCTAACACTCTACCCACTTCACCCAGCTACCCTTAGATCATGAAAAAAGAAAAAATGAAAAGGGATTATGGAAAGAGGGGCACCATAGTACAGAAATGTTGCTGGAGATGAGAAATGGATTAACCAGTCTGGAAAACAATTTAGAACTATACTTGAAAAGTTACCCAACTGTGCATAGCTTTACTACTATTAGGCATTTATCTTGAAAGGGTCTCAAGGACACCTATGTATAGAATATTTATAGAAGCACTTTTGTTGTAGTAAAGAACTGAAAAGCAAATATGTATCCATCATTGGATGGTGACTAAACAAAGTTGTGGCATGTGAATGTAATAGAAATGTATTATGTCATAAGAATGGAGGGATATGACTGATTTAGAGAAATATTAAGAGACTAGCATGAACTGATAGAAAGTGAAGTGAGAAGAATCTGAAAAGCAATTTACAAAGTGATGTCAGTAATGTGAGGGTAATCAACTTTGAAAGATCACAGAACTCTGACCAAAGCAATGACGAATGATGACTTCAAAAAACTTATGATGGAATATCCTTTCTACCTCTTGGCAGAGAATTGATGGACTAGAGGTGGAGAATCAGGCATATATTCTCAGACATTTTGAATGTATTGATTATTTTTTTTTGCTTGACTATATACATATATTTCACAAGGGTCAGTTTCTATAGGGATAGGGAGTCAGACTTGGTGGGTAGTGGTAGACATGGAAAGAGCATCAGTAAAGTATATTAGAAGGTGCACAGAGAGAAAGCAAGGCAAGGGAAGTGGATTAGGAGACCAAAAATCGCTGGTCTTGACCTTGGATGACCATCATTCTTTTATTTGTCAGGCCTGTGCTTGAAACCTTTTTAAGCTTGGTCGGTCCTTCCAGAGCTTATGTTATGTGAGCAAAGCATCAAAAATCCAGTGTGGCCTCTCCAACATAGTGAAGCAATGGAAGAGGAATTTAGTGGAGATCAGATTTGTAAATGGCTAAAAAATAAGATAACTTCCTATATAAAGATAACTCATAAAATAAATGATTATGACTACTTACTCTTTCAAAGCTGAAAGGGTGGTATAAATGATTAATTAAGTGATTAAACTCTAAGTTTCTTATATTCTGGTGTGAGTACCAACAATAACAGAATAACAGGTCCACATAACAGAAGCCCCGTTCAAAGAAATACAGCTCTTAACCATGTTTAACATATTCTGACACTAAGTATTTATGGAATGGCTACTGTTAAGGAAAGTAATGTACTCCCTTTATAGTAGGCGCTTCATAAATACTTAGTGCATTACATTTAATCCAATTCAATATCTTCCAATTTTAAAGCCAACTGACCACATTCACCTCTTATCCAGTGTTTTTTTTTTTTTTTAAGCTATATACAGCTGTTCTAGGGGTTGGGCTCTGAACCACTTTTCTTCCCGAGTTCTTTTTGTCTTGACCATATGCAGCTGGAGACCAATTATTCATTCAACAAGTGTTTAGCTATTTCCCTGCTGCTTAGCCTCATGCTAAATGCTGAGAATATTTCTGGTGTATTCCTTCCATGAGATTTCAATAGAATTGAGGAATTGGGGTTCATATACATATATACATACATTAATTAGGTGATATTTTATCTGATTACCAAATAGTGGAACATTCTTTAATTAACATGGGGATTCAGAGAAGGGAAAAAGCAGTAAAGGTTAGATTAGTCAGGGAAGACGTCATGGAGGAAGGAAGACTTGACCTGGCTCATAAAAATTGAACAAGATATACATATTTGGAAGGGAGGAGAGGAGACAAAGCTTTCAATTCCCTGATGTTCTTTCCATGTTCTGTACCTTGCAAAAGCTTTGGCCATAGCTTCTGGATAGAGAAGGTTCCTATCTGGCCCCCAACCTAGAGTTCTAGGAATTGGCCATGTTCAGAGTGAGAGGGGGGTAGAAAGTTTAGGGAAAAGCACTGCCCCCAAACTGTTTAGGTCAGACTGATGACCTAATGATGGGGGCCTCCTCCCCACCCCAAGATTAAATTCTACTGTTGTGAGTTTTGAATGCCAATATTATTGGTAGGTCTATTCATTTTGCTCAAACGCTTTATTTCTCCACAGGGGGATCCTACAGGAAATCAGGATCCAGTATTCCATGATTGGATAGGAACATCCCTAAATTTCATTGTTGGTTTCGTGATATGTTTATTCTTTATAGATTTAAGGAACTTTATGGTCCTTATTATTCTTTAAACACTGAGATAAAGTACTACCAAAGGCCCCCTTTGATTAGAGGTTAGAGATAGATATTTGAGAATATTTTGATTACATGTTTAAGATGGCATCCCAAGGGCATTCTAGGGAACCTGTCTGACCAAGAGGAACGATGGTAATAACTAGAAAGACCCTGAACTCTGAATGGAGCAGCTGTCTATGAACTGCTAATAAAGGCAGTTTATCACCCCTTGGTGATTGCCACATTAGTGAGAAGAAGCATTACTGGAAGAGAAGACAATTAGCTTCCCCTCAGACTTTGTTCCTTGCAGAGCTCACCTTGGGCCATGCATGTCTTCTTACTCTGGATTCTGAGATTTATCTATCACAGGGAGGAGCTTTTGTCATAGCTGCTGAGAGCCAAAACCCTCTCTCTTTTTGATATAACTCTCATTGCCTGTCCTATGCTTTGACTGAAAAGGAAAAGGGCAATGGCCTTCATTAGATGAGGTATATCATAAAATACCACCATGATTTTTTCCCCTCAATCAATCTAATTTCATGGTCCCACATGTATGTTTTCTTTTCATTCCAATCTCTAATTTGTGGATTTATGAAATTAAGCATAAATAAATCATATGCTTTATCTTTTCTGATCCTCCCAGAAACCTTGTGAGATAAGTAGCTCAGATATTATCCCATTTACAGATGTATAAATGGAGTCTCTTAAGTGACTCGTCCATGCTCCTTGGCTAGTAAGGGGTATGCTGTGTGATTCAGACTCATATCTTTTGATTCCTAGTTTAATGGTCTTCTGACTTTATCGTACTATCTCCCACCAACCCCAAGTGAGCTGTTTGATACAAAATACACTATATACAGAAGTAGGACCTGGGTTCATAAAACAACTCTATCTTATTATTCTCTGTGTGACTTGGGAGAAGTTACTTAACCATCCTGGGATATGGTTGCTTGTTCTATCAAATGTATATAACAGGAAGCTTATCTTATGGTTTTAATTATTTATATATTTTAGTGTATTTTCCTTTTTGAAAATCAGTGCACTATTGTTGTTATATATTATCATTATTAGTAATAATAATGTAGAGGCCACAATGGGTTGTTATTTGAATTATTGGAAAGAATACCTGTCTCAATGAGATAACACATACATTTGAGTGTATCAGTGATGATAACACTAATAAAATAATTATATTAATATAATCAATATATCCTATTAATATTGATAATATCAGTATATACATAATGTAATAAAAATACTACAAATTCACATTTAAAAGCAGCATTGTGTAGTGTAAAGACCACTGATTTTGAAGTCAGAGGTTCTGGGCTTAAACCCTATCTCTGCTATTTGCCACCTCTGTGATGGAGGGTAAATTGCTTAATCCCTCTGGGCTTCATCTGAAAAATGAGGGAGGTTGGGCTAGATGGCCTTTCAGGACTCTTCCAGTTTTAAATCAATAACCCTATAATCCTTGCGTACATTATTGCTGAGTCAGTTAGTCATGTCCAAGTCCTATTAACCCCATTTAGAATTTTCTTGGTAGAGATAGTGAAGTGGTTTGACATTTCCTTCTCTAGCTCATTTTACAGATGAGGAAACTGAGGCAAACAGGGTTAAGTGACTTGCCCAGGGTCACACAGCTAGGAAGTATGTGAGGCCAGATTTGAACTCATAAAGATGAGTCTTCCTGACTCCAGGTCTGGTGCTGTATCCACTGTACTACCTAGCTGCCCAAATTACTGAAAGGAAAGAACAAGTACCAATCTACCTTTAATAAAGAAAGATTCTGTGCAGGTCCTGACTAACCACCCCATCTCCATTAAAAAAAAACCCAAAACAAAACTCCAAACCCAAGCATGGTGCTTAGCAGATATCAGAAACATAAATGTTTGTTCAACTGAAATGAACTGTGCTCTCTACCTCAAAGGATAATTGTGCATATCAAATGAGACAATGCATGAAAAGTTTTGGGTTTTTGGGGGGGGGTAAACTTTATAGAACTATATATTTTTATTCTATTATTGTCTTAGAATTTCCTTCTAGTCTAAGAGACTTGGGTTAATATTGATATACCCTAAAGCAATCTGGTGAATAGAGTTTAGATTGGAGTCAAAAGTCCTAGGTTTGAATCATAGATCTGTCACTATCTAAGTCTTAAAGCAATTCATTACTTTGTCTCTAAGAGCTCCTTGTTTCTTTTTCTATAAAGTGGGGGGTGGTATATAGGAGGAAGGCAGTGTTATATGTCCTGCTTCCCCTTACTAAGGATCAAAAGATTCAATAGATACAAGAGCAAATGAAACGATAAAATAAGAAGTAATAATAATAAATAAGCCACCTACAATATGTTCTGCCAGTGAAGAAAGACCAAATTTATTAACTATTATAAGCTGTTTTATCTTGTTGGTGTGTGCTGTTGTTTTAGCCTCACCCAACACTTCCTGGAGAGAGAAGTTGATCCCCCAGGCTCAGTGTCTTAGTGACTAGATTCATCCACGTCAGCTCAGATTGTCAGCCTTGTCTCTGCAGTGTTAAGTAATAACAGCCCTTTTCCATGTGGGACAGGTTTCACTAAGAGGCAGTATGTCTAGTCATTTGTGGAGGAGCGGATGCTTTGATAATGAACTGCTGATCATTTCTTTACTTGGAATCACTAAAATAAATGTTCAGGAAGGGCATGTTGTGATTCCTGCTCTCTTAACAAGTTAGAGAGCGTTGCTGGCATGCTGCTAATTAGCTTGCTGCCTGTCCTTCCAAAATGCTTTTGTGTTGTCTGTCAGTTAATGGCATGGTTTTAAGGCAAATTTTAGCATAACTGACAACTTAATGGATATAAATTTGAGCATCTCCATTTCCCCTACTCTTCAGCCAGATAAAATGAAAAGGACCATCCTCTTAGTTCTCAGTCATCTAAGGGAAACACCTAGAAGAGCTTTACAATCCACGTGAAAGGCAGTTGCAACAACAAAATTACCAATTGGGCAACTGGATATTCATCAACAAATTTCCCTCACAACTGCTACAGAAATGGGTACTTTCACTAGATATTTCTGATGACAGCAAATTCTGTACTGTAGCATTTTCCAACTTAATTTGGCCACAGAACTCTTTGAGGCAAGAAATATGTTGACAGAATCCATAAATACTGGGCTAGGGAGCTTAAAGAGATGGAATTCCTATGGGTTAAAGGTTGGTTACTGAAATTTGGAAATAAAGATAAGGAATTACATCTATTTTCATTTCCACCAAAATGTCAAACATAACGAGTGTTTTATACATGCATAATTTTGTATTTAATATTATAAAGGGAAAAATATAGCTAACATTGACATTTTCCTATAATGCCTCCTATTCACATCATATGAAGCATCAGGAATCTGCAGAATACAATCTGGGAAATGCTTATGTTATAGAAAATATAATTTAATGTCTAGATTTTCCATGAAGCTTCTCTACCAAGGACTTTAAGACTTCTCACCCTTCTCTGACTTCCATAGTACTTAACAGAATCACATAGTCTAGTACTGGATTCATGTCACTCTAAAACAAATTTCTGGGGAGTGGAGACCATGCCTTCTCTTCTCAAATGTGTCCTCCTCATGCAATAGGGAAATTATTTTGGCATTTTTGTGAAATAAGAGAGATTGGGTGCAATGTCCAGTTACATACACTATCATAATAATTCAGTTGAGACATCACGGTGGGGGTGTGATAATGTGAAAAGAAAAAGAGAGAACAAATATGAAAGATATTACTGAAGTAGAATGAACATGAATTGGCAAGTAGGATGTGAGGGATTTGGAAAAGTCAAAGATAGCTTAAAGGTTTCAGTCCTGAGTAATAGGGAGGATGATGGTGTCATCAATATAAAAACAAAAACTGATTTGGTTGGGGAATGCTGTGTCCATTTTGTACATTGATTTGGGGTGCCAACAGGACATCCAGGTGGAGTGGTCAAGAGAAAATTGGAAAGGTAGAACTGAAGTTCCAGGAAGAAATCAAGGATTGGTAGTTAGATTTTTAAGTCATCTATATAATGGGTAATAATGGAAACCTTTGGAATAGACAAGATTAACTAGAAAGACACTATAGAAAGAAAAAATAGGACAAAGAACAGAGTTTTGAGGGATACCTACTGTTGAACTCAACAGAAAGATGGACTGCTAAGGAAGACTCAGAGGAAGCAACCAAAAATGTAGAAGAACCAAGATAGCACATTGTCACATTAGCTAAGGGAAGAGAACCTATCAAAATGGAGGTGGTCATGAGTGTCAAGCTTTACAGAATGTTCTAAGAAAATGAAAACTGAAGAAAGACCATTTAATCTGGTTATTAAAAAGTCATTGGATACCTTGGAGAATTTCATTAGAGTGGTTGAAATGGAAACTAGGTATGAGGGGTTGAAGAGTAAGGGAGTGGTTGTTGAAATAGTAGAAGCTTTGAGCATAAAGCCCTAGATGTTACCTTCATGTCAAGGACAAAGTATGTGGGATTTTTTTTCTTTTCTAAGGATAGTGGAGACATTAATGTGTTTGTAGGAAGCGTATAAGGAACAAATGGAGAGGAAGAGATTGAAAATGAGAAAAAAATGATCAATGGAGAGAGATTCCAAAAGCTATGGAAGAAGATGGGATCCAAGACACCAATAGAAGTCTTGGTGTGACAAGAAAGACCACCTCATCCTCTGAAATCAGAGATAAGGAAGAGAGAGTGAATGATAACATCCATAGTGAAGCTTCAGGGGTTGAATGAGCCCGGGTGAGGAATGGGGAGGCCTCAAGAGAGAAAATTTCCATATTCTAAGGAAAGCAGGATATAAAGATTTTTGCTAAAAGATATGAGCGGTGAGAAAAGGTCAACACTAGAGGAGAGAGAATGTCTGGAAAAGACATCATGGGGACTGTAATACAAAGTCAATCAATAAAAGGATGACCACTCATTGAGAAGGGCCAAGTTGGAATTCGAGTCTCAAACAATACCAAGTGATTGATGCAGGTGGGAGATTGATATAAAGTGAGATGGATGGTGTGTAGGAAGGAACCAGGATTAGGGAAAGTGATGCAATAAAAATAAGGAGGCAAGGAATTAAAAGACAGAAGACAGCAACTTGAGAAAAGACTGAAGATGGAGTCAAAACTGTGAGGGGAGGTAGGTGTATGCAGCCAGAACGAGGGTAACAAAGTAGAATACAGAACAATGGAGGGATTAGAAATCATTGTAAGGGTAAAGAATCATTTGAACTATTGGGAAATGGAAGATGAAAGATTGATATCATAAAGGAGACTTTTGGCATCCTTGATCTTGGAAGTGGGGAAGATAACAAAAATGTCACTACCCTATTAGTAATCGAGGTACAGTGGAGATGGAATATTTGAGATTTGATGAAGTCATTCAACTGAGAAGCCATGTTGTTTTAAGGTCACGAATATGAATATTAAAATCACCAAGAGCAATGACAAAGGTTGGATTGGTGACAAAGATTTTAAGCCAGATATTAAAGTTAGTAATGGATAGAGAGAGTAGGTAGATGACAATGGCAGGGACCTAAATCAGGTGATATGCCTATATGTTACAAACCAATAGTATCCAATATTTTCAAGTATGAGGACCTCTTACATATTTTAGTAACTTTATTTTTAGTAGCCATTGATTGAGAAATATTTACTAACAAACTGCAATGAATTCAATAATGTTTTAAATGACTTTGTATTATATAAGTCTCAGCATCTATGTGCATTTGAAAAAATAGTAATACATTACTATAATAATAGCATAAGACATTTTACTCATTCAGTCTACTGAAGGTATGTCTGCTATTTATTATAGTGAGTCATGCTGCATATTTTGTTGAAACTAAATAAAGTTTGAAGTGACATTTCTTAGTACAAAATATAGATTTCCTAACCCTGACCCTCTTGCAACTCATGGTTCCCCAGGGGACTGCAGCCCACAATTCAGGAACCACTGGTAGGAACATCAAGGGAGGAGAAGTGACTGACTTTGAAGCAAATCACATTTTTCTCTGAAATCCATTTTTTTATATTTGTAAAGAGAGAGAATTTGACTAGATTCTCCATCTTAGTTCTAAATGCTACTTAAAATCCTAAGATCTGCCTCTCTTAAATAATATTAGAATGTTCTGTGAATGCAATTTCCCTTGTAAAGTCCCATATCTCCCTCTTCCCCAACTTTGTTAAAAAACAGCATTGTTTCAATTAGCATGTCATTTCTTCAGATAATTATTCAGAAAGATATCACTCATTTAGATGGACAATTACTGATATTTTTATTGCTTTATTAGGATATCCTTCCAGATTTTGATTGAGTCTTATCTGCTTTGCTTGCTCAGTCTTCTGTAATAATTCTCAGCCATGATTCTAGGAGGCTTTACCACCTTGGAAGTATTTTTAAAGCCAAAAGAAAATAATTTCCAGGGGCAGTTTTTTTTTTTCTTTTAACACTATATTCCTATACAGGTCAGATCCTATTCCCACATGTCTCCATACAATGAAGATATCGTCTAAGCAAGATCTCCAAACTCTAACCAATGTTGTTTGTTTAAGTCACACTTAATAATGGAAGCTCAGCTTGCCTGCTAGCCCAGGAAGTTGACTGTGAGTGTTTATAATGGTCAAAAGAGAGTTTTGTGAGGGGCAAGAGTGCTGGATATAGAGTCGTAAGACCTGGGTTCAAATCCTGACCCACGTGACCTTGAACAAGTCCCTTCTACCTTTAGGATCCTCAGTTTCCTTATTTGTAAAAAGCAAACATGTGGACTAAATGATCTCTAACGTTTCTTTTATCTTCCCCTCTCTGAATCAATAATATATGATCCAATAATCCATGCATTCCCTAGGAGGTTCTGGGGACACCAATGTGACACTTGTTCGGGCATTTTCCAAGCATCCCTTCATCATTTCCAGTTACTTCCACAGCCCATAGTTTCTTACATTTTAGTCAAATATTTATGAGGGTCCATAGAATTCGTTATAGAAAATGAAAACAAAACAGACCTGAAGACAAGTAGGATTTAATAAGTTCAACTAAGCATATAATAACTTACAATAACTGAGAACCCCCCAAAGGTGCTGAGTGTACAGTGAGAAGGAACGGTTTCATTGTTGGAGAAATGAGTAGAATAGTTAAGATGCTGTACACAGTTCAGGTTGCTTTATTATGGAAAGGCTATTAGGAAAATAGAGAAAGCTCAGCAAACAATCATTGGGATATTACTGAATGTCATAAGTGGTAGGTAGGTGCATACACAAACACACACACACACAGCTAAAGAAATAAGCTCTGCATCTTTGGAAAATGAAATAAAAGGGCTTTTGTGGACATATGCACCAAATTGAAGAAAAAGAGAAAGCATTTTCCTCCCCTTCAAAGGTTATTTAAGCTTTTCTAGAAGCAGAGGGACATATAATTAATTCAGAGAAAACTCACTTCTGAGAAAATGAATTTAGGTGGAATTGTGCATTGCATCTACAATGTAGTCAAATGTTCCAGTAAATACTTTACCAGGTATTCTTCTGCCACAAACATCTTAAACTGAAAGCACCAATGGTAGAATTTCTGGTGATGTGACAGATGCGCAGGTGCCCACCTACCCATCATTTTTTGTGTTGGCTAAAAATAAGGGCTGTTAACACATGCCTATGGCTTGTCCTGAGGGTAAGCATTCTGAGACTAATGTTTCTTAACTTGACTTTCTGGTACCAACTTGAAGATGAGATTAAAAAGAAGGGAAGGCAAATTACAGGGAAGTTGAGAAAGATAAGAGGATTTGCACCCAGCTTGCAAAGTAGGGATTCCTAAGTGGTTGATGGACCTGAATCTGTTTTGTAATCAAATTTCTCTGTGTTTTAACCTTGTTTGGTTCAGAATTGCTGCTCACAATGTTTGATGTGAATGTTTCAGACATTATAGGCTGGCAGATTCATATCAGTGCACTTTATACATGTTCATGCTGATTAGAACTTTTATTTGTCATAATGATCCACTAATGCAATGATAATACAAGTAATAGCCCATGTCTAATGGCTTCTTGTCCAGGGGCTAAGAGAATTAGTTTAATATATTCAGTATTAAACTGTTAAAAGAAAACTCTTTCAACTACTGAGTTTCCTTGAACAATAAAAGTAGGTGACTTCAGTGGAGCTATCAGAAGAAAAGTTGGAAGAAAAGAGTTCAAGTCATCTGAGGACTCATTGAGATAGTCTGTTCATTGTTTTTCAATAGAAATGTCTCCAATAATGGGTCTTTGGTAAAAATGGAGGAGTAGCATGATTAGAAAACAGAGAGGGAGAGATTTGAGGAGAGATGGGTTTTTCTAAGTTCTAGGCAGACAAGTCTCTTCATTGGCCTGTGAATAATAGTTGTTCCTGTCTTCATGACTTCTCTCATATTATTTTCCCATATGAAATGCCATCTTTCCCTCTTGTTATCTATTCTGCCTTCTTTTCCAGTCTTATCTTCAAGGATCAATTCAAGTTTCATCTCCTCAATGAAGGTGTCTCCTAGCACTGGGTCTTTTGATGGACCTTCTTGTCACCTGAGGTCCTTGATGTGGATGTCACTCACTTTTTAATTTGGCCATCTATTTTCTTGTGGTGTTCTCTACTTTATGTATGTTTTTAGGCTTTTAGCACACTAAGCAACTTGCAGATTCCTTGAAGTTAGGGAACTGTGTGTCTCTCTTCCATTCCAGGGATAAGAACATAATAATACTCAATTTAGGGATTGTTTCATCTTAAATGATAAATGAATCACACAGATCATCATGGAAGTAATTGGATGCCACTTATCTATGGGGTAGTCCGACTCCTGGGGCCCAATGGCATCTTGAAAAGATGTGAAGGAGAGGCTGGCTATTCCATGTGCAAGGCATGTGTAGCTGGAAATAAAGTGAAACGTGACCAGGGAGATGGGTACGGTTTGGTTTTTTTAGAGGAACAGTGAATGATAAGACTATAAGGTAAGTGGAAAATTGTAGAGGGTTTCGAATAATCCCTAAAGGAGCTTGAACTCCATTTGATAAACAATGAGGAGACAGTGAAACATTTTGAGAGGAAAATCATCAAGAAAATTAATCTGGAAAAAGTTGGTAAATTGTTTATACATTGTCAACTAGGAGAGGTAACAAAATTCTGGTCAATAAAAGTCAATGTTAGTGGAATACTTTCAAAGTTGAATAGTACAATCCTCATTTCTGTTAATAGATAATCTTTTTCAGGAGATGTAATCAGTTGGGTTTGTTTTGGTATTTGTTGCAAAGTGTCTAAACTGTCAAAAAAATTTTAATCAATTAGAAAGTGAAAAATGTTTTTGTTTTTTTCTTTGTCTTTTTTAAGGGAAGGGGCTGCTAAGGTGGCACAGTGAATAGAGCACCAGCTCTGGAGTCAGGAGGACCTGAGTTCAAATCTGACCTCAGACACTTGACACATTTACTTAGCTGTGTGACTTTGGCCAAGTCACTTAACCCAATTGCCCTCCAAAAAGAAAAAAAAAGGCAAAATTAACCTAGAAGTAGTGTTATGGTTGGACAATAACTCATATTTTGTGGTGCTTTAAATTCATAAAGTATTGTTCTCCTCAATATCTTGTGGGGGTAGATAAAATTATATTTCAATTTATATGTTTTACAGATGGGGAAACTGAGGCCAGGATTTGTGGGCAGTTAGGTGGAACAATGGATAGAGTGCTGGGCTTGGAGTCAGGAAGACTTCTCTTAATGAGTCCAAATCTGGCTTTCCACACTTACTAGCTGTGGGACTTTGTATAAGTCACTTAACCTTATTTGTCTCAATTCTCTGTAAAATGAGTTGGAAAAGGAAAAAAATATATAGTATCTTTGCCAAGAAAACCATTGATTGGTCACAAAGTGTTTGACACAATTGAAAAATGACTAAACAAGACTGACAACTTGAGACCAGCTCTTCTATTTCTGCATCTCCTGCTCTTTCTACTAACAATGCTGATTTAGAAAGCAAAGGGTCTGTTAAAAGTTGGGGGTGAGGGGAGAAGTTAGGAGGGCATTAGTGTACTGGACTTGTGGCAGCCTAGGAAAAGGAAGGAGACACTGTGAAAGAGATACTGTGGAAGTACAGTCTTAAAACTTGGGAACTGATTATATATGAAAGGGAGAAATCAGAAATGACTCTCAGGTTATCCTGATCCCACATTGACTATGGAGGCTGGACTGTTATCGGTCCACATCTTTGGCCAGACTGCAAGGAGAAAAAAGTCTGTGAATGGCAATGAGGTTGTGACAGTTTTAAGCAGATGGGATGCCGAGACCCGGCGTGATGCTTATAAAAATCCTGTTGAAGGGATGCTGGACTTTCTGCTTTCATCTTTCTAGGAACTGTTTCTTCTAGTCACCTCCAGTGCCAGTCTTCTCATTTGCCTGGACCCTGACTTGTACTGAGTACCTAAACAGAGGATGCTTGTAAAGAGCTGGGGGAAGAGTGACAAATGATTCCATATGCACTGAAAATGAAAGTGAACTCTGGGGGAAAAAATAAAAACTGTCAAGGAAAATGTCTTTTGGCAGTGGGGACTGTGCAGGTACTGAAGTGGGATGGAAATGTGATGAGAGTGACTGCTTTGGGCCTTGGCAGCCAGCCTGCCTGTATTCAGGCAGCCAGCAGGCCTTAAGGCTGAGGGCTATTGCATACGTGAAGGCCCCTGGCCCTAGCCTCTGTCAGTTCAGTGAGTCCTTAATGAGAATATAGGCAAGGGAGAATGGGGAGGTGGTGGCGGCAATGCATTCAAGGGTGTTCTGTCCCCCACGAGGGTCATTTAGAAAATAAATTGTAAATTAACCTATGTTAATCACCATTTTCACCCTCTGTCTTGAATGGTGGTGATATACTTCTGCAACTGGTCTGGCTGTTGGCTAGTGATCTTCCTTATTTTAATTTCTTTGCATCAGGACAAAAGAAATGTTACTGGGGATCAGTCCTGCAGCCCTTCCTTTAAAAGAGTATATAATGGGACAACCATGGGGTGCAGCCAACTACATGATATAATTTGAGCTCCTCTGAGAAAACAGGCTTTGCCTTTAAATATCTCTGCCACCCTTTCTTGGTAACCAGAATTTGCCATTATCCTCATTCCTTTAGGTTTTCAAAGGCCTTCTAAGATAAGAATCATAGAAATCTCTGAGCTGAAAGCTAGCTAAAGCATTTTACAGAGAAGGTATTTTACTCCCAAAGTAGTTAAATGACATGCCCAAGATCATGCAGTCTTCGATTAAGTTTCAAATTAAGTTAGCTATGATAAGCCAGAGGGAAAAACAACAAAGTTTAAACGGGAAACAGTACCTGTAGTTATAGGTCTTATATTTGTTTCTAGTAGGAAAATCTTTCTAAGTTCCCAATGGAGGAAAACAAAAACAAAAGTTACCTTTGTAGGACTTAAACTCAAAGTGGTATGAGCCATTTCCCCCAAGTAAGGGGATTTGCAGATGGAGACTGTGATGAGATCTAGATGTGTAAGCAAGTGTTCTGCATGGATCAGGGAAAAGAGGGGCACTGGTAATGCTGAAAGGGAAAAGACAAAGGTATTTGTTTGGCTATCAGCTGGTAGGCCTACATAGCTTAGCTGGAAACATCCAAGTTGTAAGCATCAAGGTAAGGACAATAGGGTAATCTTTAAGCTCCTAACTCTGGGACCAGGACTGGCACCTCCAAGCTAGGAAAGTTTATGTACCCCTTCACACTAAAGCTGGGATTAGCATCCCCAAAATTGATCTGGGAAAGAGCTGGAATTGGATTTAGCCAAGGAGCCTTGGACATAAAGGAAGAGGGCAATCATGGTCATCTCAATAGAAGCTATTGCCAGAACCTGTCGGGTAGTAATACTAAGATTCTCACTGTAACTCCTGGGTCCACAATTCAGAAAAGCTCGGGCATTTCTCAGGTCAAGATAGTTCATTCAGCTCAAGGATATTAGTCTATAGGTCAGACCAACTCAAATGTTATATAGGGAAAGGTAGAGTACTGCTCAGGCATATCTGATCCATTTTCCACCCCTGAGATTGCAGGTAAGAAGATACACATTAGCTAAGAAACTGCACGTTTCTAAGTTGCAATAAACAATCCCACATGGGAGAAGTAACTTCAGAGGAGGGACAGAGCATACAGGTGGCAGAATTAGATAGAAGAGAGATTTTTATTGGACAGAGAAAGACTAGGCCAGAAAAACTAGAGGTTTTAAAGTAGAGGAGGAAATGTACACAAGAGCAAGACTTTTTCACCTATTGATGGGTTTTACTTAAACTGTTTCTCTTTGCTGTAAGGGAGAAATTGATGTGCAGAGTTATTACAATATTAGAAAGCCCCATCAATAACACTTAAAATAGCCTGAATAGCTAGTCAACTACACTTTGTTGAGCATTATACTAGAAGTCATTATCCCCACCCTCAAAAAATTCAGTCTAGTTGAGGAGATAATAAACATGGTATAATTAAGTAATGACACAAAGCAAGATATGAATGAACATCAGCATTACATTGTGTGATATGGGCAGTAAGTGCTTTGGAATTTCAAACAATATGTGCTTCTCTGTTCACGACGATGCTGTCCCAAGATGAGGAGTACTTATGTATCCTGGGAATACATATTACATTGACTTTTGTCGTAATAGGCACCAAGAACAACAGAACTTCCTCAAAAATAACCCAAATCAAGATGTCTCACTTGAGTTGTGACAGTTGGCTCCAAAATATTGGAGTCCAAATTTATTTCAGAAATACATCACATTGCTTTTAAACTTTGCTGGCTTTTGTGGGAGTGATTTATAGTTTGTTTCTTTTATGATTGTTTCTTGACTAGGTTGTGAGAGATACGAGGTTTCTGTTTTCAGCAATTATTCTCTTGACGGCCTCCAAAAGAGTTAATATAACAGAGAAGGTGCTCTCTCTTTTTACTTTTGAAAAGAGGTCCTCCTTGTGTTGATATGATACTTAGTTGAATTTAAAGTGAACTAATCCTTCCATCAAGCATTGCTTGGTCCACATAAATTCAAACCAGTTTTGGGATCAACCGATCTTGATGCAAATTTCAATTACTTTCTCCCACTGCAGTGATTATACTAAGGATGTTATCTAGAAGCACTCTGGAATAGGAAATAATGCTGCCCTGGGCAGGAAGATTAGCTGTCTGATCCGGGACAAGTCACCTAGACTCTCTGAGCTAGTTTCTTCATTTCTAAAATGGTGCTATCTATAATAGTGCTTACCTCAAAAAGGATCACTGTGTGAGGATCAGATGAGATCACATATGCATGTGAGGGCTTTATAAATCATGAAGTGCTATATAAGGTCAGTCACTATCATCTGCAAAATCCAACCCATCCAGCTGAAAACTGAGAAATTCTGTTAGTTATTTTGGCAGTCATCAAAGCAAAACTGGGCATCTGAAACATTGTAAAGGAAGGAAGGAAGGAAGGAAAGAAAGAAAGAAAGAAAGAAAGAAAGAAACCAAACCACAGTGATAATTTAGGTGGTAGGTTTTTTTTTAAGTTTTCAATTTGATTCAGGGGTTGATAGGGTAGTGGAGATATTTATCCCCTCCTCTCATCCTCATTCCATTTGCCTCCCCTCCTTAGTAGACTACTACTTACCAGGAGCCAGAAGCCCTGTAAACATAGGGAATTGTGATCATAAATAACAAGTCAAAATGGCTGCCAGTGTTTTCTTTCTGAAGCAACAAGCATGGGATGATCAGTTTGCAATTAACACACTGTCAAAAAGGTAATTGTTATTTTTTTCTTGCTAACATCTCATGACAACAAGCCCCAAGTGGAATGCACAGGAAGAGCAAGTCCTGATTTGCCACCCTCCAAACAGAAGTTTATTTCCAGAGTCCTTTTACAACTTTCCAGTTGACTCCTAAAAATACACAGTGCTCTGGTTTGGGGGAAAAGGAATATTTTAGTCACGGTATCAAATCTCTTAAAATTTCAGATAAAGAATTGTCCATACATTCCCCGAGGGGCAGACAAAGTCCCATCAGTTTCTTCTAGTCCCCAGAATGCCTAAGCACAAGGTCGAACACAGTACATACTTAATAAATGCTCATTGATGTATCAATCCTGAATAACTATGCTTGCTTGGATTTGAGAGAAACTAGTAGTGTATAAAGTGCTATTCTTCTTTGACGTTGTGATGACTTCAAGCTCTGACACATTAAATTGGGTCTTCTTGGCTAGGTAAGGCATTTAACTTCCTTCTTAGTGACTCTCTGAGAAGATAAGTTGTCCACTGTTTTTTTTTTTTTTCAATCTTGTCTGACTCTTCATGATCCTGTTTGGGGTTTTCTTGGCAGAGATACTTGATCGGTTTGCCATTTCCTTCCCCAGTTCATTTTTCAGGTGAGGAAAGTGAGGCAAACGAGGTTCAATGACTTGCCCAGTGTCACACAGCTAGTAAGTGTCTGAGACCAGATTTGAACTCAGAAAGAAAGAAGAGTCCTCCTGAGTCTAGGCACAGCCCTCTTCCACCTAGATGCCCATAAGAAGATAAGTTATTCATCTGTATTGGTATCTGGGAGTCATTACTGAACAAATTTAGTTCAACTCAGCAGTTATTTAGTAAGTACCTGGGCATTTTGCTAGAGATCTCTTTCCTTGCGTTTCTCCTAGCATTTTGCCTGGACTCTTGCTTGGCACCTATACCACTCATATATAATAGTTATGTTGGTCACTTTTCCATTTTTTAGTTCAGGTGCCCTTAACCTTTGAGTCAATGAAGCCACAAGTTATCTATGGATAGATAGGCTTCAAGGAGTCTGAAATTGGGATGGGAAAATATTATGCCTTTATTTTAATATAATTGGTTGCCCTTCTAATCTATGGATTTTCTTTTAGGCATTTAAAAAGATTTTGAGCAGTCTGGGGTCTTCATGGAGGTCCATGTATGATACTAAAAAAGATTAAGATCCCCTGAACTAGATGTTTGAGGGAGGCACTCCTTGAAAACAGGGCCTTTGTTTATCTTTGATAGAGACAAAAATGAAACAGTCCCTGCCTTTAAGGGACTTATACACTTGTATAGGTTCAAGACTCCTCTGCCTATTCCCATCCCCCCCCAAAAAAGGGTTTTTTTTTTCTAATCAAGGTGTGAGCAGAAAGAAGTAATTCTTGGAGTCATATAAGTCTGTTAGTATTAATCCCCAAACCAACTGAGAGTTGGCTATAAGAAAAAAGCGTTTTAAATTCATCGAAGTAGGAAATATAAAAGTAATGACAATTCTGTGGAATTATAGATATAATAATTTAGTGAACACTTTATTCCAATAATATTCCTCCTGTTGTAAGATACCATGCATGGGAAAATGAACTGCCTCCAGTAACTGAATGGGGACATTAGAATATCAAAACTTTTTTTTTCTTTTACATTTTTAAACTATCTTCTTCTTTTGAATGACTTTAGGACTACCCAGTAGATGTATGCTAATCCTCAAGGCACTGAAGTTAAGAATGATATTTTTTTTCTTTTTTCTGTAAGTCTATGTTTCTCTATGTTAAATCAGACTTGGATTAATCCAGGTCCTTAGCACAGGCCAGCATGCCTCTTAGTAAGCTTTGGCAAGCTTTGTCACATATGAGTAAAAATGATGTGGGCACTCTTAGTGTTTCATGTCATCCAGATTGTTGGACATCCCATAAATGCTGCCCAAGGACGATACAAGTCTCTCAGGATTGGATAATCTTTTTTCTTCCAACTCAATCCAAAACATGTATGGCCACCAGAAATGTAGGATCCTCTTTTCACCTTTGGATTGCACATGTTTAATGTCAGTTTAATTTAGCAAGCATTTAAGTGTGTATAATGTATAAAGCATTGTGTGAAGCCTTGAGGCTCCAAAGATTGACAGAGGTCACGATTTTGCAGAGTTTGCCAACTAATTCAAGGATTCTTAACATTTTTTGGTGCCACAGAACCCTTTGGCAGTCTGATGAAACCTCTGGACTCCTTTTCAAAATCTTTTTAAATGCATAAAAGAAAATCCAGAGATTGTGAAGAAAACCAATTATATCTAAATAAATGTATAATATTTTCCCATCCAAATTTATTCATGTACTTTATCCATGGACATCTTGAAGGTTCATGAACCCAAAGTTAAGGGAACCTGATCAAGTATGTGGGAAAGTCACCAACATGAACAACTATTATGTGAGTAGTATGGGTGCCAAGGAAGAGTCCATGCAAATTCAATGGAAAAGATCCCTTGTATGTGGGGGAAGAATGCTACTGGGATTAGAGGGAAGGTTTTGTGGTGATGTAGTACCAGTAACTTATTGTAGAATTTGGGAGGCTTCAACAACATAGATGATTAAACCTTTTTTTTTGTTTGTTTTTTGCTGATGTAAATACAAACAAATCCTATGGAATAAAATTTTTAAGATTTACAGGTATTAAGTGACAGCAAATCAACAGTATTCCTTTTTTTGCTGACATCCTCACTTTCTCCCCCACATAGCCCTAGTTGCCACCTGACAAAGTTCTGAAGGCAGTAAGCACTGACTTACCACCTACACAAGTTCTCAGCTCAGGCGTCATTAGGATTACCTGTGACTTTGTGGTCAGTGTCTACTGTATTATTGCCCTAACTTACACTGGGCCAACTTTGCTGACCATCACTAGAAGTGTCAAGTGGGTAGAGTTTAACTTTGGGGTCTTCACCCTCCTCTTTTTTCTCCTCCTCAAATAGGCATCTGTTGCTCTGATGTTACTCAGACATGCCCAAGATCGCCTCCTACCCTAAGTCTTCATTTCCTTGACCATTTGGTCCTCTTTCCCCTTTTCAAATCCAGCTGTCAGTCAGCTGTCAATTTGGAAAGGATCTGATAAAGTAATCTTGTGTAGGGGGCTAATGGCTGATACTGGCTTCAAAGGATATTTTCCAGGTACATTTAGATTTTGTCAGAAAGAATGCCTTAAAGGAGTGAATCTAGAATTATAAAATTTAAAATGTGAGTGATAGTTATATGGAAGACATTCTTGTTCTGGGAGCTTTTCTGATGTCTCCTGAAATCACACCTCATCGGCAGCTGCCTGTTCTGGCTGCCAAAGGCTGCTTCTGTGTGCCTGCCATGTTTGCCGTCTGCCATGGTATTGCTGTGAGTTATACTGAGCCAAGTTCCAGAGATGAAATTCCAGTGTCTCCTCAATTTGAATCTAAACTGATTCCTTAGGAGGTACAGCTTTCCCCAGGGAGTCTAATATATGACTCCTGGAAGAAAAAGCAGCCATAGCATCTTTATTCCAGCCAGGGGTCCATATCCCACCCTATTCTAGGGCTCAGAGACAGAATTTCCTTTCTACTCAGTAAGCTACAAGTGGCCATGAACTCTATAGGAGCCTGAATCTTGGGACACAAGGGGAATCTCGCTTAGGATGGAGGCAGTAAAACAGAACAGGAAGGGAAATTTTCAAATGTTTCATGTTCCTGTTGCATCCCCAATGTTAATCCCAAAATGTTTTTAAAATAATAATAATTTTAAAAAGAAATAAACCATATACCTGAGGGGTGAAAATCATTCACATTTTAGTTTTAAAAGCTCAGTTGGTAGCAAGACTTAATTTGTCTTAACATGGAAAGGAAATATCATGTTGATATTTTCTCTGTGTGAAAGAATTTTTTAAAGCAGCTGTTTCCAGAGACTACAATGTTGAGGGAAGAAGACAGATAGCAGAGAGAAAGGAAAAGGCCATTGATGGTGCATTGATTATAGTCTACGTCTTGAGAATAGATGCTCTAGAAGAAAAGAAAATTATCCTGAGTAGAATTTGGAATGGATTGAAAAAAATAAAACATAAGCTAGTCAAAGTTTGGAAATTCTTGGAAATAAAAAGCCAAAAGTTTGTCTATGGAGAAGGGGTGGGGGAGAATCAATTAACCAAAGCTTAATAAGAAATAGCTAAACTTGATTCAAGTCCCTGCCTCTAATTCATATTTGCTGAATGACCCTGGGTGAGTTTCCCAAACTCTTGATGCCCCCAGGCAAATCTCTAAGACTATAAGATGCAAATAGATGACCTTTTTTTTTTTGCATTGGTAAAGGATATTCCTCACCTGGCAACTTCCTACACCGATTAATTTTAAAAGAATAAAATAAACTGAAGTATGAAGTATGAATGAAAAAATAAATTAAAAATTTCAAACTACTTTTCAGTTCCCATAAAAATAATATCATTCACATAGTGCTTTAAGGTTTTTAGAGTGCTTTACATATATTATTTCATTTGATGTTCACAGAATTTTTGAAATAGGTGGCATTATCTCCATTTTACAGGAGAGGAAACAGGCTGAGAAAGATTAAATGACTTGACCAGTATCAAGCCTCAGAAAGAAGGTCACCTCCAGATGGCGAGGAGGAGATGTTTTGTTAAGGAAATGTTTTGGGGTCTTTAGAGGTGTGGGCTAGTCACACATTCAGTCATTCTCAGTTAATTCAGGATACATGTCCTTCTGTGGTCCTCCCATCTCCTTCTGTGGTAATACAAGAGGTAAGTGGCAGATCAGAGAATCAAACCCAGGTCCTCTGTCTTCAAGCCTGGAGGCCTTGCCACTGTTGCCTCCTCTCAAACAGCTTCATGTGACAGGGCACATGTTTTCTCCTTCTCTCTACCTTTGACAGTGTCTAGCATAGAACTGTGCCCACAGCAGGCACTCAGTAAATATTTATTGAATTACTTTGGCCCATAACTGCAGGTATCCCCTTTTCTTCTAGATTAAAATGTAGAATTCACCAGACTTCAAAGAGAGTGGCTGAGATAGCATCTGCTTTGCTTTTCATGCGGGTCTTCCTTCCCCTAGAAATTGGACAGAATGTTTCACCACCTTTGGTTGGAGATGTAGACTCAGTTGAAGGTGAAGTGGCTAGACCAGGATGTCAGAAACAGTGGGAACACATGGATGACTTCTTCTCAGACCCCTCTGTTAGGCCTAAGTACTGTTTTATAAAGTCTGAAATAGCAGGCCTATCAGATTAGATGCATCACTGGTATGTCAGATAATTAGCCACATCAGGAAAAGTCCAGGATCTTCCAACACAATTTATATTTGCTTACAATCTCAAGTGCCTTGGTCCCATGTCTTGGTCTCAGAGAAAACCCTACATTCCCAAAAGAGGGATAGGATTTCTGTCAGAGTGATGCAACTCTGATCCATCATTTTATGTATCACTTGGAAAATAAATGTAGGAAAGAACAGATTCTAGAAGGCCACGACCTTCATTTTTTTCTTCCTTTCTAAAATCATTCATCTTGAAGGGGATGAAGGGCCAGTAACAGGCACAATTGTGAAATTAAGAAAGTTTATCTGTGGCACGTCCTTAATCCTCTCTTTGATTCCTCCCTTTTCTCCCTTCTCCTCAGCTCAGTACCTATGCTCTGACCTTCTCTTTTGCATTTGCATAGTGGCTTGTGCTTAGCATCCATTAGCCAATTTTTATTTAGGTATAACTGATACTAACTTAACATGCTTCTTCTCCCAAGGGTGTTGTAATTTAGTTGGAACATTAAGATTCAAAGAAATGACTTTTTTAATGGTGGCATTTTAAGTGTTTCAGAGCATGGGATTCTGTCCAAATTTCCTGGAATCACTCTGTAGGTGATCGCATGTTATGCCTATGTATGTATAAAACTTGTCCTGATGGCAATTAATACCTGTGAAGTCTGACTTTCAGATTTTGTTGTTGTTGTGCTTGCTATTCATTCGTTTCAGTCACATCTGACTCTTTGTAACTCCATTTGGGGTTTTCTTGGCAGAGATACTGGAGTGGTTTGTCATTTCCTTCTCCAACTCATTTTGCAAGTGAGGAAATTGAGGCAAACAGGGTTAAGTGACTTGTCCAGGGTCACATAGCTAGTAAGTGTCTGAGACCAGATTTGAACTCAGGAAGCTGAGTCTTCCTTACTTCAGGATCACTATACCGCCCAGCTGCCCCCAGATATTCAGATAGTAGGTTCCAAAGAAGCTTCTGTTATTTTTGGATCCATATTTTTGACTGGTAGCGTCCCCTAGAAAGACTCACTGTGAAAAAGGGAAGAAAGAGTAAAAGGTAATCAGTTTGCTGCTGGAAAATCTGAGGCCCCTACCCACCTCCTTGCCGTGAATCATAAGACCAGGGGATGCTGCTCTTCATTAGTTCGCTGAACTGTGAGCTAGAGTACATATGTTTGTTTACACTCTCCTGGACTACACCATGGCTGTGTGTGTTTAAATAAACAAAAACACCTAGCAACCTGTTTCAACAGAACTGGTAGGAAAAGCACTGAACAGGAAACCTGAAATTTTAGTCCTGAGGACATTAGAGAAGGAGCAACAGTTCTGTTATCATGAACTAATTTGTATTTCTACTTCCCACCAAACATCTTCAGGTGATTCATGCCTCTCAGTGCAAATGCTGTAGGGAAGATGAGTAACAACCGGTTAGTCCTTGTCACGTTTCTCAAAGCTTTCATCCCACAGTACCATCCCTAAGGGAGGTTTGTTCCTGAAATCGATGAAGAAGAGTCAGGAGCCCCAGAAATATTCGTCGGGCTCATAAAAATACAAGTAATTTGTTGGGAAAGGAAATTCCAACTCTGGCTCACAAGCTCCCAAATAAACTGATGCACCCCCAAAATTCCCAACGGGGAATGTCCGTTAGCCTGAGAAGAGTCTACTGGGAGGCAGGGATGCTTAGCACATCTAAAAGCTGGAGACTACATGGGTACTACAGTTTGTAGTACTACATACTACAGTTGTGGGAGTCCCCACAGTCATCATCCAGGGAAATGACTTCTATAGGGCAAGGACCATCTACCCCTACCAATTGCCAACTGTTATTCACAGTACAGGCAAGCTAGCTTATCTGAATTTGCCAGATGAGTAAAATCACCAGTGCCTTTCCACAGACCCCACTGATAGTTCAGGAGATAGTACAGGACCCCATAGTCAAGAAAATAACATTCCCTGCCCCCCCCTCAGATCACCATCCCTGCTTCCATTTTGGCCCTCACAACCAACATCCAAGGGAGCTATAAGTAGGGAGAAGGAATCCACATCTTTCACCAATACCACCGACCACCTACCAGCTGTTACCATTGGACAAAAAAGCCAAAGAGCTGGGGGGGGTGGGCAGTTCCCCCATCAACCTCCCCCAACCCCACCAGACCACTGGTCTTGCTTCCATCCCAGCCTCTGATGCATCATCCTAGGAAGCAACCCTCATGGAGGTATGACCAGGCCATTGCTTCTGCAGTTGTCTCAGTACCCCCTGCATCAGCAACCACGGCTACCGAAGACCCAGAAATCAAAATTCTTAACACCAAAGTCCTTGACACTGCCAAATGATTAAAAATAAGAAACCGATGGCATTTTATTAGTGAAAATGATGTTAAAGAAGATATGTTACTGTTTTCCTGTTGCACCAAAAGCCTTTCTATCTGATCGCCTGTATGCGTTTCCTTAACTACTAAAATATGAACTCCTTTGGAGTAGGAACTATCTTACATTTCTGTTTGAATTCTTCCCCACTTAGTGTAATGTTTTTCACTTTTTCCTTGCTCACTAAGTGCTTTTCTATCCATCCATTCATTCAGCTAGGGGCTGTTGAACTTATACTTAGCTAAGAGGGTTTAGTTACTGATATACCAAAAACCTGTTACCGATCAATCAAATATTTATTAAAAACCTACTATGTGAAAATCTCAAGCTAAGATACAATGTCCTCAATGGAGAATAGCAAATAGGACAATTTCACTTAATCAGAGATTTGCATTAAAATACTCTCACACTAAACTTTGTGTCTGATACCAGAAGTTAGTGAGGACATAGTGGACAGTGTTACAGATCTCCGTGCTAAGGACTAGGGAAGAAACTCAGATTAAGTAAAGCATGGTGCCTGCTCTCATAGAGCTCAAAGTTTACTATTAGTAACTTTATAGAGAAGTTGGGATTTGAAATAGGCCCTTGAAGATGGGACAAAACATAGAGGAAAGCTATGCTATACATGAATAATAGTATGGTCATAGAAATGTGGATGGGAATGCACAAGGTGATTCAGGGAAAGGTTAGGACCTTCTGGTTAGAGAAGAAGATAAGGATAGAAATGCAAATGGACCATTTTGCAGAGACCTTGAATACAAGACAATGGCATGTCATTGAATGGTTTTGAGCAGGAAAGCAGTGACAATGAATCTGAAATATTTTGTGAACACCTAGAGCAGTTTGTCTGTTCCATACACATTGTTAATATATTGGTCCCTAATTATATTTGGGGTGACTGATAGAAAAGAGAGAGATTTATTGTCTTGCCCTAGCAGCTACAGATTATTTACATTGCACTTATGCTGGTAGCTAATAAATCCGTCTAAGAGGTATAGTGAAAATATAGAGTATAGTTATGGTTCTTCTGGGGTCCATCATGGAGCACAGTACTCAAGGCCCAAACTAGAGTATTGACTATACTTGCTGCCTTATTCAGACTCCCCCGCCCCCCCCACCATGGGAAAACCTGCTCCTGTGCTCCAGGTGAAATTCAATCAGAAAAATGCAGAAAGAGGGATCAGCTACCAGAACTGAGAAAACAGTTTTTTCTGCTTGTTCACAGTATTTCATCGTCATGCTTACTGCAAATGGAATAAGTGAGAAGAAGTGGAAATATGGCTTCTGAGACAGTTTGCAAACACCCATGGACAGCACTTGTTTGTGTCCTCCAATCTTGTTCCTTTGGCAGTTAGCTTGTGAGACACAGACTTTGAATCAACATCCAGGACAAGGGCCTAATTTAGTTAGAGCTATTCATCCTTAGTAATTCCTTGCTTTTGTATATGGTACTTCACAGTCTACAAAGCTCATGATTGTATTGGGTGCTCACCATACTCTGTTGAGGCAGGCATCACTATCCCTCTTTAAAAGATGAGAAAACCTTCAGTGTTCTGACTTCACATTCACTGTCCTTTCTACTAGAACATATTGCCTCTTCAGGCTCCTCATCATAACCCAAAACTCCATGAACCCAAGGAAACCCAGGAGGTCTCTTATCGGAATTAAATTTTTCCTCCTCCTCCTCATCCTCATTTCAGTCTCCCTAGAGAAATGGATGTAGAAGAAGAAGGGACCTAAGAGAATTTTTAGTCCAAAACTCTCATTTTATAGATAAGGAGAGGCCAAAAACCTGTCACAGATAGCAGAGTGAAGACTGGAATTCAGGTCCTCTATCTCCAAGTCTGCTCTACCATGCTGCTGTGGGAAGTCAACAAAGAAGAGAGTCCAGAGAAAGAATAAAGAAAGGCTGTGATCAGAACCTTGAGGAACATACATTTAGAGGTTAGTCCAAAGTAGATAAACCAATGAAGAAGACTGAGAAGAAACAGAGAGATAGGAGTGGAAATAGGAGATAACAGTCTCATATAAGAAAGACTATCAAGAATGATAGGTTGACAAGAGTGTCACATGTTTCAGAGAAGTAAAAAATTATAAGCATTGAGAAAAGGCCATGTAATTTGGCAGTTAAAAGATTATCAAAGAGAACACTTTCAACATAGTCATAGGAAATGAAATCCAGCTTTTCAACCTGGTTGAAAAGGGGATAGGTAGTGAGGGAGTAGAGTAAGTGAATATAGATTATTCTTGCTATATGTTTAGAAATGAAAGAGAGGGAAGACATAAGACAGTAGTTTGATGTGGTAATGAGTTTAAAGGAATTTAATTTTAGGAGAGGATTGGAGAGGCTTGAGCATGTCTGCAATTATAGGGGAAGAAGCCAGTACAGAAAGAGCTTGTATAATTGGGAAAGAGAGTGAATGATCACTAGAGAAAGATCAAGCAGCAGATAGGAGAATATGACAAAGGAATAAGTAGAAAAATTAGCTTTGGCAAGGAGGGTCACATTCTATACCATGACACCATGGGAAAAGATGAGATGAGTAAAGGTGAGGGGATTTAAAAAGAGAGAAGAGGAGAAATGAGAAATCTAGGAATGTTATCTTCAGTACGTTCAGAATAGATTAGAAGTCAAGACTGAGTTGGAAGCTTGAAGAACTAGAAGTTTTGGAACAGTTATTCAGGAGAATGTGATAGAAAGTTTATTAGAAATCCAAAGAACTCATTAGTGAGAGCTCAGTTAAAGTGAGATATCATGGTGGTGGACATACTCAAACAATTCTTTTGTGTTTTTATTTTTTAATTTATTTTATCCTGAACTTAAGAAATAAAATAAGTATTTCCATAATCTAGTAGAATAGAGTGGGAAAAAAGATGATTGCACATGAAACTACAAATCTATTATATACAATTTGCTATTCTTTAAAAATATATAATAAAATTATCATGTAACTTTTTTTCTTCTTTTCTCTACCCTTTCCCCCCATTTTTCCCTATCTAGCACCATCACCTCAGGAATAGAAATGGAGGCAAATGGTGAGAATGGCCCAGAGTTAGGGATTAGTATGTTGGGAACAGAGAAAGGCAAGGTGATTAAAGGGCAGAGGATAGTACCTTCTTGAAATGACTAACATATAGAGTCAATATTTTGAAGGGAGGGAAGGAAAGCCAAACTAAAGAAGAAAGACAGAGAAAATTGACAGAAACCAAGAACTAAAGGTCACAATGTAGGTGAAAATAAGTTTCAGATTAAGTGTTACAGTGGTCGAGCTAGAATATCCAGAGACTATTAGAAGAGAATTGAATTTCAGAGTTTTGGATCTTAGTATATAGTTTCAGGTAACAGTGGGGCCTAGGTTTAAACATTCCTGAAGATAAAGTAGAATGGAGACAGAGGTTATGTGAGTTCAGGAATTTAATGAATGAAGAGGGGAATATAGATCAATTTTGAATTTATTTAAACATATGTTTTATGTAATTTTTCAATATCTGAATTGTCGGTCAGTCCACCTACTAGCATTTATTAATCTCCTTTTTACCATACTGGATGGTTTTCCCCTATAGGTAAGAGTTAGATGACATCTGCTTTTCCATTACGGAAGCTCTTGAAGGCTCTGCTAATGAAAGAAGAGTTCTCATGAGTGCTATCAAACTAGAAAAGATTTTGTTAGAAACCCAACGTCAAGACTAAATGTCCATTATGAACTTGCCAAAATTAAAAAAAAAATCATGGTTGTTTTATTTTTAAATTCAGAATAAGATAAATAAAATCTGAAAAAATTAAATCATGATAAGGATATTGGTCATTAGATAGTGATTTTTCCCCAGATCATTTACTAAATGACTACTATGTGCTAGCCTCTTTCCTAAGTTTTAAGGATGCCAGGCAAAAATGAACCAGTCCCTGACTATAGGGATCTTGCATTCTATGGGGAGAAATAAACTGAATATAAATAAGTACATACTATATATTGAAAACTCAAGAAACTCTTAAGTAGTGGAGTGGTTTTAGTCTGTATCTGTGAATGTTCCAGCATCACAGATCTTTGGAAATCAACCTTCTTGCCCTGGAAAGGAAAAAAAAGGAGAGGGGAGGAAGAAATTTTACACTTTAAATGTTTCAACTCACTTTATTTATTTTATGGCATGAGAAGATCACTAGCTTCAGAATTCCAAAACAAAATCTGGATTCAAGGGTCATTCCTGGCACTTACTCTGCTGAGTGACCAGGGTCAAGTTATTGAAATTGCCTGAAGCACAGGCAATCCTCATCTCCAAAATACTGCTTAATAATAATTGTTCCGGAACAGCTAGGTGCCACAGTGAATAGAGCACCATCCCTGAAGTCAGGAGGACCTGAGCTAAATATCTGTGTGACCTTGGGCAAATCACTTAACCTCAATTGCCTTGCCTCGCCCCTCCAAAAATAATAATAATAATTGTTCTATTCTGCTTTGTAGGATTGTTGCACAGAAATAATTTTGTAAATTGCAGAGTAGGATATACCAATTATCCATCATCGTTTTTTGAAATAAATGATACGTGGAGGGAATTATGAGACACTCAGTTCTGTTGTTTGCTCTACTTAGTTTGACTTAAGCTATTAGCACATTTGGTGAGAAAGTTGAACTATCCAAGAGTCAAGAAAATGCCAGTCACTTACTATCTGCCTTCTTCAGTAACTTAATAAGTATTTTCCTATGAACGTTTTTGTTGGTTTTTTTGGGGGTAGGACTATCTTCACATGGATAAACCTTCAGACTCTGTAGATGAAAAAGACATGGGGGAGGCAGCTGGTTGGCTCAGTTAATAGAATTGCTAGGACTGGAGTCATAACGGCCAGAACTCAAATCCTCCTTCAGAAACACACTAGTTGTGTGAACTTGGCCAAGTTACTTCATCTCTTTTTGCCAATTTCCTCAACTGTAAAATGAGAAGAGAATGGTACCTGCCTGCCAGGGTTGCTGTGAGAATCAAATGAGGTGTTTGTAAAGTGACTCGCACATAGTAGGTGCTTAATAAATGTTTGCTTTCTTCTGTCTTTGTTTAATGGATCGTAAGATCAATATGAATCAGCAACGTGATACAGAAGCCAAGGAAAATGACACAATCTTATGTTGTAGTCAGAGAGGCTTGGTGTCAAGAGCTCCAGAGGCCAAATCACCTCTGCTTTGGTCCTTGGAACCACCTTTGTGCCCTGGCCACACCACATCTGTAATTTTGTACTTAGACCTGGCCTCCGTGTTTTAGAGAGAACTCTGAGAAGCTAAAGAAGAGGGGGGCAAACAAGATGGTGAAAAGCCTGATCACACTCATGTGAAGGTTGCTTAAGAGGTTTGGGGAAATTTTCTTTACACACAGCAGCTGTTTTAGAATGGGTAACATGGGAAGGGCTATGATGGTAAAGAGGGTTTGGACGTGTTCTCCTTGGCTCCAGAGGACAGAGCTAGAAGCAATTGGCTAATAGTTATGAAAAGGCTAATTTAAGACAGATGCAAGATAGAAATTTCTTACACAATGAGTTATCCAAGAATGCCATAGAAGGTGGTGGATTACCCTTTACATGATCTTCAAACAAAGATTTGACGATATTTTGTAAAGAAGATTCTCATTTTGGTTCAGTTTGGAAAAGACAACCTCTGAATTCCTTTCTTGTGATTCTGATTTGTGATTGGCAGTTGTAAACTTGATGCCTTGATTTTTTTTTGCCTGCATAGATCGCACCAACAAAACTATTTTCTCTGGAGACAGTGTTTAAATGTAGTGGAACCAGGTAAATGCAGTCATTTGCCCTTTCCTAAAGAAACTCAGGAAAGACAGTCTTTACACTTTTTTTCTTTAAAGTAAAACCTAAAGACTTATTAGTGTGTTTGAAAGTTCAGAGCACTATTTTAAAGTACTTTTATTTGCATGAAAACCAAAGCAAAGCAAAGGCTTAGCAGGTGGATTGTTGGCTGTGCATGTGTCTCAGGATCTCTTTCCTATGTGTAACATTCACAAGTTCTATTCCATGAATGTCTGGTTTTTTAAAAAACTGTTTCAAGTTTTAGTGTACATAAAAATATATATGTGGTATGCCATATTTCATTCATTTAAGAAACATTTCTCAAGTGTCTACTGTATCTCAGGTGTTATGCTTGGTACTAAGGACAGGAAGGCAAAAACAAAAGTTTCCATTCTCAAGAAGCTATGATTACTTGATCTATAAAGTTTCCCAAATCATTGTTTCTGTGGGGATTCTGGACTCAAGTATTCAAATAAATCTGTGATCCAGTGTTGATAGTCCCTCCTATAATACTGCAATTTACCCATGCCTTCCCATCCTTTGTACAATCCTAGCTGTCCCTTAAACACCAGGCCAATTGAGTCCATTCCTAGAAATCATTCCCTGTGCCCAATCCTGTGCTTGATACTGTGGGGGACACAAGAGAAGGATATGAAGGTCCCCCTCCTACAGTTTAGCTTTGCATAATTACCAGAGAAAATTGCCAGTGTTCTTTCTTCTGTTTTCTCTATCCATAGACCAGTAGAAACAAAAATTATATCATTTAGATTATCCCAAAAGAGATTCCCATGAAAAGCCAATGAAAAAGCAATAGAAGATAGAGGTAGAAGGAGAGGCCCTGACTTCTGAGGTCATGTCTGCTTTGTAACAGAATTCTGTCCTTTTACCTGAACTTATGTTCATTGACTTGACTAGTTACATTGAAGTCAAGTAGACACATCCATGAAATTACTGCCTGATCTGACAGAGGTTTCCCTTGGGTTTTCTGAGTGGCCTCAACCCTCTCCAGCCCTCTGGTTTTATGAGCCAGAAATTATGTTTATGATCATTTTAAGTAGTTGGTGCCCATTGTGACAAGAGAAACAATGGTATCCAAAAAGATTTATAATTTAATTTTATTCAACAAATCAATATTTATTAAATATCTACAATGTACAAGCCACTGTGCTAATCCTCAAGGGTTTTGTAGTCTACTTTGTGGGATATGACACGTATATTGTTCATGATATGGTGTATAAAGAACAAAGAGGAAGCCCATAAGATGTTCTAGGAAAATTTGAATAGAATGAAGTCACTTGAAGCTGGGAAGGGGATTTTAAGGAGTGATTCACAAAGAAGATAGCCCCTAGCCTTGAAGGAAGAGCAGGATTTCACCAGGTGGTGTAGTACAAAGGAGTATATTCTAGGTGTGGGCCTCAAATATGAAAAGCAGCTGGAGAGGGCAGGCTGAGATCAAGGAATAGAGCTAGTCATTTGGTTTATTGGAACATAGAATTCATGAAAGGGAGTAACATGAGATAAAGCTGGAAAGTAAGTCCAGGGAAAATAATAGAAGGTATTGAATAACAGAAGGGCAGGATTTGTTTTCTTTAGTGTATCAGAACGTTGTAATTATTATCTGAAAATATTTAGCTCTTTTGGGGAAGCAAACTTGCCTTTGTAAAATATTTTGCAACTAGAACTGTGTCAGATAAGACTTTAAATAGACAGTCACAAATGTAGATACCAGTCTACCAAAAACATCTCCATACTTGACGAGTACTTACTATGGCATTAGAAAAAGACAATCACTGCAAGCCAGCATGGGTTTGTTAAGAGTCATTCCAAACTAACCTTATTTCCTTTTTTGACAAAGGTAATTGACTAGTTGATGAGGGTAAATGCCTTGGGCATTTGGTATGGATGTATCTGGATTTTGGAATGATATTTAAGTTTCTTGCAATATCCACATAAAATGTTGACTTGTAGAATTGGTAATAATATAATTAAGAGATCATGTGATCATATTGTTTGCCTCCTCAGTGGAGGGTGGGGTTGGAAAAAGGGCAAAAAAATTTGGAACTCAAAAAATAAATAAAAAGAGAGAGAGGCAGAGAGACAGAGACAGACTGACCATCTGGGACTCTTTCCACAGAGGGATCTCAGGAGTACTATCTTTCCATGTAAATGGGAGGATTAAGACAGGGCACCTTAAGCACCCTAAACAACTGACCAAAAGTTATGTACTACTCTCATCCCACAGATATTTATTAATTACATATTATGTTCATGGCACTGTGCCCCCACCTCATGTGTGTGTATATTTGTGTGTGTGTATGAGTGTGTACATAGAGGGGCGGAAGGGAGGAAGAGGGAATAGAAACTTCTCTCATGTAAAATTGAACCAGACCCATAAATTCATTAATACAAGGAGCTGCTTATGATCTGTACCTTCTCCACAATATAAAGGCTTGGAAAATTGCTTGGGACATAGAGGTTCAATTATTTGCCTAGGATCAAATAGCCAATATCTTTCAGAAATGAAACTTGAGCCCAGGTCTCCCTGACACTATGACAGGCTGACTATCCACTATACCACAGTGCCTCTCCCTTTCATATTTGTATATGACACACCAAGGTGTAATGTAAAGAACACTGGGATATAGGATAGAGTATCCTGGCTTCGTTTTACCTTTACTACTTACTACCCATTTGTCACAAAAATTTATTATAGTACTTGCCTGTCTTCTCTTCAGTTTCATTATGTATATATAAAATGAGGGAGATAGATTAGATGATCTTTTGCTTTTTTCTCTTTAAATCTTTTATTTATACTTTTATCTTATTTTACATTCCTGTTATTTCCCAGTGACTTACTGATCTTCCTTGTCTCCCCCCACACACACAATAGACCCCTCCTTTGTAATACATATGCATACATATAAATGTGTGTGTGTGTGTTTGTGTGTGTGTGTGTACAGTTAAGCAAAACAAATCATTACATTATCTGTGCCTGATAATGTATTCCTCATTCTCTACCCTCTGCCAAAAGGGAAAAGACGTATTTACCATCGGTAAAACTAAATGATCCTCAAAGTCCTTTACTACTCTAAGCCCTCTAATAATGACTGACGTGTGAGTCTCAACCCATAGTCTAAAATAGAAATAGGAAATAGAGCTTGTGAAATCTGGACGCAATACTAGATTTCCAGCTTAAAGCTGCTCTACAGACGACCAGAGATCAAAGTCAGGAATTCACCAGTTAGCAAGCTACCATCTCCTGCAGCTATAAAGACATTGTCTGAATTTAGGGGCAGCAGCAGGTCCAAAGCTAGGTAGGATTCACAAAGAACATATGCTGGGGAAGAACGTGGAGTCAGAACCAGATGTTTTCCTTTTCAATTTTCTTCTCACTTTAGTCCAACTCTCACAACTGCTGAAATCATTTTCCTAAAACTCAGGTTTGACTATATCACTCCCCTACTTAATCAACTCCAGTGGCTCCCTATTGTGAGTAGAATAAAATATAACCTTTTATTCTGGTGAGTGAAACCCTTTGCAACCTGACCTCTACCTTCCTTGACAGTTTTTTTTTTTTTATATTTTATTCCCGCTCCTCACTCTTCAGTCTACCTACACTGTCCTTTCTTGGAATACAGTGTAAGATATTGATCTATGCCCAGTTTTTGCCATACTATTTTCCAGTTTTCCCAGCAGTTTTTGTCAAATAGTGAGTTCTTATCCCAGAAGCTGGGGTCTTTGGGTTTATCAAACGTTAGATGACTATAGTCATTGACTCCTGTGTCTTGTGTACCTAACCTATTCTACTGATTCACTACTCTGTTCCTCAACCAGTACCAAGCAGTTTTGATGACCGCTGCTATATAATACAGTTTAAAATCTGGTATGGCTAGACCACCTTCCCTAGCATTTCTTTTCATTAATTTCCTTGATATTCTGGACCTTTTGTTCTTCCAGATGAATTTTGTTACTATTTTTTCTAGCTCTATAAAGCTATTTTTTGGTAGATTGATTGGTATGGCACTAAATAGGTAAATTACTTTGGGTAAAATTGTCATTTTTACTATATTAGTTCGACCTAGCCATGAGCAACTGATGTTTTTCCAGTTATTTAGATCTGACTTTATTTGTGTGCAAAGTGTTTTATGTAAACTGTCCTTTCTATTACTCAAACATGGCACTCCATCTTCCATCTCCATTCCCTTTGTACTGACCATCCTCCATGGCCAGAATGCACTCCCTCTCTCCTCACTTCTTCTCTGAGGGCTACCTTATATCTTTCCAGACTCAGTTCAAGCATCATCTTGTAAACAATGTCTTTCCTGAATTCTCTTCCCTATGCACAACTGCTAGTCCCTTCCTTAAAATATCTCATTTTTACTTTCTATTTATTTAATATATTATTACCTATGTACATGTTCTCTTCCCTGACTGAATGTAAGCTCCATGAGAGCAGAGATTTGGGTCTTATTATCCCTAGCACACATCATAATGCCTTAGGCATAGTAGGTGCTTAATAAATGTTTGGTGATTGGTTCATGTTTTGAATAATGACAATTTGCTTTGCTCCAATAAACAGCCTGAAATTTTGTCATTTTATGGCAGCTCTGGGTTAATCACAACCTACTTTCTCTAGTTCAGCTAAAGCTAATGAAGCTATAAGCTCAGGTAGCAACTATATCATACTAGATATTAAATATATGTTTGTGAATGACTAAAAAGTGTGTATTTAAATAAATTTGGATTATAGAAACTGCCATTATGAATAACTAGCTATAGAAACATCCACATAAGTTTGGTTCAGTTTCAGGAAACATTAAAATCTCCCCCAACCCTTGAAAAATAAATCCCTTAATAATAGAATAGTTGATAGAACTGCTTCTAATTTCCTGACTGTGGATTGGTTTAGCTGTGACATAGTAGCATATATAATAGAGACATATCTGATATTTAAGGTATCTTACTAATTGCTGAGTTGTATTTATCTACCTTTAAGGATTCATACCTATGTTGGAATGAGCTACTAACAGGGAATATTCAACTCATCCAGTTACATTTTGTATCTTTTTTTCCAGTGAACAAACACAAACCATGGATTGAAACCTCATACCATGGAGTCATAACTGAGAACAATGATACTGTCATTTTGGATCCACCTCTCGTTGCCCTGGATAAGGATGCTCCAGTTCCCTTTGCAGGTAGGACAGTCAGCTGAGGGGGCTATTTGGATTGGCTTATTCTTGATGTCAGTGTGAGAACTGTCAACTTTATAAAACCAAATGCCTTATATAATTAAGCATTATGTCTTAATCAGGTAATATAATGGAATGAATGCCTTGATGGTTTTCAAGAGTCTTCCTGGTGACCTGTGTGTTAGTCTCCTGTAGAGACTTTGTTATTCTTGGAGAATATCTCTCCTTTGGTTTCTCATGTGTTTGTTCTCTCTGTCCATCAGGGGAATGACAAGTCATATGAAGTTTGGTAGAAGGGATGAGACAAGAGTTCATAGGATTTTTTGCTTCAGTGGAATGTTCATGGGCCAAAAAGTCTGAGCCCTCCTATTCTTAGTGACCCATGGGAAACAGCAATGGGTGCTTGCCATAGTAATTGATGAAAAAGAAACCAGTTTATGATACTGACCTTGGACATCTATTGGGGTTTTGGGTGATGGGGAATGGGGATTTGACATAACTTTTGAGAGGATTATAGGAATAAAATTATAAGTAAGTTATTTTCTCTGATTGTAACTTATGTTTTTTTTTTTTGCTTAGTCAGCTCAATGGATGAGAAGTCCACCATTGACTGTCTTCTCAGCTCCTTCCAAGGAGTATACTAGCAGGAAATGGGAATATGCCCTACTCTTTGGCAGGCATAAAAAGAAAAGAAAGAAAAAGGTTATGAGGAAAAAATGATAAGATATTTCTGAAGACACTTGCATCATGAGTAATATTGTTAGCACTTTATAACTGTCAGGGGCAAGACAGGAAATTTAATGAAGGTTTTCAAGATTTCTGGAAGATTGCTTTATGATAGATGTATGCCAGGTCGAGGTTTTTTACCATTATTAAGTCTATTTTTTCTGACAGTTAGTCTGTTACATTATGAGCTACTTGGGCAGGGAAAAAATGACTCTTTTGCACTTCTAACAGACAGGCTATGCAAAAGCCTTTTTCTTTTTTTCATTAGAGAAGATTATAAAGTATGAGGGGGCAGAGCTAATGGAAGAATTAGCATTTATGTATAGAAAACAACATAAAATTTCCTGTGTAGTGTGAGGAAGTCCTCTAAGGATACAAGGGAATAAGTCATGTGGGGCATTTGCATTATGAGGGACAGTGACTCTGATATGTTTGCAGCATCTCTCTGTGTTTAAGGTTGGGATTCTTCCAATTCTGATAAATTCCCTGCAAATAATCTTTTCTTAGGGAGAACACTTATTACTCTATGACTTTGTACAAGTCAAAAGGTATGTTTCTTTTTATTTGTAAATAGTATTTTTCTAATTACATATAAAGATAGTTTTCAACATTCAGTTTTTGAAATATTTTGAGTTCCAAATTTTTCTCTCTCCTTCCTCTCCCTTCTCCTTGCCCAAGACTGCCAGCAATCTGATAGAGGTTATACATATGCGGTCATGTTAAACATATTTCTATATAAGTCATGTTGTGAAAGAAGAAACAGAACAAAAGGGAAAATGCACCCAAAACAAAAAAAACAAACAAAAGTTAAAATAGTATGCTTTGATCTTCATTCACTCTATAGTTCTTTCTCTTGATGAGGATAAGCATTTCCCATTATGCATCCCTTGGAATTGTCTTGGATCACCAAATTTTGGGCAGCTAGGTGGCAATGTGAAAGACTAACTATATTTCCCTCCATCCTATCCTGCCCCTCTTTTATTCTGTTCTCTCCTTTGACCCTATCCCTTTTCAAAAGTGTTTGCTTCTGACTAGCCTCTCCCTGATCTGCCCTCCCTTTTGTCATATTTGTAATATATTGTAGAAAACTAGCATCAAATTAAATTGAATCAATCCATCCTAACTCCTTGTGATGCAAGAGTCTTTCAGATATATTTGCCCAATATAGGAAAATCTTAATTTATAAGTAGATTCTTTGAGGAGGGAGAGATTGTTTACTTTATAGAGGGGGGGGGAAGGGTTTCATTTAAAAAGCAAACTTCTCAAGTGCAATTAAATATGGATTTGAATGGTGAATATTTGTTTGAAGGTAAGTGCTCAGGTACATACTCACTGCATACAGTGAGTTCTTCTTGAATCTATACTCAGGAGTCAAGGTATCACCCTTGTGATGCCATTTGTCCTCTTCAAAAATGAAGGATAAACAACAACAACAATAACTTCTAGGTAAAGGAGTAGGACAGTATCCCTTCGGTGGTCCTAGTGACAGTCATAGCCACATAGAAATCCCTTTAGCTTTAAGGCCTCAGTTTATAATCCCCCTTGCTCTTCAAAGTGAAAAGGATTTGTTTAGGACAACTAAAAAGCCATTTTTTCTAGGTGTTATTTGTGATGGTGCCCAAGATAAGGACACTTGCTCCTGCCATCCATCTGGGCTACAGATGTTTATTTCAAAACATTTATCTTTAAAAAAGAAAATGTGGAAGATTTACTTGAAGATCCCTATCCCTTCCTTGAAATATAAAAATTCCTCTCTGTCAATGTTATCCCTTTTAGACAGTGGTGGGCTTTAGGTTCTTGCTATCAGTAGCTATTTATTTTATTTCATTTGTCAACCTTTTCCATTAGTTATTACTTTTAGTTTAGATGCTTGTGTAAACTACAGTCTATTCTGAATAAAATTTTCATAGGCTCATAGAAGGACTGGAAGGGAGTCTAGAGACTTTTAAACACAACCAAATCATTTTAAGAATAAAATAAATATAAATAAATAAAATATAACATATAAAATAAAATAAAATGATAGAGAGATAAGATGACTTCCTTAATGTCCCACAAGAAGTGAATAGTAGATCCAAGATTTGATCAGAGATCCTCTGACCCTATATTCCATTTTGACTGCACCAGGTATTTTTGTGTATATTGGTTATCTGTGTTTTTGTTTGCTTGTTTTTGCTAGTTTAGTTTTTGTTTTTAAAGCAATTGGGATTAAGTAACTTGCTCAATGTTACATGGCCAGTCATTATTTATGTTTGGGTGCTCATTTTCTGAGGCTGGAACCAATCCTGGGTCATCCCGACTCCTGGGCCATCACTGTTACTCACTTTGCCACCTAGCCGCCCCTGCTAGTTTGCTTTTTAAAGACTAAGATTTTACAAATCCCTTTCCACTAATAGAATTAAATTCCATAGTCATGGAAAGTTAAAGTTGGAAGGGACCTTAGCGATCATCCAGGGGTAGGGAATTGTGGCCTTGATGCCATATGTATGGTTCTCAAGTGTGGCCCTTTGATTGAATTCAAACTTCACGGAACAAATCCCCTTAATAAAAGGATTTGTTCTATAAAACTTGGACTGATGTAGCCTATCTTTTTTTTTTAATTAGAAAACTGAAGACAAGAGAAATTACATGATTTCCTATGATTTCATTACTATTTGGCGGTAGGACTAGAATTCAAACCAACATCTGTTCACTCTGGGTCAAGTGTTCTTTCCACCTCGCTAGAATTCCATCTCGCTAGAATTTAGTGAAATAGCAAATGATTTTGATCAAATAAAGTATTCATGTCTCTATTTAGTTAATAAAAATAAAAATCAGAGTATGCTTTATGGACTTAGGGTATTATTCCAGGCATCCAAAGGAAATGTTAGGGTTCTCTAAATTTAAAAAAATATTTTTATTATGTGATTATATAGTACATATATAAAATATATAATAGTACACATATCATATATTATATTTCATATATAATATACATATTATTATATATTTTATATTATAAAAGAATCCTCATTGTGTGTGAAATGACTGGGATGCCTTGAGAACAGCATTTTGTGATCCCTTTAGCTTTGATCTGTGCCAGTGACCCCATAGAGTAGAAATTTATCTACATGGTACAATTTCCTGGCTGCTGAAAAGTCTTTCTCCATCCTTCCCTATGGGAAAAAAATACTTGACCTACCTCTTAGCTTCCACCATCCATCCACCCATCAATTAACAAGTGTTTTTGAGAAGTTATAATGTACCGGGCACCATTCTATGGTGATGAAGACACAAATTTTTTTTAAATGAAACAATCCCTGTGTTCAAGGAACTATTGTTCTGACAGGGGAGAAATGTGTGTGAAAATTGATATTTCTACATACACATATATGTGTGCATACGTATATAAAATAAATACAAGATAATTAGGGTAAGAGGGAGATGAAAATTGATTTTTTGAAAGAAACGAGTTATAAACATACACAGGATAAGGCTCTCCCGCTAAAAGGTCTAATCTCAGTTTCATCATCTTTACAATGAGGAGATTGGATCACCCTAGACAGCTCTCTTTCAGTTCTAAATCGAGACCCTTTGATTTACTCAGAATCAGTCCAAACTGGTTTAGTTTCAAGCTGCTCAGGTCACACACTCTCCTGCTGGGAAATGAATAGTTTAGAATTTGGCCTTGGTTGGCAGTCCTGCAATGGCGCACTATAGTTCTGGAGCTTTTCTTTGTTTGGTTTTGGATTCTGCATGCCAGAATGGTCAGCTTCCTCTTGTTTGAAGGTAGAAACGTATGTCCTCAGAGGAAGCACATGATTGACATGATATCAGATGATCTCACTGAAAGTGTTACAAATAGGTACTGACACAGGGTCAGTAAAAGTAAATTAGTACATACTAATCTGTCCTTTCTTCTATTAGAGTTACTGTGCAAACCATGTAATCTCACACCCGATTGATGATGCTTTTTTCTTTCTTGCTTGCTGCTCCTTGAAGAAATGTGTTATGTCCCCAAACAGTGTCTTGAAATCCATGGCCTGATTCTTCTATTGTATCCTGCACAGTGGCCACACACAATAAGTGGCTTTCAAGAAGGATAATGGAATCAGTGACTACACTAAGCGTTCAAGACTAGGAAAGTGATACTCGTGTTACATACATTGCTCTGGTTGGACCAACTTTGGAACATTGCATTCAGTTCTAATAAGCCAGTCTTTTGGAGGGACATTGATGAGTTAAAGAGTCATTAGAAAAGAGGAAAGGCTGCCAAGATGATGAAGGATCTCATGTTCATGTAATATAAGGATAGACTAGAGGAAGCAGTGTGGTCAGTCAGGGGAAGAGCAGACTCTTCCTAGAGAATATGATAGATATCTTTAAGTATTTAAAAGTGTGTTACCTCAAAGAGGGATTAGATTTATCATCATCATCATCATCATTAACCACAAAGAGCAGAACTAGGAACAGGAATCTGCCAAAAGGCAAATTTATTTGATGACAGAAACATTCAAAACAATAAGAGCTATCTAAAAATGAAATGGCTTGACTCAAGTGTGTTCCCCTTCCATGAAAGGCTTCATGCAAAGGTGATGACCACTTTCATCACATATTACAGAGCACGTTGTTTTATAGTTATACAGTGCACCAAATGGTTACTGAGGTACCTTCGGACTCTTAAATTTTGTACTTCTGTGAAGTACTTAATGAATGTCTGCTGAGACTTAATTGAAACTCATCTGTCTTATGAACTTACTTATTTGCATCAAAGACATCACCATTCTTCTAGTCACTCAGGTTCACAAGTTTGGAAGCATCCTTGACTACACATCTCACATAGCTATTCAGCTGCCAATGCTTTTCAGCTTGGCAGTTGGTGGCACAGTGGATAGAGTGTAGCACCTGGTGTCCAGAAGACCTGAGGCCTCAGATATTTAGCTATGTGAACTTGTACAAATCACTTACCCTATGCCTGCCTTAATTTTCTTATCTATAAAATGGAGATAATGACTGCATCCACCTCCCAGGACTATTGAGAGATCAAATGAGAAATAATATTTTACAAGTGATTTGCATACCACAAGGTATCATATACATTATAGCTATTACTATTCTAACTTCTATATTTTATGATTTTTCATCTCCTTTTTCTGCAGGTCTCTCATATCTGTCCCCTTCTGTTAACTTAAAACGCCACCTCTTTGGTTCAGGCCCTCATGGTCTCTCATTTGAATTACAGCAATAGCGTCCTTTTTGATCTCTCAGCCCCAAATCTTTGCTACCTCCAACCCATCCACAGGTACTGAACTGATTTTCCTGAGGCATCAAACTGTGTTACTCCCCCTTCTGAGTAAACTACCATGGCTCCTTTTTACCTCTAAGATCAAATAAAACTGCTCTTTTTGGCTTTTAAATCTCTTTATCACCTGTGTCTATCTTTTCAACATTATTATTAATTACTTCTTTTTTATGAACTTTACAAACCCAGCCAAATTGACCTTCCTGTTGTTTCTTACAAATAACCCTCTATCCATCTGTACATGATGCACAGATCTTCCCTTAGACCACGAATGTATTCCCTACTGCTACCCCCATCTTGTGTCTCTTAGAATTTCTCTATAATAGTATCTGTCTTGTAGAGCATGTCTGTGAAGAGACCTGAACTCTGACTACTTTTCAGGGAGTGCTAAGCCTGAACCTTGACTACTTCTAGCAACATATATACCTTAGGCTCTTGAAAAAAAGGGTTTTGGCTCCTTGTCTTTACTAACTAGAAGTGTGGCTGTGTCAAAAGATGGGGCACTAGGAAGCAAAAACTGCCCATTCAGCTGAATTTAAAAGGAGCAATAACTTTTACTCTTACTCTCTTCTTCTTTTCTGAATGGGTGACTTGTGTCTCCAACAGCTCTCTCCTGGACTTTCTATCTTTAAGAAGAGGGAAATTATTCTTCCCTTCTGGACTGGCATTGGTGGTGACTGCCCACACATGGCAGTAAACACATGTCATGGTTTAGACTACTATGAAATTGAACCTCAAATCTCTGGCTACCTCTTCTTTGTGTTTCTTTCTCTGAGCAGAGGTGACCAAACAGCAATCCTGGAAGACAGACTTTTCAAGCCTAGTATTACCTCAGGAGTTCAGAATTTCCCGGGTTTCTTAGTAGGTACTGGCTGCCCCAGAGATTAGAAGATGACCATCACCAGGAGAATAAAACCACACCATGTCCTGACTTGACCAAAATATGAACCTTGAATGAGTTATTCAGATAGTGTAAAACCAGAATACCTGTTAAACACTCCCACAAAAATTTCATGTTTTCAAGGGAATTAATGAAAAGAAATGCTAGAGAATGGACTAGACATACCAGATCTTAAATTGTATTATAAAGCAGCAATTATCATAACCATTTGGTACTGGCTAAGAAACAGAAGGGTAGATCAGTGGAATAGGTCAGGGACACAAGACACAGTAGTTAATCACTATAGTAACCTACTGTTTGATAAACCCAAAGACCCCAGCTTCTGGGATAAGAACTCACTGTTTGACAAAACCTACTGGGAAGACTGGAAAATAGTATGGCAGAAACTGGGCATAGAAAAACATCTGACACCATATACCAGAATAAAGTCCAAATGGATATACAATTTAGGTATAAAGACTGATGCTCTAAACAAATTAGAGGAGCAAGGAATAGGTTATCTGTCAGATTTATGGTGAATGGAAGGGTTTATGACCAAAAACAAGCTAGAGAACATTATGAAATGCAAAATGGATAATTTTGATTACATTAAATTGAAAAGTTTTTGCACAAAGCCAATGCAACCAAGATTAGGAGGGAAACAGAAAACTGGGAAAGAATTTTTACAACCAGTATCTCTGATAAAGGCCTCATTTCTAAAATATGTAGAGAACTGAGTCAAATGTAAAAGAATACAAGTCATTCCCCAATTGATAAATGATTGAAGGATATGAACAGGCAGTTTTCAGAAGAAGAAATTAAAGTGATTTATAGTCATATGAAAAAATACTCTAAATCAATACTGATTAGAGAGATGCAAATCAAAACAACTCCGAGATACCACATTTTACCTCTCATGTTGACTAACATGATAAGACAGAAAAATGATAAATGTTGGAGAGGATGTGTGAGTGTTGGAACACTAATGAATTATTGGTGAGCTGTAATCTGATCCAACCATTCTGGGGAGTAATTTGGAACTATGACCAAAGGGTTATAAAAATATGCATACCTTTTGACCCAGCAATATTTCTTCTAGGGCTGTATCCAAAAGAGATTATAAAAATGGGAAAAGGACCCACATGTAAAAAAATGTTTGTAGCAGCTCTTTCTGCGGTGGCCAAGAACTGGAAATAGAGGGGATGCCCATCAGTTGGGGAATGGCTAAACAAGTTGTGGCATATGAATGTAATGGGATATTTTTGTGCTATAAGAAAAAATGAACAGACGGACGTCAGAGAAAGTAAAGACTTACATGAACTAATACTGAGTGAAGGGAGCAGAACCAGGAGAATGTTGTACACAGTAACAGCCACAGTGGGAAAGGATTGATTTTGCTAGACTTAGCGCTTCTCAACAATGCAAGGACCTAAAACAATTCCAAAGAACACATAATGGAAAATGCCAGTCACATCCAGAGAAAGAACTATGGAGTTGGAATGCAGATCGAAGCAAACTATTTCCTTTTTTGTTTTGTTTTATTTTGTTTGTTTGTTTTTCTCTTTCTTGGGGTTTTTCCCATTCATTATAATTCTATGCAAAATGAATAATGTGAAAATGTGTTTAATAGGAATGTATATATGGAGCCCATATCAGATTGCAAGCCCCCTTGGGGAGGAATTTGAAAGGGAGGGGGAGAAAATTTAAAACTTAAGGAAATGATGGTTGAAAACTAAAAATAAAAAATTTAATTAAAAAAAGCCAAAAACAAAACAAAAATTCATGTTTTAAGTACTAACTTACCAATAGTATAATAAAGAGTTGTGAGTTACATATTTTCTTTCCACCATATTTCTACCATCTCTTTTTTTTCCTTCTTCCCTGCCCCAACACTAGAGTTGACTACCTTTAGACACAAATTATTCTACATATACTTCTGTTTATCAGTTCTTTCTCTGGATACAGATGGTATCTTTCTTCATATGTTCTTTGTAGTTAATGTTGATATTTATTATAGTCAAAAAACCTTATTTGCTCAAAGTGGTTCTTAAAACAATACTGTTGTTACTATTCTCTTGGTTCTGCTCATTTCACCCTTCATTATTCTGTGCAAGTCTTTCCATGTTTTTCTAAGATCATTGAGTTCACAATTTCTTATAGCACAGTGGCATTCCATCACAATCATATATCACACTTGTTCAGCCATTCCCAAGTTTATGAACATCCCTTAAATTTCCAGTCCTCTACTAGATTATAAACTCCTTCAGAGCAGAGACTATACATATTTGCATCTCTTTAAGTCCCTAGTAGCCTTAGGCATGGCAAGTACTTTTATTAATGAGGTTTTTTTTTTAATGGTCAATGAAATTGATGGCCATAAAGCCTCTATGAAGTCACTGTGGATATATCTACTTTATGGACCCAGGGACCTGATTCAAAAGGAGGCTATGTGATTGACCCAGCATCATACTGTGAATTGGTGATTGAGTCAAAATGGAAATCCAGGTCTCCAAATTCCTTGCTCAATGGCTTTTCATTACGCTGCCCTGTGTCTCTCTGCCTCTCTTTGCTTTTTACTCTGGGTCATTGCATCCTGTGTGAGTGATCCAGGTGAATGAAATAGGGCCAGATAATACAAGTAATGAAACCCTTTCCTGGTCTCTGTAAAGATCCAATGGAGGAAAAATTCCTGGTTATGCCCTTAAGCACTACAGAAATATAACATTCACAGAGCAATAGTATGGAGGCTGTACAAATAGTATAACTGGTGTTATGAAGATCCCATTCACAGAGAAGCAGCATGTGATAATGCAAGCAGGCTGGGTGTGCACTAAATAATTCAATTTTCACCTCAGTCCAACTTAGGACTTTTAGGCAACTTGAGAGCCTTTTAAATGTGAAGAAAATTAGTTTAACTTTCAAATATAATCAAGCTGCTCATTTGTCTACATTGTGCATGTTTTGGCTTGTCTCTTGCAAGGACAGGGGTTGTGGAGAATGATCAAGCACAATTGGCAGGCTTCTCAGACTGGGTAACTCTTTGAAGGCTGCTAGGAAAATTACATGGGATATGATTTGGCCTAGTTGGATTAGCTAATTATGTCTCTTGTATATACATATGGCTGTACTTACTTTGCTGGCGAAATCTGTGGACATTCATAGTTTTTACATTGCCGCCTCCTGCATCTGTCTCTGTGTGTTTGTCCTGTTACTAGCACCATGCATTGTGCATTCTGTATGCTGTAGAAGGAATTATGATAGAGAATGATGCTTCCACTGATGACTTTTGATTTTAAATTATTGGACTTGGTAGAGGGGGGCCATGCCTGTGGAATGATTTCATACGGAATGTATCACAGTCACCTGTTTATACCACATACCATTAAATGCTTTAGTAGATGGTTTAAGTAGTGATGATATAATTAATAATAACAATAATAACATTTTCTAGCCCTTTAAGGTTTGCAAAGTGCTTTACAAGTATGATTTACAACAACCCTCAGGGGTAGTGCTATTATCATCCCCATTTTACAGGGGAGGAAACTGAGGCAAACAGATTAAGTGACTTGCCCAGGGTCACATAGCTAATAAGTATCTGGAGCAGAATTTGAACTTGGGTTTTCCTGCTGCCAGGTCCAACTCTCTATCCACTATGCTATCTAGTTATGCCACATGTATGGAAGCTTATTGTCCAAGAAATGCTTCTGTAGTGTCCCACCCTAATCAAACCAAATTTGAAGTATTGTGCTTAATTCTAGATACTATATTTTGGGAGAAACATTGAAAAACTGAAGTATGTCCAGAATGGAGAGTAGACTAGAAACTATGCCATCTGAGTATCTATTTAAGAAACTAGAGATGCTAAACCTGGAGAAGAAATGACATGGGAAAGTAGGATTTTGGTCTTTAACTATTAGAAGGCTAGTCCTGAAGAGACATTGGGGTTCCTCTGTTTCACCATATAAAGCAGAACTTGTAGCAATCAGTGAAGTCTCAGAGGGGCAAATCTCTGCTGGATATAAGTTGGCCTTCTATGCCATTAGAGTTATCTTGTCAACAAACATTTATTAAGTACTATGTGCCAGGTGTTGTGCTAACCTGGGACTACGAAGAGAAAGGAAAAGAAAGTCCCTGTCCACAAGGAATTTATATTCTAATGGGGGAAGACCACACATAAAAGGAAGTTGAAGTGGGGTGGACATCAGGAGAGACAGAAGTACTGGGCAGAGAAGAGGTAATGAGTTTCCCATTAATGGAAGACTCCAAGAGACTGATTGATCACTTGTTAGGAATGTTGTAGAGAGGATTCATGCTTTTGGGAGGGGCTAGGCTCAGTGACCTAAAAGACCTAAGACTGTATGATTCTGAGATTTGAATAGGGTTACCTGGCTTTGAGGGACAGAGATTACCCAATTTTTTTCACCAAATCTGTAACTATCATGCCATACTGCCCATTTAGGGAAGTGGTAGGAAATAAAGTTGGAAAAGTGAGTTGGGGGACAGATTATAGAGAATTTTAATGCCAGACAAGTGGAGTTTGAACAACGGAACTAAAAACTATTGTCTCATCTTTCATTACTCCCTTTTTACTGCTGCTACTATCTTAATTGAGGTTCTTCTTGCCCTTAAGTAAAGTAAGAGATAAAATAATGTCTGTTAATAATTGATAGGTAAGTAGATTAGTTGACATTCTAAAAGCAGAATTTTAGAGAGATTAGTCGAGGAAGAAGAGATTGTTATTAGAGGATCTAGAATGGAGGAAGGACATTGAAGTTGAGGCCTCAGCCTTTAAGCTCAGCCACTGGGACCAATACTATCTGTTAACAGAATATCCATAAGGAAACTTAGGTCAATTCACTGGATCAATATCAATTTAACTGAAATTATTATCTCCATCACCCCAACCTCTACCTTTTTTAAACTAAACTATTTCTGTCAAAAGTGCCATCATGTTACTGGTTTTCTAGCCTTATAACCTTGGTGTTCTCCTGTGCTTTTTCTCTCTCATAGCACATGCCTATTCAGTTGCCAGATCTTGCTGTTTCTACCTCCACAATCTGTCTTTCATGGTGTCCTCACTTCTTTTCTCACAGTTATCCTAGTTCAGACCCTCAAAACTTTCTTGCCTAGATTGTTGCAATAATTCTTAACTACTGTAGTCCCCCTCTCTTGTCTCTCTGCACTGTTTTACCCCGCTCTGTGGCCAAAATTTCTTTAAATGCAGATTTTAGCATGTCACTTTCCTATTAAATGAACTCCAGTGGTTTCCTATTGTGTCTATAAACATTTATAACTATTTGTGCTTTCCCTCCTAAAGTACCTTTGATTTAACCACTTCTCATTTATTTGTATTTCTTCTTGGTTGACATTGGGTTGTTTTTCAGGCATGCTCAACTCTTCGTGACCCAATTTGGGGTTTTCTTGGCAAAGATACCAGAGTGGTTTGCTCTTTCCATTCCTAGCTCATTTGAGAGATGAGGAACTGAGGGAAATTGGGTTAAGTGACTTGCCCAGGGTCACACTATATTAAGTATCTGAGACCAGAATTGAACTTAATATGTTGAGTCTTCTCACTCCATCCACTCTCTCCACTGTGCCACCTAGCTGCCCTTTTTATTTCCTTTATATCTGTTCTTTATGTACTTATGTATGCCCTAATTTTTCCCCATTTGAATGTAAATTCTTTGTGTTTCCAGATTATTTTATTTATTGTATCTATATCCCCAGTGTCTAGTATAGTACTTAATAAATGCTTATTGATTGATTGATTTTCAGTTCCATTGCTAGTTCTATTCTGTTTTTGGTATATTAGTTGCTCAGGTATTAAATTCTGTCTTGTCCCTAGTTTCCATGGAAAAATACTTGGAACAAGATTGTATTCCAGGTCCACACAACCTGGGTTCCTGCTTTGTCCTGTCTTTGTGTAATGGAAGGAACACTGGATTCTGAGTTGGTTTGAAGGATGATTCTTCTAATATAATGAGTCTCTTTGTGCCTCAGATATCTTATCTACAAAGCAGATTTGAATTACATGACTTCTAAGCCCTTCATGCCGGCTATGTTCTAGCCAAACTGAACTACTTATAGAACTCAATCAATGAACATTTATTAAGCACCTACTATGTGCCAGATATTGTGCTAACCACTATCCAATGTCCAAGGATGGGATGGCTTCTAGGGGTGGGGAACTGGTGGCCTCAAAGTCCCTAGGTGCAGTTTGCTAACTGAATCCAAACTTCACAGAACAAATTTCTGATTCAATCAAAGGGCTGCCCTTGAGGAGCTAGAAAGCCACAGATGGCCTTGATGCCACAGGTTCCCTAACCCTGGACTATATATATACATATTCATACATATGTATATATATATATATATATATACACACACACACATATTATATATATATATATATATCCAATAACTCTGCTTTCAAGTAGTCTTGGAGTGCTATCCCTGCTTGTTTCTACCTCTTAGAAACCCTAGCTTCCTTCAGGTTAAGTTCATATGTCATTTCCTATAGGAAGACTTCCTTGATCCCCTTTGTTGCTAGTGCTCTCTCCCTCTTTTCCAAATAATCAAATATATACTTACTAATTTATGTTATACTTCTACTAGAAGAATATAAAATCCTTGAAGGCAAGAATGTATTTATTTACATTCTTTTTTTTCTTGGCTTTTTGGAGGGGGGAAGGCAGGGCAATTGGGGTTAAGTGACTTGCCCAAGGTCACACAGCTAGTAAGTGTGTCAAGTGTCTGAGGCCATATTTGAATTCAGGTCCTTCTGACTCCAGGGCTGGTGCTGTATTCACTGTGCCACCTAGCCACCACTACATTTATTTCTTTATAGTTTTTGTATCATGTGCATCTAATACAATGTATTGACTATTTACTTTAATAAATGGATGTTGGATTAAATTCCATTTCTAACATTATATGATTCTATAATTCTTTTTGATGAGTAGATTTGTCTGACTTATACCTCACCCTCTTCTAATGACTAATTTCTTGCCCCTACTCCCATGAGTGAGTCCTGAGTTCCTCCTTTTGACTTTATTGACACCAATCTTCCTTCTCAAAAAGTCGACCTGCATTATTTGCCTACCCATCTCTCAGTGGATATCTTTAAATAGACATGCTGGTTTGTGGGCTTAGCCTAGACAATTTGCTAATAGAATTTCCATCCCTCAGTCCTTTCCTCCTATGGATAGATAACTTCACATCACACCCTCCCTCATCCATAGGTTAATGTTGCTATCCGTTCATACATCTAGTAACCAACCACTGATCTTACCCTCATATTCGAGTCCCTGGTCTTCTTCTATCCATGCCTGAATTCCTGATCCCAGACTTCTTGAGTCTAGACCATTTAGCAGCCATTCCAGCCTTAGATCAGACATCTATTGATTCCTACATGTAAACCAATATGCATGCTTCTTTATAAATATAAAATACCTTTTTTGTTACATGTTGTTTGACTTATTGATTTTTACCTTTGTTCTCCCTGAGATCCTTGAAAGACTAAATATTCTTTGGTCATGTTCCATGTTACTGAACAGTTGTTCACCACTGTCTCTAGCAAATTTCAATCTGAAATCTTTGTTTACATATAGACCCTTTCTGGGATCCTCTTCTGTCCCCCAATACTGACCCATTCCCTGGGAGATTGAAAATGGTAGAAATGATTTTCTGAAATGGATAGTGTCACAGAACGGCCTTGAGCATAACAAGCAGGAAGCAAGGCAGAGAGCCACAATTAATGATTATTGCAAAGCTTTTAATCACCAGGGATGGATGGGGGAACTTGCAAAAGGCTTTTACTTCTGAAATGCTTCTGTTTTAATAACATGGTGTCAGGATTTCAATTTTTACTCTTTCATTGCCATTAAATTGACAGCTCATAGAAGTTGAGTTTTAAAAATAATAAAAAAATAAAACAATTGTGGATGTTCTACCAAAGCCTTTTTTATAATTCTAAAGACAAATTGAAATGTTACATGTAGTTGGAACAGATGAAGTTATTAGAGACTTCCCAAATGAATCACTAAGAAATAAGACCATGGGCAAACAGGAATCTGAGGAAATTTTTTTTATCTTGTCTTATAGCCTGTAACCTGGCACAGACTGGCTTTTGCTTCAGTGGCATAAGCCATTCTTATCAACCAGCTATGGTAACTTGAGCTAGGACCTACAGGTTCATCTGAGTCACCCTGACCACTGGACTCCAAATGACTCTGGAGAAGAGAGTGGGGCTTATGACTTCGAACAGCCCTGCCTCACTTAAATCCAATCCAGTTACAAGTCAAGACATCACCCTCCTGATATCATTGGTCCTCTTCAAGAATAAAGGATGAACAACAACAGGTTCATCTGAGAAAGCAATTGGTGGCTTTCCCTTTACCACTCATAACTGTAACTGCCTAGATCTTTCTTTCACTACCATCTCTACCTCCCTTTCATTTTTCTCCTTCCTTTATCTGTAGTTTTCTGCTGCAGCCTATCTATCCTACAAGATGAGCACATTATGGGTGGACAACAGATGCCAGTTCCTCTTGTGACAGGAGGATGTTAACTTTTCAATAAGCTATAATAGAATAGGAGTCTTTTTGCTTCCAGAGTCTTTGGATTTCAGGATAGAGATGATGCCTTTCTTACTCTCCCACTAACATCCTAAAAGAGAGGAGAAGAATGCTGAGAAAACCCTGACTTGTCTGGATTCTTTCTGTTTAAGTGACCACACATACCATGCAGGTTGCTTTGCTAGCCTACGAGTTCTTACATGCAATCATCCCCATCTGTCCCATGTAATTGCTACCCCAAACCTTCCATCTAATTGCCCTCTTTCTCTTCCTAGTAAACAAACCATTATACCAATTATTTTTACATTTTTCTCTTTGAAAAAAATTGGCTTTGACTACTTAGTCAGTGTTTTAATTCCATACCATTAAAAGAGTTTCTATCTTTACTGTGAAGATCAATACAAATCACAAAATGTCAGGGCTAGAAAGGTTCATAGAGGGCAGTTAGCTTAACCTGATTCCTTGGATCATTGTATTGCTAAGAACAGCTAAGTCATTCACAGCTAATCATTTTACAGTATTGCTGTTGCTTTGCATCCAATACATTTCACTTTGCATCAGCTCATGTTAGTTTTTCCAGGCTTTTCTGAGAGCACCTTGCTCATCATTTCTTATAGCACAATAGTATTCCACCACAATTCCATAGTACAACTTGTTCAGCCATTCCCCAATTGATGTCATACCATCAATTTTCAATACTTTGCCACCAGAAAAGAGCTGCTATAAATATTTTTCTACATATAGGTCCAACTATGGCCAAAGGGTTATAAAACTATACCCTTTGACCTAGCACTACAATTTCTAGGTTTGTATCCAAAAAGAGATAAAGAAAGGAAAAGGACCTATGATTCTCACCCAGGTGTGACAGACCTCTTCTGCAGACTTTCTATGTTGTCTTTGGGTGGAAAATTGTTCCACCCCATCATTTTGTGGGTTCTGGAGCTCCAAGAATTGTTTTATGGCATTATTATTTAAGGGGGTTTGGAGGAGAGTACAGGTGAGTTACTGCCTTTTCTCTGGCCCCCAAAGGACTTCTTTACCAGCATCTTGTTCTGATCTTAATGCTGATAAATTAACAGTTTACTAGTCACTCCTCATCTTTTCTGTCTTCTCCCTCTCCATTTCTCTGTTTTCCTTTTCTGGGTATAATTCAGTCTTGTTTCTACAACACTGTGTAGTCTGGGTGGGACCCTTTGGGCTAGAAGAGTTGCCAAACTCCATCTAGATTATACTGTTATTTAGCAGGAGATTGAAAGGTGATGGTCATTGACTCGATGAGGAGGGGACAGAATGAGCAAATCTGCCTATGGGGTGCATTTCCTGTGGAGAGAAGTCCTGGGGCCATTGAATGGATCAGTAATATGCAGCTGTGACCTGACAATGCTAGAATGATTGGGGTAAAAAAAATTTAGAAACTCAGTCATTTGAGCAGTTTCTTTGTTGCCTGTGGTAGTTTGCTCAGTTGGATTGAGCCTGTGCTAATGAGACTAAGTCATGAGTCTGATCTTGTCCCCATGTGGGCCTGCTAGCTCTGTTTCCAATCCACAGTCACTGGCTATAGATTAGTTTAGGCCAGAGAGAGTGAGAGAAAATAGACAGAATTACCAGCCATGGATTATCAGAATGAGAGGTTACCTTAGAGGTGACTGAGGCCAACTCATTTTATAAATAAGGAAACCATGATCAGGAGAGATAATAATAGTAACTATCATTTATATAGCATTTACTATGTTCTAGGCCCTGTGCTAAATGCTCTACAAATTTTGTGTGTGTCTATACACATGTATATGTGTATGTGTATATGTGTGTACACACATACATATATATCTTCAAGATCCTAGAGGATAGGTTACTGTTATTTTAAAAAAATTGGTATGTACTATTATTATACTCTTTTTACAGAGAAAGAAACTTAGGCAGACAGAGTTTAAGTGACTTGCCCAGTGACTTGTCACAAAGCTAGTAAGTATCTAGGGCCGTGTTTGAACTTAGTTCTTCCAGTGTCCACACCCTGGTCTCTATACCCTAAATACCCTATATCACCCAGCTGCCTCTAGTGTCTTATCTGAAGTCACACAACTAGTTAATAATGGAATCAGTGCCTTTGCTAATTTAATTATCTTTCTTCCCAACCACATTTACAGTAGGTCATCACCAACCTATTCACACTTTGAGAGGAAGAAAAGAAAAAAGAAAAAACTAAACTCTTATATCCCATTGACATTGTAGCACTATCCTCTCAGGATGCAACAGCAGCATGTTTGTTTAGGTAATCTCAAACTGCCTAATTATTATCATTATATTCAATGTATTGTTATATTCATAACAATTCATGTCTCTACAACATTTTAAAGCTTTTGAAATGCTTTTGTCATAACAACCCTACAGGGTAAGTAATCTGACATATATTTATCTCCATGTTGCAGGTGAGGAAACTGAGACACAGATAGGACAAGCATTTTGTCCAGGGCAGGGAGTACAAGAATTACTATTCCTATTTTACAGATGAGGAAACTGAGATTCAGAGAGACTAAGCCTTTTTCCCACAATCACATGACTAGTAGGTAGCACAAGGATTACTATCATCATTTTATAGGTGAGTATTTTCCATAGAGTATTTAAGTTATGGAGCCAATATTCAGACCTAGGTCCCCAAATCATTCAAGGCTCTAAGCCCAGAGCGTTTCCTGCTCTACTAATGCTATTCTCACATTGTTATCGCTTCTTTAATGTATCATTCAGTACTTAGGGGATTCCCTTTGTTAGTGTATTAACAGCCTTATGTTTGGGGCAGAGTAAAGCGGGGAAATTAACAAACTTTATGTAGCAAATTGGGACATTTGAAAACATCCTAGAAAATGCATTTAAAAAAGAGCCAAAATTTGTGGTTGACAATGTCAGATAAGAAATTATTGAAAACCAGTTGAGTGTTTCAGTAAGTGAACTTCTTCATGGTCAGGTGTGGTTAAATTAATGTCCATTAACACTCCTTATCAGGAGCCATCTTTTAGGCTTACTAGACTGCCATATTGAGTATGCACAAAATGGAAACCACCACAAATATTAATTATGAACATAAATTTGTAAGGTCAATTGTTTTATTTTTATGGGCCTGTAGGGGCTATGAAGGGAGAGCCTAAAATATCTTAGGCTCATTTGAAATTCTGAATAAGGGAGGGCAAAGCAAATGGGGGTTTATAGAGAACTGAGCTTGGCAAAATGTCCAGAGCACGATCTGCTAATACCTTGGCATCAGTTCAGAGCCCAATTTTATTATCTTGTAGAGCTACTCTGAGCTGTCTGTAATCACAGTCTAGGCATCAAAGGCCAGCTGTCCCCCCTGAACCTTGACAGTCTATATAAACTAATTACTTTTTTATGGGCCATTCTTTCCACAGTGCAGAGAGAGGACCTATTAAACCAAGTTCAATATTATATACAAACTTTAAAAATTATTATTATTTATCTAGGTTCCAGCTGTTTGCCTTAGTAAATGACATTCCTGGCAAGGGCTGGGTTGTGTGACCATGGACTTAATTAAAATACAATATACTTTTTTTCTTTTTCATTAAATGAAAAGGTGAATACTGGTAGAATCAGAAATTCTTTCTGTACATTAGTGCTACTAATAACAGGCTTATTCAAGGGAAAAGTAAAAACAATTAAACTTTCAAGGTTAAATTAAAGATCTATCTGCTTTATTTTAAAATGGCCAAATCACACAACCCAACTCAGTTGATATTGCTTCCTAATTGAATTCATTTTAAAGATTCAGAATTGTTGCCCAGTCTCAACCCTAAGACCTGCTAGTCCATAAGTCTTCCCTTCTTGGAGGAGAGGCTGTCTTTCTTAAAGTCTACTCCTCCCCCTGTATTTATAGGGAACTGCAAATATTCCTTTCGTCTAATTCTATTTGATTGTTAATGCCTACCAGAAATGTCATGTGTAAATAAGTGTGAGCCTTTGTCAAACTACCTTAACATGTAGCCATAGACAATTTTCTTGGTGGGTTCATTCAGTCATTTGTCAGATATTTATGTTGTTTGGTAAGTATAATCAGTTAAAATGGGAAGCTCTAGGAATTTTCTTCCCTACCTGCCCTGTACCTCAAGTTAGATTATTCCCCTGTCCCCTCCACATTTAATGCCCCTTTCTCTGCCCATGAACACATACACACACAAGACACTACTCTTTATGGTTCTGACTAAAGCTATGGGAATAAATGCAATATCTAAACAAAAGACTATAGTGAGAAGAGGAAAGTATCAATGATAGAACTTTATGATATAACCAGTTTAAAGAGATTAGGAAGAGTGTGGTGGAAGCAGTATCTTAAACCTGATTGGGAGATGACTTACAGAAAACTCTTTTTTTTTAGAAAGGATCAAGGAGATCTTATGGACCATAGAAACAGAGCTATGGATTTCCTAACTTTTACAGTTGAGGATTCAGAGACCCAGAATAATTAATTGACTTGTACAATCCTAGGTAATGTCTGGAAAGATTAGACTAGTTGTAATTTTAAAGGCCCTCCTGCATCAAAGATTCTTTGGTTCTGTCACAGAGGCTGAGGGAGAACTGACTGACTGGTATCCTGCCTCCCAGGCCTCTGCTTTTACAGGAACCCATAGCAGAAGGCAGACCTTTAACTCACTTGTAAAGCAGGTAAGGTCTGGCCCCTGTACTCTTTGCTTTCCTCTTCTGTTCCCTTCTCCCCTTTTCATCAGGGGACCGCATTCCCCACTATACCCAGGCATCTCTAGTTTGCCCTCCTATGAAAGAAGAAAAAATACTAAGCCTACTCACTCTGAGGTGATAGGGGTTTAATGTACTCCTGCTCTAAAGGGGATCTGTATTTTAAAATACCTTTGGATATGGCAATGCTGACCCGAAAGGGCTGAATTGCAAATCATAATAATAAAAATAGTCATAACTATATTATAATGATAATAACAATCTCATTGGAGCCTAACAGCAACCCTGAAAAGTAAGTCTTATCACTGTCATTATTCTCCTTTTTATAGTTGAAGAACTGAGGCGAACAGAGGTTAAGTGACTTGTCTAGGCTCAAACGGTTACAAGCCCTGCTCTCTGTCAAGCCAACAAGCTCCTAATAATGCTAATGATGGGGAAGAACACCCTCATCAATTTTCCTCAAATCATACCCCATAAGGCAACTGTCTGATCTTCCTATATATAGTTGGTTCTATTGTTTGTGCTTTGAGTGCAATATGATTGACTGAAATCCAGTGTGGATTGTCTAAGTTAGGCCAGTGATGGATTGAGAAGGAAAAATTGCTTGTTTCTGAGTCGTTATTGGTTGTTTTTGGAGAGAAATAGCCTGTTTTCTTTATTCGTATGCACTTTAGATTCTGTCATAAAGGGAGATTTTCACAAATAATTACCAATCTCTTATAGACTGCTGAGTTAAAGCCATTTCTAGGACAGATAACAGTTAAGGGAACATTATTAAGTGATTCAGGTACAAATAGAATGATTGACTCTCAGAGCTTAAAGACTACTCCCTACTCTTAACTGAGGTTTAGAGAAAGAAAGTGACTTGTCCAAAGTCACAAAGATAATTAAGAGTAGGGGGCAGCTAGGTGGCACAGTGAATAGAACACCAGCCCTGGAGTCAGAAGGATCTGAGTTCAAATCCAACCTCAGACACTTAACACAAAACTAGCTGTGACCTTGGGCAAGTCACTTAAACCCAATTGCTCTGCCTTCCCCTCTCCAAAAAAAAAGATAATTAAGAGTAGATGAAGCTTGGACTTGAATTCTGATTCCTGGATTCCAAATCCTTTCTACTACCTTCTACTAACCAACTCTGTTAGCAAGAAGTTAAAAGGCCAGTCCTGAACCATATCCAGCATTTCGAAGACTGCGTGTATGTTTATGTGAGAAAGACTGGTAGAAGATATTTAAAGATATAAGCTGAGAGTGGAGCAACTTCCCTTAACAGCATCTGGCAATTGTTATAATCTGAATATCATCTCTCATACCACTTGCAATGAAAGGATTTCATGATAGGAAAATGGCCTCTTTTGTCTAAAACGTAGGCCTTTCCAGTCTAGAATCTAACTGTCCTCGCTGGTCTGTGGCAATTCCATATTTTTTTATGAGTTTAAGCAATAAAAGCAGTTGACTTACTCAGCCAGAAAAAGAGTGATAAATACTAATTGAATTTTACTTTACTGTGTCCTGCAGTTGGAGATAAGGAAGCTTAAAGATGATGACAGGAAAAAAAAAACAAACAAACAACATATAGTCTGTTTTCTTGCATGGCAAATATCAGCATTGCCTGACTGGCAATCTCTCCTCCTTTTCCCCTAATGTGCAAACAGTACTCAGCCTATCAAAGTAGCCTCTGGCCTCAGTGGCTGCCTGAGTAGTTGTTAATATTCAAAGTAATTACTCAGTGGTATTTACAGCATACAGAGAGGGCTTTACACTGATGGAAACTGAACTAGAAATCACCAGCCCAGAGCTCTACTACCTCATGACTTTTCAGGGCTTCACATGGTATCTTTGTGTTCTACATTAAGAAAAAGAAACAAAAATTATTAGTTAATTTTTTATTCTTGGATTAAAAGTAATATTATACCCTTTAAGAAACTAAAAATACTATAATGATAAAAAAGGGAACATTAACCAACATGGAATGGGGGTAGAGTGTTTAATTTCTAATATTAAAATGTTTTTGAATACATTATGCATTTCATATATAGCACCAGTGTAGGCTACCCTTGTGTTCAATACTTCAGCTCCCACTCAAAAAACCAGTCAAATCATCAAAAATTAAATAATAAGGGGGCGACTAGGTGGAGAAGTGAATAGAACACTGACCCTGGAGTCAAGAGGACCTGAGTTTAAATCTGGCCTCAGACATTTAACACAAAAAACTAGCCATGTGACCTTGGGCAAGTCACTTAACCCCAGTTGCCCTCCAAAAAGCAAAAAGAAAAAAAATCAGATAACAAAACATTTAGTTTAACCAACAAAGTATATAGTCCATGCAAAAAATATTAATTCCTCGTGAGCCATTAGGAAATAATTCTGCCACAGACTTCCACATGAAACCAAGATTATTAAAGAATTCACACTCAAAAGATGCTGAAGGAAGGAGTGCCTTGTTTTATTTTTGAAACATTTTTCTGAGCATCCTTAGCTGTCATTTGGTGAAGCTTTGTCTCCACCACTGAAGATCACAGCTGGTTCTACCTCCTATTTCTCGTTTTGGCCCTGACTCTGGAGTTGTCACGTCACTCCATTCTAAAGCCACCTTCTTGTCACTAATCACCAAAGTGCCTCCTCCATAGCTTCTCTGAGCCTCTGCTCATGCTTCTTCATTGCCTTTCCCTGTTTTTCCTTTCCTCCATGTTTGCTCTAGATAAGTGATTTTTTAGATTCTGTCTTGCAGACCAAATACCTAGAGGCTGTTGTTAATACTGTTGCAAAGACTACCCAGGCTGTTCATCTTGTTTTCCCTTATATTTCACCTGCCTCACCTCTCTATCTAGATGACCAGAGAGAGAACCTAAGGTGACCTCTGTGAGATTCTTTGCCTCAGACCTCCCCTGAATTGGTCCCCTAAAGAGACCCTAAATAAGCTGCAGTGTGGCCCTTCCTCACTTCTGTCCACAGAGGGTCAAGCCTATATGAGTTAGAGTGATTAGTTTCTCTTACCTTTCAAAGATTCAGAGATGGGTCTTGTGCCTCTTACGGTGTTAAGTTTTCCATTGCTTTTTACCAAAGTTTTGGAGAAAGGTATATACCTACACATCTTTGTTGGACCTTTTAAATCCCACGAAGCCCCTGTTTTGCAAATGTTATTGAAGTTTTAATGAGGACCAGGAAAGTAGGCAAACAATGGTAGGAGAAGGTGAGGGGCAAGAGCAGGGAATCATCTGAGAGATACTCATGGCATTACCGCAAAGCCCTTATAATACACACAAATGTGTGTATGCATATATACATAGTATTATATATATATTAAATTAAACATATTTTTCTCTTTCTGATTAGTATGACCTCAAATGTGACCATTTTATGCCTGTTAAAAAAATTTAATGGTACTTTTAAGTACAGCCACAATCACAATTCAAAATATATATTTGGATCCTTTGACAATGATACTGTTAAAATATGATGCCTTCTTGTGATCAAATTGGCCCCCTGAGATTGCCCAATATTTCTGTCTCCCTATTGCTAAAACAGTTGGTGAATTCATTCACGCAGGCTTTTTAGTCAAACAAAACCAATTGAATTGAATTTTTATCTTCCTGACAGTTATTTTGAAATCAGGGTGACCCAAGCTTTGGCAACCAAACAAACATTTGTGTCCTTTGTGAGTAGTCAGACAATTCCCATAAATGGTATGTCCATTTTGCACTAACCAACTATTTGATGGAGGGAAAAAAAATAACTAACTCTTTGGCCAGAACAAAAGCATTAACTTTCCACTTTTTAACCAATTGTGTTGGTATCTAAGACTGTAAGGCTTACTTCTAATATATTTCAGAACTTCAAGGAAAGGAAAGTCTGGCGGTAATAAACTTCATTCATATGGAAAGTAATGATTTTGAAATCTAAATTTTATATGTTTGCATGCATGTGTACATGTACTTTCCTGGAAAGAGGAGGGCTTACTATGGAGATAAGTCATAGCACAGGGCTAGATGTCCAAGCCAGTGTTCCATAGGAAGGTCAGTGCATGGAGAGGCTTCTTTTACACCCACAACTCTTTTTATGGTTACACCACCCCTTGGGGATGAGAATCCTTATGATGAACCTTCATAAAATCATAAAGTACGAGCAGAAAACAAAGTCCTTCACTTTATTTGAAAGAGAGAGTTTTAATTCAGAGAAAGAACTAGAAAGAACAGAGTTTGAGTGCAGATTGAAGCAAATTACCTGCTTTCTTTCTTTTTCTTGTTTGGTTTTGTTTCCTCTTTCCCATTGTTCATTCCATCTGATACAATCCTTCTTTATAACCTGACTAATGTCTAATGTGAAAGCATCTGCAGATCCTATACTTGATTGTAGGCCGCCATGGGTGGGAGGGTAGGGAGTAGAGGGGAAGGAGGGAAAGGAAATTTGAAACTCAAATAACTGTGGGACTGAATCTTGTAAACCAAAAGTAAATGAACAAGTTAATAAAGACCAAAATATTTTTTAAAAAAGAAAGAGATAGTTTTAGAGCTTGTCTTCCATATTGCATATGGCTAATTGGTCACTCTGCCTCACCTCTTTCCTTGCTTTGAAATTCTGAATCCCCAGCTGCCAAAGTTATTTTCTTACAGTGTAAGAAAATTCAATCTTAATAAATTCCAGGGGATCCCTATTATCACTAGGCTCTTTCTAGTCTTTTTTTTTTTTTGGAGGGGGGAAGGCAAGGTATTTAAGTGACTCGCCCAAGATCACACAGCTAATGCGTGTTAAGTGTCTGAGGTCACATTTGAACTCAGGTCCTCCTGACTCCAGGGCCGCTGTTCTATTCACTGTGCCACCTAGCTGCCTCTCCAGTCTTGTGACATATTATCCCCCTGGCTGACTTATTTGATGCTCCTCAGAATTGAAACTTTATCTCCCATCTCTGTATCTTTGCACTGGCTTGTCCCTTCCATACTTGAAATGCTCTTCCTCCTAACTTTTACCGTTTAGATTATCTGAGGTCTCTTAAGACTCAGCCCAGGAACTGCCTCCAGAAGGAAACTTCGCCTGTTCTTCATAGATACTAGAGTTTTCTCCTCTAAACCCAGCTACCATTGACTCTGCATTTATCTTTCTTGTATAGATTTCTATGTTGTCTCACTCACACATTGTATAAGCTACTTGAAGGTAGAGACTTTTTCTTTGTATCCTCAGCACTTAGTTTTCTTCCAGGCCCATAGATGCTTGTAGTTTAATTAACTGAGTTAATATTTAATTTGCTTCCAGGAGAAATATAAAGAAAAAAAAGTCTAGCCAGTCAATAAATCTATAGTGAACATTTGTTTTGTGCCCATTTTGGTGCTTTGGGTAATGTGAAAATGTTATGCCTACCCTCCAGAGGCTTATATACTGGTAACAGATAATCAGATATAACATGGGAAAAGACAACTGGCCATACCTCACAGGGTAGTCAGTGTATTATATAGACAATAAATGATATAAGAAACCTAGGAGTTTGGAGGTTAGAAACATTCAGGGAATATTCAGGGATCTCCTGAGTGAAAGGCTTTCATGGGCTGGCAGTGGATAGATGAATTGAGACCATATTGTCCAGGTGGAAGAATTTGGAAGCCTTGACACTCATATAGATCTATCCCCTCCTAACTTCTATACACAGAATTCTTGGGGTTTATATTATACAATATATCCAGGAATGGGGAACCTGTGGCCTCAAGGTCACATGTGGCCCTCTAGGTCCTTAAGTATGGCCCTTTGACTAAATCCAAACTTCACAGAACAAATGTTCATGTGGCCTTGAGTCCACAGGTTCCTGGCCCTTGAATATATATGCCTTACAAGCCATACAGCTGGGAATGCATTTAGTTCAATTCAATTCAGCAAGCATTTACCAAATATCTACCATGTACCAAGCAGTCAGAGTGCTAAGTTCTAGGCTTACAAAGTAAAAATCAGTGTTCTCCCTCAAGGAGTTGGGGGAGGGGCAAAAACTATTTACTCAGATAAGTATAATTAATTTGTAGAACGAGAGAACACTAACACCAAGAAAATATTCTTGTGGGAAGAGGTGCATGAGTTGTGCCTTGGATTGAATCCTTGTTCTAAAGATTTTAAGAGGCTGAAGTGAAAAGGGATGAAATATATTCTAAGCCTTGAAGACAATCTCTGCAAACACAGACAGCAGAAGTAGAATGCTGAGTTCAAGGAATAGAAAGCAGACGGTTTTGTTCAGAATATAAAGAAAGAGGAGGAGATCTTGGGATCATAGAGCTGGAAGCAATTTTAAATATACTTTAATGAAAGTCCATCTACTTCAACCCCCCTCATTTTATAAATGAGGAACCTGAGATTTAGAAAGGTAAAGGGATTTTGCCCAAGGTCGCACAAGTAGTAAATCTAATGGGAAATAAATCATACAATCATTTGTGAATCTCCTATACTACTGTATATGTCCCATGTCTCCTCAATTATATTGTAAATTCCTTGAGAGAAAGGCCCATGCATTTTCCTTTTCCTATATATTTACTCCCTCCACTCTCCCCACCCCATCAATTAGCACTAATATTCCAGGATTCTAATCTCACATAGGGTTAATTGACCAACGAATCATTTTAAAGTGCCCCATAATTGAATGTGCCATCCCTGGAAGAAATGCATCACCTCCAGCAGTGTGGTCCTTTGCCAGCAGGGAAATGCAGCCACAGAAGAAAGACAAATGAGATACAGAATGCAAAAAGTCAGGCTTCCCTATCATTGACAATGACTTTCCTGATAAGATCTTCCCTAGAGAGAAGAAACCCCCCCCCCCCCAACCTCCCTCAGGTTATAGCTGTCAGGGTCTGTACCCAGGCAAAGAAGGAACCCTTCAGAAAAGGCCCTTTTCATGATTAACTGTTCAGTCAAGTTGCTAGATGTCATGGTGTGGGTGTGGTGTTTCATCACTATTCAGAGAAAGAAAAGGGGACTGTAATGGTAGGTCATTCCTCAGGAAGAAATTTGAGAGAGCAGGTTGCATCAATAACTTGTTTACTCCATTAGAATAATAACCTGCACCATTTTCCTCCTTTCCCTGCCTTAGATTCTCTGAAAATAGAATGGATTGTTCTAAATTCCTGTGCTTGGTCACTGAATAGGTCTTTTATCGTTAGCATACACTGAAACACTTAATTAGACTTTAATGAGATTTTATCAAAGTCAGACAGGGTTTCAGAAATTGCAAAAGACTTTTTAATTAAGTGGTGATGGACGCAAACATTGAACACAAATAGAGTTGGGATTCTGACTGGATTGCATAATTTAAGACATGATTTGAGCAGCTATTAGCCCTTCCAAGCATTCATTCCCTGTGTATGTGAAGAGCAGTTGAGAGAGTAGATCATTGCTAACCATAAAAGGTTCATGCAAGTAATCTGTACACTTTCATCTCAATACTTTAGGGATCTATGATTTCACCAGTTTAAGTGACTACTGGATTGATGCAGATCTACTGCAGTCTAACATGAAATGCTATGGCCAAAAACATTCATCACCTGGATGTCCAACATTTTGTTGATGAGTCTCTCCACATTTACAATCATAGTACCATAGACTGAAAGCTAGGGATGACTTCAGAAGTTGAACCCCATAATTTTGCAGAAGGGGAAACGGAGGCACTAGAAGATTGATCCTTAGACAATCGATTTGCCCATACCTTAGGTCTTTCCAATTTGTCAGAGCTTGTTTTTTCACAGAATTAGCCTCTGAGAACCTAAGTCATGCCTAATGAAGCATAGGAGTAGGGCTTTTATATAAAAGAGCCTCTTGAGGAATCTGGCTCCCACCAGGTCATATGTATGATATGTCTATTGTAAGAATTGGATCCAAGAGTAAATGTGTGAAATGTTATTTGTCCTTTCTTCTCTAGGAGGGTCATGACACCAGGAAGAGGATGCCATGACTTGCAAGTAAATTGAATTTGAGTGAGGGAGGGTTGTACAAAGTTGTACAAAGTACAAAGTTGTACACTTTCTCCTCCAGAGCCCTCTGAGTCCAGTGGCCAGATATAGATCAGGACAACTAGAGATAGCCCCAGAACGTGTGAAATAGAGGCAACCTGGATGGGGCAATGGACTGACTATGTGACTTGGAGTCAGAAGACTTGATTACATATTACCTTTTCCACTGCTGTATTTTTGGGCAAATGATGTCTCTGTCCCTCAGTTTGCTCATAAAATGAGCAGGATGGACCCAGTAACACCTAAAGTTCCTTCCAAGTTTAAATCTATGATCCTATTATCATAAGCAACCCTTGGGAAATCAACCAGATTTTCTTGTTTCTCCTTCTGTTATGCTAAGGACTCTGCATTTATTATGGTGTAGTAGGAAAAGTCTGAGCCTCATAACAAGGGCAGCTAAGTGGTGCAGGGTAGAACTTGAGCTCAAATTTGGCCTCAGAAACTTACTAGCTGTGTGACCCTGGGTAAGTCACTTGGCTACTCTGCTTACCTCTGTTTCCTCATCTATAAAATGTCGACAATAATAGCACCTACCTCCCAGGGTGGTTGTTAGGATCAAGAAAGATAATAATTATAAAGCACTTAGTACAGTGCCTGGCACACAGTAAATGCTGCATAAATGTTACCTGGAGCAGCAGTCACAACAACTGGCTTTGAGCTCCGGCCCTAACATCAGTTTTCTGTAGGAGCCCAACAAAGTCACCAAATCTCTTAGCCTTCATTTTCATGTATATAAAATAGAATGAGTAATACTCAGACTATTCTCCTGGAACCTGAGAGCGTCAGGTTGTTGTGAACTTTAAGTGGAGCGATGAAAACGCTTTGCAAAATCACTGAATAGGTACACATTTTAGGTGTTAGTGGGCACAAAGCTTTTCTGTCGCTATGCCCTGTGTGATTTTGGCCTTTGAAATGCATAGCTCCATCTCTCAAAGGGTATTAAGGTAGGATGTTCCTCAGAAATGTGAGATGGCGTCTTCCCTCTTCTGGAGCTAATAAACAAGTATTCACAGAGGCCAACAATTCTTCATCACCATGCAGGAAAACAGTCCCTGTGACTAAACAGGCTGGCTGGGCTGTGGGATGCAGCCCTGTGCCTCAGACGTTTGCCCAGTCTGGCTGTTTGTTTAGGACCAAGCACAAATGATACAGTTTTGAAAAGCCTTCTGGTACCTGATTGATTTGTTAGTGAGCCTGACAGCCTTAATGGACTTTTCTGACAAGACAATGACTTCTCATGGCTTTGCTTGCCTTGGAGAGGTTCCAGGGACCACTAATGAAGACGCATTATGAACAAAAGCAGCAGAGGCAAACATTTTCCTTAATGTGAAACCTGGAGAACGGGAGCAAAATTAAGTATAGCATTCCCATTAATTGGCAAATGAGGACAGGGAAGATGAGGACTAGGGATGTGCCACTTGCTTCAAGCTGTACTAAGATGTGATGCCTGCTCACTTGGAAGCCCAGAGTTTTCCTGGTATTATGGCTAGGCCCTTTCCATGAGATTTGTTCTTATAACAAATGCCTCCCTGAGTTCTCCTCCCTACTTTCCTTACATATTCTCCTTAAGGAAAAACTCCTATGCTTGTCCTTTCAGACCAGCTATGTAGTTCTGACACTATAACAGTATTTTACAGAAATGGGAAGGGGGCTTTTGGTTGTTAATTTGGAAAAAGGAGTTTTCTTCAGTGCCTAATAGGAACTAATAAATATACTCACCTGCAGCAGAAATTGTGAGGAAAGGCCACAAAGGCAGTCTAGAAGTACCTGTCCTTCTACTACAAAATTGCTTGAATAACATTTCCTGGGAAAACAGGTTGTATTAATGGTGTCAGTAGTTTAGATCCATCATCACTGTTGACCATTCACAACTTCCTAGAAGAGAAATGTCCAGAAATGTTAAAATTTTTTTTTAAAGTCCAAGGAGTCAATCAACAGCCTCAAACAAAGCTGATCCATCAATAGGCACCCTATAGATGAACTGTTACCTTTCATCAGAAACAGTGAGGCTGATGCTATATAAAATGTCATTGATGATTTTCTGGCGCTAGGGATCTAACTGACCCTTCCCAACTTGTTGCTGTTGTTCGGTCATTCTGGTTATGTCTGACTCTTTGTGACCTGGTGTGGAGTGTTCTTAGCAGAGACATTGGAATGGATTGCCATTTCCTTCTCCAGTTCATTTTACACATGAGGAAACTGAGGCAAACAGAGGTAAGTGACTTGCCCAGGATCCTACAGCTAGTAAGTGTCAGAGACCAGATTTGAATTCATGAAGATGGATCTTCCTGACTCTGGGCCTGGCACTCTGTCCACTACAACACCTTGCTGCTCCCTTCCTAGTTTTGCAGAGGCGTTATTTGGAATGGTGAACCTTTGGGTCTGTAGAATGAAGAGGCCTATGCTGGACATGTGGAGTATTCCCCTTCTAACCTTCTGGCAGTGTCTGGTACACAACACAAACATGCTTTCTGCATTTCCTTATGAGCCAGAGATTCAGGAATTGATCAATGAAATGGCAAGCCTCATCTTTTATGTTCCTGATGTGTGATTAGTGCTCTAAGGGTTCTGTATCTTTCTATGAGTTATAGTGGAGTGTCGCAGGATGTAGCTTAGAACATGGGTCACTGATGAACTCTTAATGTAACCTAATTCTGGTAGGTCAGTGTTTAAAAATCTGCCATTAAGACTTTGTATAATTCTATGTGACCATTTCTTAGGAAACAATCACACAGTTTGAGATGGGAGGAGAGTAGTGTGCCCACAAAAAGTTAAAAAAATGCAGACCTCCTAATATGTACTAAAACCGGTGCTGGCCTTGGAGTCAGAGCACTGGGGTTCAGACCTGTACTTCTCATCTTGTTCTCTATGTGATTTGGAGCAAATCACTTAAATCACTTTGGCCTCATTTTCTTTATCTGTAAAATAAGGATGTACCAGATGTCCTCTGAGTTTCCTTTCAGTGCTAGATTTCTGATACTATGACCTTTTTGATTGTCTCAGCTAACATCCCACTTTTCCTAGTCATCCTTAATTTTTTTAAGGGGGGAAAACAAGGCAATTGGGTTTAAGTGACTTGCCCAAGGTCATACAGCTAGTTAAGTGTCAAGTGTCTGAGGTCAGATTTGAACTCAGGTCCTCCTGACTCCAAGGCTGGTGCTCTATTCACTCTGCCACCTAGCTGCCCCAGTCATCCTTAATATTATAGGCTGCCACAGTCCCTCTGAAACTACTCCAAATTAATCCTGTATGTATTTTGTTTGAACATAGTTGTTTGCATATTTTCTCCTGAGTTCACTTGTGAGCTGCTTGAGGGCAGGGTGTATTATTTTTTCTTTATATCTCCAGAACTTAACACAGTACCTGGAACATAGTAGGTGCTTAATAAATGCTGGTTGACTGATAGCACTAGATGTTTCAGTCCTTCCTTCCTCCAGCTCAGATATCTAATAAAGCTATTGTGAGGGTCATATGAGTTAATGTAAGTAAAACACCAGAAAAGCCAGAAAACACTATATACACATATGGCATTGTTATTCCAAATGGAAGCATTTGTTCACAAGTCTATTCTTTTTCCCCCTTGCCAGGTTTCTACTACCACTAAGGGTCAAAGACCTGTGTGACCTTTGACACAGGTACATACATCCAACAGAATAGGAAGGGGTTCAGAAGGTGTTATCAAGGGCTCTTCTATCATTGATCATGTGACTCACAGTGGCCCAGACACTACGTTTCATATGTAGCCAAATATCAGGCAGTTCACTTGACAGCAAAGTGGACAAGCCTTGCCCGGAGACCCTCAAAGCAAAGGAAACCAGACACATAGGAAAAGCCTCCTGAACATCATTTCTTCTGAACTGCATTGTTCTGCCATAAAAAGGTCTCATCTGTCTCTTTTCTCCCTTCTTCCAAGATATACAATTCTCTCACCAGAGAAGACTCTCACCAGCTAGACTGCCTCCCATCCTAGAAGTTCAGATTATCCCTAATTTTAGACTCCACAGGCAGCTAGGTTATGAAATGGATGGACTTCGAGGCCTAAGTCTGGAATACTCATTACTGAGTTCAAATCTGGCCTCAGACACCTACTAGCTGTGTGATCCTGGGCAAGTCACTTAAATCTGCCTCAGTTTCTTCATCTGTAAGGTGAGCTGGAGAAGGGAATGGCAAACCTTGGTATCTTTGCCAAGAAAGCCCCAAATGGGGTCATGAAGACTAAAACATGACTGAAAAATGACTGAACAGCAATAGCAAAGAGCAGAAGCAACCTAGTCTCCAGGTCTTAGACTCTAGTCTGACACTACCTTAGGTGCAAATAACATCCAGTATTATATTGATAATTGTCTCATGAACAGGTCTGGTAAAACCATGTCTTAGAATCTTAGAGTGCTTGAAATACAGTTAGGAAGGAAGAGATAAAGAGTATGGGGGGATGCCATGTGAAAGATCAGTTTATATTTTTATATAGAACTTTTCAGTATACTATGCCCTTTAGAGAGCAAGAGATCCTTAAGGAAGGGAATATAATTGATTATTCCCAATTTATAGAGACAGAAATCAAGGTCTGGAGAAGTTAATTCAATTTTCCCCTTATACTGCTACTGATAACAAATAGAAGCCAAGACTTAGCCATGGGTCACCACGGTACAAATCCAGTAGTCGTCCTTGTTCTTCACTGTGATAAGTTCACCTGCATACAAGAACCATAAAAGGTAGACTATAATAAATACAGAACAGTGGTGCAGACAGTAAAAGCTATTAAAAAGAGGGGAATATTATCGGGGGATAGGATGGTCCTTTTATGGAGGAAATTGGATTGGACATGGACCTTTACAGATGAGTGGGATTTGGATAGCCAGAGAGAAGAGGGTAAGGGCGTTTGAGGTAGGGAGAATGAACATGACAACAGGTGTACATGGATGAACCTAGTGAAAAGCCAAGCATGAGCAGCTTTCCAGAGGACAGCTGCTGTGAACAGCTTTTAAGGTTCTGATTACATAGTATAGTGAACACTATTTATTCAATAACAAATCAGAGCAAAACATTCACAGAAAATCATCATTCACAATATTACAACTTATCACAGAAAATAAAAATACAATATTCACAATGACAAAATAACTCAACAACTTATCACTAAAGTGGTCACATAGTTTTCATCAAAGTGGTCACATAGTTTTGAACAAAGTACAATCATTTAGTCAACTTAGTAACTCATTCAATCATAAAGTACAGAAGGTCAAAGTCCTCCACCCATGGGGCATACTAAATTACAAATCAGTCACTACTCAGTCATCAGTAACTACTCAGTACCCCTTTAAGGGGTAGTGGGAAATACACAGGACATCCACCCCTGGGTCACAAGTAAATCACAATCTTATCACTACTCAGTACCACAGAGAGGTCTTTTTTCATCTTTACTTGGGGCAGGCTTTCAGCTTCCATGGCTCCTCTTCCATAGTCCCATCTTCCACCCCAATCTAACCAACTGCCACCTGAGTTCAAAGGCAGACACTTCCCAGCTCCTTGTCCAGCTCTCTGTGCAGTTCCTGCTTCACATTGGACTGCTCACAGTGTCCAATCCATCTCAAATCCTTCACAGTCTCTGTTCCTAGGAAGACAAGGTTTAACAAAGCCGCAAGAACATTCATAAACATTAACAAAGCCACAACAACATTTATACAGAATACCGACACCACAGTCATGCTTCCTCAGTCTTTGGCAGCTCTAGCTGGCCCTCGGAAATCCTTAGCAGCTCTGGCTGGCCCTCTGAAGTCTTCAGAAGCTGTGTTCTCAAAATCAAAATTGCTTTCTCCATGGAAGTTCCAGTCCAGCAGCAGCAGCCCAGCCTTCAGGTGCTCATCCCAAGAAGTTCTGACTTTCCCAATTGAGTTTTTTCCTTATATACAGTATTGCTCCTCCCTGTTTAGCCCCTTCCTGTTACATCAGCAACAGGGGTTCCCTGTTCAGCCCCTTCATGTTACATCATCCATAGGGCTTCATACCTTCTGTTTCTTTAACTGAGGCTTAATTTGAAACTAGGTGCTAAGTACCTATCAGTTTAGCAATACAAAGGGATCTTCCGATTTCATTACTATTACACCTAGACATCAGCCAAGAGGTTCAGGTTCCTAAGTAGCAGTGGGAGATGTTTGGCTACAGAACATGGGGCCAGATCATTAAGTCTTGAATGTTGGGAAAGAAGATTTTTTGATTAGCTTCTTAGTGAAACAAAAACCTCCCTCCTCTGAATACAGATCTACACAAGGAGCATGCAAATGCCTCTCAGTGAATGTCCATAATTGCACATGTGTTTGTAATTCCCTGATTGATACATTTGGAAGCATTGCACATCTTTAACACTCTAAACCAGCACTTCTAATCTTTTTTTGTGTCTTGGACTCCTTTGGTAGTCTGTTGAAGCCTATGGACTTCTTAGAACAATGTTTTTATATAATTGAAGGAAAGGATACATTTCAAGTAGAGTGAAAATATAATGATAGTGAAAAGTTAACAGGCTTCCTAGAATCTATTCATAGATCCTTAGGTCCTTTCAACTCAGTTCAGGAATCTTTGATCTAAACAAATACTGATTCAAATACTGTGTTTGGAGAAAGGATCAGAAGTGGGAGACTAGAGGCAGCCATAATCTGGGACTGAGAAAGGGGGGACTTGAACTGCCAGCCACACCAAATGGTTATACTGTGCCCTCCCCTCCATTAAACCAGTCCCAGTCTCATGGAGCTGTTGATACCCAGGCCAAAGCATTAATTGTGCTGGCCCTCATGGTAACTTCTTTGTGTTTATTGAGGCCTAAAACAAAGTAATAACCTTAAAGAAAGGACATTACCACCTCTGAATTGAAACTAAGGCTGAGCAGGTCTGGCAGAAGAATTTGGCAGATGTAGGCCTGAAGGGTAGGTGATCAAGGAAGCTTATCCCCAGCAGAAGAAAAAAGCATAAAGTGCTAAAGGCAAGCTCTGAATTCATTAATACCTGTCTATTCTTATCAAATATTAGAAAACTTGACAGGTGAAAACTAAACATGGCTCTTATCTGAACGACCTGAATTAACACCTAAAACTGACACAGGAAGGCTTCCTCCTTTAAATAATGAAGCATCTGATAAATGCACTGCCAAGTATGTTTGGAGCAACTAAGGAGATAGGCTGAGGCCAAGTTTAAAATCTCACACTGGTGTTTTCAGTTGTACTCCCAAGGGAAGCATTTGTATGCGCCTTGTGTAGATCTGTATTCAGAGGAGGGAGGTTTTTGTTTTCACTCTGTACCAAATTTCACTGAAGTGCTGTGAAAGTTTTCTGCTGGAAAACTCTCAGAAGCCAATGCACAGCTCCTAGCAGTAGACCAGAAGCAGGGGCTATACATATGCATACATCCTCACACAGACTGGTCAGACTCTCCATGAAACTGTGATGTCAGAGATTTTGCCTTTGATACCCCCTTGTGGTTTTTCCTCCTGCCACTATCCCTTCCTGAAGCTCAGGGTACTCTTGCTTGATCATTGGAGGTATACCTTCTCCCTTGCCCTGTGGCAATACCATGAATTAATCAATAAACATTTTAAGTGCCTGCTGTGGGCCAGGCACTGTGTTAAGTGCTAGGGATACCAAAAAGAGCAAAAGATAGCCCCTGCCCTCAAGGAGCTTACAATTTAAATAATGGGAGAAAAAACCTGAAAACAAATATAAACTAAAACGGACGATATACCAGATATATAGGAAATAATTAACAAAGAGAAGGTACTGACATTAAAAGTATTTGAAGAAAGCTTCCTGCAGTCCCTTTTAGTAGGGGCTTAAAGTCAGTAGTTGAATTGGAGAAGGGGGAGCATTCTAGCAACAGAAGCTTAGAGATGAATTGTCTTCTTTGAGCAAAGGCCAGAAGGTCAGTGTCACTGGATCAAAGAGTGTATGTTAGAGAGTAAGATACAAAAAGACTAGAAAGCTAGGAGGGGGCTAGGTTATGAGGGGCTTTGAATGTCAAATAGAACAATTTGTATTGGACCTGGATTTTATAAAGAAACCAAATACCAAAATGATAAGAAACTCATTCTGTCTAGAGGTTGATATAAATCTGTCCTCTGGATCATTGCTTCAGGACCTGGTCAGTGGGACACTGATCTTGCCTTCTAATTTCCTAGATGAACATATAACTCTGATGGATGCTCCATTTGTCTCTGTCCATTGCTCTAGTAATTGAAGGGAGGTCCTATTGGAGTGGGGAGAGACAAGGAACCAACAGGTAATATTCCACATGTGAGGTAATGAAGGCCTGAAGCAGAATGGTGGCAATGTCAGAGGAGACAAAGGGACATGTTTGAAGGATGTGGCTAAGGTGCTATTGGCAGGCCTTGACAACATTTAGGGTATGAAGAGTGAGGGATAGTGAGGAATATAGGATGATGCCTAGGTTACAAACTGAAGGTACTCGGATGATGGTGTTGCCCTCGAGTGTGTGAGGTTTCTCCTTTGTTCTTGAAGAGGAGATGATGACATGACTTGCAGTTGACTTTGACTGAGGGAGGACTGTGCAAGGTCAGAATCCTCACTTTCTCCTCCAGAGCCATCTGGGTCCAGGGGCAAGATATGGATCAGAATGACTGGAGATGGACCAGGATGCAGTGGGAGACCTTGACCCTTTTAAGCTAAGGTCTGTTCAGGTCCTCACTTTGAGTGAGTGAACACTATGTCCAATCCACGAGATCCAGAGTGAACTGGGTTTTGGTCTTTGAGAAAGAAATCTAGCCAGTAAACCCCAGGTTAGCTAGGGAGCTTTCAGTCATCAAAATTTACCTTCCTTTGGGCAGATCAACCTTTGGAGAGAGGAAGGGGAGGGGGTGGAAGGGAAGGGAGAGGAAAAGCAGCTGAGTTGCCCAGCTGGAATGGTCCCATTCAGGTAGCTCAGACTACTCACAGGTTGTTGTTTGTCCTTCATTCTTGAAGAGGACCATGACATCAGGGAGATGATGACATGATAGGCAATTGATTTAAGTTTAAGAAGTACTGAAGGGGTTGCAAGTGGAAAAAGTTTAAGAGGGCCTGATCTAGTTCAACCATATAATTTTACATTGAGAAAACAGGCATGTAGAGCTTAATTGCCCAGTCATAGAGGCAGTAGAGAGACAGAGCCAGGTCCTGAACTGGAGATGTCTGACTCTGAACCCTTCATTCTTTCTACTGTACCACACTATGCTGCAGTCCCTTCTTCATCCTCACCCTTCTAAACCCTATTCCTTCATGAACTCCAGTCCCTCTAATCCTCCCTGTTGTTTCATTTTATCACCTCTACTCTGTTCTCTATCTCCTTCCTTCATTGCCTTGGCCTTAAAGTAATCTAGTGCAACTATACCCTATGAGCTCCTTTGGAATTCCTTTTCCTTTCATCCTATTGGTAGGACCCTTAATTTCCCTCTTTCTTTCCTTATATTCACTGGCTGACCATCTCCAGTTATCCTGATCCATATCAGGACACTGGACCAAGATGTCTCTGGAGGAGAAAGTGAGACTAATGAATTTGTACATCCCTCCCTCATTCAGATCAAACTCTATAGTAACAGGGAAGGTGGTGGAGGGAGAGTTTTTTGGGGAAAATAATGAGTTCAGTTTTGGGTTCCTGATCTTTCTTACTCCTGCCTCTCCTTCTACCTCCACATCCTTATAACCCAGTTGCCTTGTCTTGATTCTGTCTTCCAGAATGCCAGCCCCCATGAATAGAAGAGACTTTTTGAGTCCCTCAAGCCACACTGTGTAGGTGGCTACATGCTCTACCTATATTTAGGGCAGTCTGAGCCTATGTGCTTTCTTTTAGAACTGTGGTGTTGAGTTGGTCTAGAGCTGATGCAGTCACTAGTCTTTGGATTCATTGTTTAAATGACTCCACACCAACCCCTGGTTGACATTTTTCTTATTTAAGTTGTCAGTTTTATGTACCACCCTACTGGTATAAAATGTTTTCTTTTCATTCTGAAAGCAACACTACACATGTAAGTATAGCCAGTGACATTCTGGAAGGAGTCATATAAGAGAAAAAGAGGTGTGACCTCTCTGCTCCTGTGGGCCTGAACCAGATCTCCTTGCTGCATTTGGAACAAACCATGGATATTGAAGTTAATGAGATTCTTCTGTGTTCCCATTAGGCTACAAGTATAATTAATATTCCTAAATTCGTTTTTGAAGGAAGAAAGCAGGTAATATGAAACTGTTATAAAATGATCACCTTCTATGAGATACAATAGAGTAATTCTAGAGTACTCTGGTATACATGGCACCAAGAGGCTGCTAGACATCCAAAATGCCATAAGCTTAGAGCTGGAATAAACTTTAGATGTCACTAAGTCTCACTCCCTTCATTTTATAGGTAAGGAAACCGAGGTCCAGAGAGGTTAAATCAAATGCCCTAGGTCATGGTGCAAATTCTCTGTCTCTTTAGGCCCTGGAGTCAATATACTCTGAAATACCCTCTTTCCCATGGGCTGTGGGAGCCAGTTCTATCTAGTGTTTCATATAAATCTTCCTTTCAGTGCTTCTGGTCAATGGGATAACAATATTGTCTTCTCTTTTCCTGGGTGAACAATGGATACTCCATTGGTCCCGTTCCATGGATAGCACTGGCCTTGGCATTGGCGATAATGGGATCAGATCCCCTCTCTCACAGTAGCTGTGTGATTCTAGGCAAGTCATATAACATCAACATCACTCAGTTTCTTTCACTGCAATGTGGGAATTATATTTGCTTTGTGAACCTTAAATCTCCATATAAAGACAGGCCATTGTTCTTATTCAGGGGCTGAAATCTTCATGCCATGTGCACCTCTAGGTCAGAGATGTGCCATCTCTAGCAAGAAGCATCACCCATAGCATTAAATGGCAGAAGGAATTTAGCAAGCCTCAGAAGTCACTGCTGAGATCTCTCCCCAAGTTCGAAGTTATTTGAGTACAGGTGGCAGAAAGAAGCCAATATAAAATATAACATATACATCTATATACATATATATATATATATGTATATATGTATATGTATTATTTCACTATCAGGGCCATTAATTAATCTGATTTTTGGTGAATCCAAGGGCTTTTCTGAACAATCTCAGCACCATTCCTCAAGCCTCAGAACAAGGATAAAATGATTATTTGCAGCCAATTGTCTTCCTCACCACTCCTCTGAGAATTCAGTAATCCAGTAAGAAGAGGACCATGGCAGGTGTAAGCCCTTCCTCCCACCAAAAACCAAAACAAAACCATAGTGCAAATAAGGTGATGGAAGCATGTTGCTAAAACTGAGGACATTGAAGCCCATTGAAGCTACATGACCCCAAACAAGTAGGTATTTGTACATATCTGCCCCTTTGATGAACATTTTACATTTTATCCAGATGTTTCACAAAGATTGATCACAATAGTTGAGCTTACATCCAACTGAAGGATTTTCATTGTAGTGTGTTCAGTCCTTCACTGAGTTTGTGCTCTAGGATCAATCACACATACATTAGGGATTTATTAAGGGTCTGGGCCAGTACATTTTTAACCTCTGTAAGCTATTTGGAGAGGAACCACAGGGCACTGGGTAGCTGGGGGCCACAACCCCTTTCTTCCTCTTTTCCCCAACAGTGGTGTTAATATATTCCACTGTATCTGTTTAGCTAAGAAAGTCTGCTCTAGAGGAATAGTATCCTGCCTAGCTCTTCTGAGAGCAAGAAATTTAAGCAAGGCTGTTCTTTGTATTTGTGAAAGGACTAACTAGTTGATTTTTGTTTTGTCTTGTTTCGTTTTCCTTTCATTTTGGAGGTGGTCAGGATTAAATGACTTGCCCAGGGTCACACACATAGTGAGTATTTGAGGCCAGATTTGAACTCAGGTCCTCCTGACTCCAGCACTGGTGTTCTATCCACTGTATCACCTAGCTGCCCTGAAATAACTTATTCTTGTTTGGGATATAGATGCACCAGCCATATATCTTGGTCTTTTTGGTTCCATTTTGCACAATGTTCATTCTGACTGGAAAAACCTGTGATTTGATCTATTAAAGCTTTAAGGAAGAAAGTATGACTTTAACTTAATTATTCATGCAAAAAGCAAGGGAGTCAGTCATGGAATGGATAGACCAATATAATCCAATTTCCTTTCATTTCAGCAAGTTTAACGAGTGTCTGCTGTGTTTATAGCCCCTTGTTTGACTTTAGATTGCATTGTGTAAATTTCTTTAGGAGAGACTTGCTTTCCAAATTTTATTTGAGCCTAGTTAAGAAGAACAGATATAGATAAAACATGGGGCACTTCCCAGAGAGAGCAGACCAAGATATGTTAGGCAGGAAATTGCATGAAGCTACTGGACAACTAGGGGTGTTAGAGGGAGAAGGGATGCTTACTGCCTGACATCTGCCCAAAACAGGCTTTTCAGATTAGCTCCCAAGTTTTTTCAGTGACCCCTAGGTGGTGCAGTGGATAATGTACCAGGCCTGAAGTCAGGAAAATTCATCTTCCTGAGTTCAAATGTAACTTCAGATACTTCCTAGTTGTCTGACCCTGGACAAGTCACTTAACCCTGTTTGCCTCAGTTTCCTCATCTGTCACATGAGCTGGAGAAGAAAATGGCAAACCACTCCAGTATCTTTGCCAAGAAAACCCCAAATGGGTTCACTGAGAGTTGGATACTAACATAACTGAAAAAAACATCCTGGTCTTTGAGGGAGAGGACCCTGATGAAATTATTGTTTGTTTATTTGCTTTTTGGAGGGCATTTGGAGTTAAGTGACTTGCCCAAAGTCACATAGCTAGTTTTTTGTGTTAAGTGGCTAAGGCCGGATTTGAACTCCTGACTCCAGGGCCAGTGGTCTATTCACTGTACCAGCTAGCTGCCCCCTGACGAAATTTTTTTTTACTGTGCCCCACTCTTATGCCCTAAGTCCATCTTGAGATTGTAGCCATTCAATCAGCAAGTATTTCTTTAACATTTACTATTTGCCAGGAACTTTGGGAAGCACAAGAGGTATAAAACAAAGCATTTTTTGCCTGCCCTCAAGGAATTTATATCCTCATGTGTAGGGGAAAAAGGGAAGACAGTGACCATGTTTAACAGAGGCAAATAAAGTCCCTTTAAATTCAGAGGTCTTGACCAGGTAGAATGGAGTGAAGCAGATAGGTTTGTGCCATCTCAGTGTCAAGGGAATTCTAGGGGATTGCTATGACTGAAGGCTTCCTGAAATCCTGCTGCTGAAACCTTTATTCTCTAGTTCCTAACTTTTCCTGTGGCTCTTCTGGGCCCTGCCTTGTCTCTCTTCTCCTCGTGATATTGAGCTTCATCATGGAAGAATGGTAGGCATCACCATCATCATCATCATCACAATAATAACTCAATTATCTGGCACTTTAAGATTCTCAAAGCACTTTACATATTTACAACTTTAACCTTTATATCCCATCTTACATTATTTTATGACAACTCTCCGAGCTAGATACAATTAATATCCCCATTCTACAAATGAAGAAACTGAAATAGGAAGTTTAAATGACTCATCTGTGGTCACACAACCAATGTGTCACAAGCAAGATCTGAACATTCATCTCCTGGCTCCTAGATCAAGACCCTATCAACTAAAACACAGTACCTCAAAGTCTTGTCAAGGAAAATCAAACAAACAACTAAAAACATAATAGAAGGGGGTGGCTATGTGTTGCAGTGAACAGAGCACCAGTCATGGAGTCAGGAGGACCTGAGTTCAAATTCGACCTCAGACATTTCACACACACACACACACACACACACACACACACACACACACACACGCTGTGTGACCTTGGGCAAGTCACTTAACCCCAATTGACCTACCTTTACCCTTCAAAAAAAAAACAACAACATAATAGAAGGAGAGTTAGATTAAAGTTAGACTGGATTCTTATCTTGCCTCCTGTCATTTAGTAGTTGCATGATCATGTGCAAGTCATTCAACCCCTCTGAGTCTCAGCTTGCTCATTTGCTACCAGCAGCTTTGCTTGGTTTTGACTCTACCACCACCATCACCATCATCATCATCATGCTTTCTCCCCTCTTATCCAGGATAAACTCCTTATCAGGAAATGTGCTAGCATGGCCATTGCTTTAGCCTTGGTGATGAAACCTCATCTATGCCCTCAGTTTACTTCTGTCCCTCTGATTGGAAGACTGGAGGGGAAAGCAAAAATACTCCTTCCATAGGCTCCCTTTAAAGAGGGCTCAAGATCACTGCCATAGCTTCGTTTGCCACTAGCTGTTCTGGCTGGTGTAGATTTAGCCATCATCATCATCATGCCCAGGAACCAGGGCCCCTTCCCCACTCCTATCCACCATTTAGCTTCTTTTTGTGTATTGTCTTCAATTTATGCTCTCTTGGGTTTCTTTGTGGGAAAGTGCTTTGCAAATGCTAAACCATCATACCGTATAAGCTCTCTTAAATTTGCATGGTCTGGGCATCGCCTAGGAAAGCACTTACAGTAATTAAGATAGGTGAACCCAAGACTGCCCAGTAAATCCCTAAGTCAGTCTAACCTGATGTCACAGTGTTTACAACACTTCCTACTTTCCTTCCAGGCTCTCTTTTAGGCCCATGAGCAGTGACATGTTTCTATAGCATCTTTATGAATCAGTTCTAGGAAACTAGGGAAAATGTTCACCCTTTGTTATTCTTCACACAGCAAACCACTTTCGGGACAGAGATATCTTTACATGAGGGAAAAATCCAATAACAGCATAATTTAATGAAAGCAATCTTTCTTTTACTGTCCTAATGCTTATCTATTTTCTTACACTCTGGAAACACACAGACACCATATATATTTTTAAGTCCTTATACAATCTAATAAAAATAGAATTAGGAGATAGGAACATTAATCAGAACATATCAAATTTTTATCAAGCAACCAAAATAAGTAACACTCGTGGATTGTGCATTAAAATGTGAATCTAGGGCAAAGAAATGAATATTTTAGCATTCTGCACTTAGGCCCTTCCATAATGGGGAATAGGACTCCAGAGACCAATGTGATGTTGGGTTGATTTGATTTCATCACCATTATTTATAAGAGTTGGATTTGACTATCCGAAGTGATACATCTCTTCTTTTTCTTCCTTCATATTCCTTTTGGTACAACATATAAATAGCCTTGCACATAAATAAACCTTATTTTTCAATAGTGGCTGTGACCAGAGGTAGCCTTACTCAGATACAAAGTAGGCAATGGCCTATGCCATATGATTTCAGTGATACCATGGACTTGACCTTTAGTCTACATACAAAATTATCCTTATTGTCTTAGTTGCCCTGTCACAATGCCTGACATCCAACCATTAAATATTCCTTCATTTAGATTGACATTACTCCTTGTAAACATGTAAATCTCCCTGAAAGAGGCAACACTGTACCTTGTCATATGTTGGTGATACCTTAAGGTGAATTGGTTTAAGAGATGCTTCCCTTAGCAGAGAAGGTCTAAAGTAGGGGTCTCCAAACTACAAACCAAGGGTCAAATCCTGCCTATTGTCTTCTTGTTGTTGGGTTTTTTGTGGGTTTTTTTTTTTTGCTGCTCTTAGCTAAGAATTTTTTCGTACATTTCTGAATATAATAAAACTTTTAAAATGTAAAATCCATCCTTAGCTTCCCTGTACAATAACAGCAAGCTCAACAAACAGCAGCAGCAACCGCAACCAGGCAGCAGGCTGGGTTTGGCCCCTGGGCTGATCTAGGGTCCGAAGCACCACTTCAGAGGAAGGCCCCGGTTAGCTAGAGTAGCCTCAGTGTAAGGAATGACAGTAGGGAAGGCAGCCCATCCATAGCAGAATTCTTTACTGAAGACGTTTCTACTTTGGTTGTTGTTATTGTCGTTTACTGTGGATCTTTGATCTTTTTTAATATATCTAAGAGAATCCTGTGTCCACATCCTGGATCCCATGTTTTCAGAGGACGTGGTGTTTTCAGGACTTTTGTTTGCTATTACACTTGGGGCAGTAATTGTCTTTTCTAGTAACAATCAATTCAAAAATAGGAAACATGATTCTTTTATAACTGAATCCTTTGTTCACCAAATCTTTTCACAGAATCACAAAATATTAGCATTGGAGAGATCTTTAAAGTCTATTATTATATCCCACTCCATTTCATGGTTGGGGAAACTGAGGTGGAAGTAACTAGCATGGGGGTAAAGGTCAGTACAGTATTCCCTCAGCTAGTATGACAACTGGTATGTGTTAGTCTTCTTTCTACTACAAAATACTGCCTTCTCCCTCCCCACTTTATCCTATTCCCCTTCTTCACAATCTACCAGATTTCCTTTCTATAAAAATGTGACCTGTAGAGTCAGCTTGGTCTACTCTACCCCCATTCACCCAAAGCATTCTTCATGCATTCCCAGACAGCACCTCTCCCAACCTCCCACCCAGTGATTTTCTTTGAGACAAGAAAAATTTTATACCATTCAATACTTAGTAGCAGGTGAAAGGATTTTGTAAATTGTTTTGTACAAGATACTTCCCATAAAGAAGTTAATAAAATACACTGAACAAAATATTACCTCCCTCATGTACACATTTTTAGTATCCTCTGTTTCTTTTCATGCACTTGGAGAGAAGATAAATGGGTAGCATTTTGAGAAAATGTTCTTGACCCAGGATATGTAAACTGAGATAATGCATGGCTCTCATAGTCTTCTGCCCTTTTTCTCCTCTCCTCCAACAACTACTGGAAGAAAAGAAAGAGAAGACTTTCCTGTTTAGAAGACCAGGGCACTTTTGTTTAGCAAAAATAAAACAAGATATCAGGCTATATCACATTGCAGAAGAAACCCTGAAATTATGGCTTTAAATTAAAACTGCTCTCCAAAGAAGGGCAAAAGCAGTTGGTATCTTGTCCCACTCAGCTCCAGCACTGAAATAGATTAGCAGCTCTTGGTTGCCCTTAAATGAACCTCAAACACGTTTTGCTTTGGTGACTCATAATAAATGAAATAATATGTTCTTATTCTGTGACAGCAGGAGGACAGACATGAAAGGATCCCGTGGTCATTATCTGCGATTACAGCAAGAGGGGAAAATGAAGCACAAAGCAAATATTTAAAAATAAAAATCCAAGTGCAGAGTCAGTGGCCCTTAGGCCATATCTCCGTGAGGGCAGCCACATGGGACAGGCCTCACGATGCTAGTTCATTTGATGTTTGCTGGGGAACAGGATGAACAGAAACACAGAGATAGACTTGCCCTACCTGTCCTGTGCCAGGACAATGAGATGGAAGGTGTGAAGAGAATGGAGAAGTAACCTTGAATAACAGTGAGGGAGACAGTATAGAAAGCAGGTTGTCAGTAGAATGAGATGTTGATGCCAGGTGCCTTGGGGTGGAGTCCCATCTCTGATCCATAAAAGTCATATGACCCTGGGAAATTCATTTGAGCTCTGAGTTTTGGTATCATCATCCATAAAATGGTAGTAATGATACATGTACCACCTATTTCACAGAGTTATTGTGGAAAAATGCTTTTGTATAACCCTTACAAGGCTACATAAATGTGAGTTTTTAACATAGTGCTTGATTGGCAAGGAAAGGCTGTATTACAGAGGGCTTTGAATGCCGGGAAGAAATCTTTAGAGCAGGGTGGGGATCCTGTGACTTCAACCAATGCCACATGTGGTCTTCTAGGTGCTTGGGTGGGGCCTTTTGACTGAGGCCAGATTTTAAGGAGGATTTGTTCTATGAGGTTTGGATTCAGTCTCAGGGCCACACTTGAGGAACTAGAGGACCACATGTGGCCTTAAGGTCTCAGGTTTCCTACCCCTGGTGGAGCCTCTTAGCATGTCATAGACCTTCTCTCATCTTCCCCCCTTAAAGCATGCATAAAGTGGGTGGCTGGGTGGTGCAGTGAATAGAGTCCCTGGAGTCCAGAGGACCTGAGTTCAAATCTGGCCTCAGACACCTAACACTTACTAGCTGTGTGACCTTGGGCAAGTCACTTAACCTCAATTGTCCTGCATCCCCTCCCCCCAAAATAAAAGAAGAAAAAAGAATGCATAAAGACAGAAAAAAATTGTTTTTGGACATATTGATTTGTAAAGAATATGAGTTTCTTATTAAAGCCCATGAATTAAATAGTTCCCAATTTTCCCCACATAATTTTTGAACTCAAGTTTTTTAATTCAAAGATTCTTAAAAGCAAAACTTGTTTTTTCATCTGGAGAGTACTTGTTTTAAGAAATTTCTTTTCTTTTTAAAAACATTTTATTGATGCTATTCAGTGTTCAAAGCAAACCCTGTCTTGGCGCCCTAGAGTTGACAGTTTTCTAGATAAAGTGAGTCTCTGAGAGTGAAGACTGAATTGGAAAATGCAGGATCCCTCTATCCACAGCCTCCCAAAGAATTATATACTAATTCTGGCATCTCTGCATCTTCTGAGATCTCTTTGTGAAAGCCTGTGACAAAGTAGTCAGTGAAAATGCCAAGAATAATTGTTGTTGTAGAAATTCACCTTTGACTGATATCATGCTTTTAGAGAAAGATGTCTTAGGTACCTTTTATATCCTCTGTCCTTTGCAAGTTGTGATGAGAGCCCTGCCCAAAGACCTCACTGGATTGTTGTGGATTCACATGAGCTCCAGTAAACTGGTTGCCTCTGTCCTGTTAGCTCTGGCCCCTTGGGGCAGCCATTACTTACCTCTCTGACCCAGTGTTTATATGTATGGATTACCCAATCAAAGTGTATGTATCTGAGCCATACCCTATTTGGAAAACTGTTCCCATTCATTCCATCAGGGTGCCTCATTGATTTATCTCTAACACCAAGTGACCTTGTTTTTAATCAAATTATTGGAAATTAGTAGAGCAAATAACATTAATATACTCAGTGGGTTTTTCAGCCCAGGTGTATCTCCTCAGACCAGGAAGCAACCCTCTCCTTGTCTACAGGCAAGCAAAAAACAAAGAAATAGAGTAAAAATAAATCTGAAGCTCAGTCACCCTCCCAATGGTCCCCCTCCACGGAGAGTTGGCAGAATATTTATACCGGTGTTTTTCAACTCACAGCAAAACTTCCCTACAGGTCAGTGTCTAGTCTACTGGGTATGGTATAGGATCTCAGAGAATTCCTATTTTTCTCTCCTGAAGCAGCCTCACAAGTAGTAGATTCAGTAGCAAGGTCACTGCTGTCTACAGTCCTGGATCCCCAGAACTTTTCAAGACCAGTAATATGTTTTACTCCTCTGACTGCTTCATACCAGAAAGTATGTGTATTTGGGGCAGGGGTTGGAGCTGAGAGAGAGAGAGAGAGAGAACGAGATTGATTTTCTGTTTAAGAGTGAGTTCTAGGTGTCTTTCAGAAGCTGGGGCGGGGAGGGCAGTGGATAAATGGATAAAATACTGGGCCTGGAGTCAGGACAATTTCTCTTCTTAATTTCAAATCTGGCCTCAGATACTTACTAGCTGGGTGACCCTGGGCAAATCACTTAACCCCATTTGCCTCAGTTTCCTTATCTGTAAAATGAGCTGGAGAAGGAAATGGCAAACCACTTCAGTATCTTTGCCAAGAAAACCCCTGCTAGAGTCAGAAAGAGTGGACACAACTGAAAGTGACCAAACAACAAGGAAAGTTAATTCTCTATGCAACTCTCCACAGAGGCTTTTCCAAACCTTTTATTTCTTTCTTCAACCCTTCTGTACCATCTCTAATGAGTTTATGCCTTACCCTTTATTGAAAAAAATAGAAACCATTCATCATAGACTTCCCTTCTCTACATTTAAAAATCTCTTGACACCATACCTAATTCTATCCTTTTTCAGCCTAATTTCTGATGAAAAAAATATCTCTTCATTGGGAAAGACCAGTCCTTTTATGTGTATGTTTGATCCCATCTCCTCCAAGTTTTGTCAGTAGATTATGTCCAATATCATCTTTGGATCACTGTATTGCCAAGAATAGCTAAGTCATTCACAGTTGATCATCATACAAGATTGCCGTTACTGTGTGCAGAGTTCTCCTGGTTCTGTTCACTTTGGTCTTCATCCGTTCATATAAATCTTTCCAGGTTTTTCTGAAAGCATCCTGCTTGTCATTATTTATAGCACAATAATATTAATGGAATAGTCTTAATACTGAGGGTTTAAATTCTAGAAGAAATGACTATGTTTTCTCTTTCTCTTGAAAATTCTAAAGCGTCTTGTGTATAACAAGATATTTTGTATGTGTTCACTTTTTGAATAATTGATATAGAGCCGACATGATTTATTGGATAGACAGTCAATAAGCATTTTAAGTACCTGCTATGTGGTAGGCATTATGCTAAGCACTGAGGATATAAAGAAAATTAAAAGACAATCCCTGCTGTCAAGGAGCTCACAGCCAAATGGAGGAGACAATATGCATACTGCATACAGACAAGCTAGATACAGAATAAATTGGAGATAATCAACAGAGGAAAGAATAGAATTAAGGAAGATCAGGAAAGGATTTCTGTAGAAGATAGGATTTTAGCTGAGAGTTGAAGGAAGCCAGGAGGCAGAAATGAGAAGGGGAGGGCATTCTAAGCATGGAGGACAACCAGTGAAAATGCCTAGAACTGAGAGATGGAGATTCTTATTCCAAGAATAGGAAGGGGACCAGGGTCATTGGATTGCAGAGTACTTAGTGAATCTCACCTCTGATACTAACTAGCCCTTTGATCAGTTAAGGAGTAACTTAATCTAATTTAATTTAATCCAACAAATAGTCACTACTCATCTTTTAAGTTAAAAATGCACTCCCATAGGCCTTGGGGAGACAGAGACAAGACTAGAAAAATCCTTCCCTCAACAAGCTTACATTCTTCTGGGGAAAACACCATGTATACAACTAAGTAAATACAAATTGAATGCTCAGTCCTGGGAAGATGTCAGAGAGAGGCAACTTTCTCCTATCTTTCTCAAAAGTACAAATAACAAGACCCAAAAAAGACAAGTCAGTAGGGTCAGGAAGAGGAAAAGTGAAATCACCTGTCAAAATTAATTAGTAGAGAAGAAATAACATTTCTCCAGTCTAATTCCTAGTGATTCTCTTGGTGCTCTTCCCCTTTCCTTCCCCCTCTTCTACACATTATGCACTGGCCCAGTAGGCCCATTTAATAAACTAAAACAATTAAAGAAGAACTGTCTTTTTTATAAGATATTCTGGAAAACCTGGAAAGTGACTTGGTGGAAATTAGGTTTAGACCAGTATCTTATACTGTATACAATGATAATCTCAAAATGGATAAGATATTTAGTTATAAAAAGTCATATAGTTTAAGAAATGTATATGATAAAGCCAGGTATTTTTTACAATTCTGGGGGAAAATTTTTAACTATACAAGGAAAAGAGGTGATAATAGATAAAAGTGACTCCATAAAATTTAAAAGTATTTGCAAACATGTCAATCACATTAAAAAACAACAACTTGTGCACTGAAATACAGTGAAGAAAGAAGACGTATAGAGTGATCTATTCCTATCAATTATCACCCATTTAAAAGTCTAATATCCAAAAATAAAGGGAATTTGAACTACTAAGTTCCATTCCTCTATTGATAAGTAATTATAGGATATGGACAAATAGTTTTCAAAATAAAAATTGCAAATTATAAAAGACCATATTAAAACATGCTCAAAATCACTTAGAAGAAATGCAAATTTAAAAAAAAACTGAGGTTTCACCTTATAGCATTCAAATTGGCAAAGATGATAGAAAAATGGAACAGTCAGTGTTGGAGAGGCTGTAGAAATACAGATATACTGAGACAATGTTAATTGAATTATGAATTGGTCTAACCACTCTGTATACATATTTGGAGTTAAGCAAGAAAACACTCTAAATCATTACTCTTTAACCCAGCATTTCCACTCCTGGAAACCCCAAGAAGGTCAAAGATAGAATCACCATCATAGCATTTGTTTTTGGCAGCAAAGAACTAGAAACAAAGCGGTGCTCATCGATTGGGAAATGGATGAAAAAAATGCAGTATATGAATGTAAGAGAATATTATTTTACAGTCAGAAGTAATGAATATGGGGAATTCAGAAAAACCTGGGAAAATGTCCATGATCTGATACAGAGCAAAATAAGCAGAACTAAGAGAACAATATACAAACTGACTACAGCTTCAATTGAAAAGATCGCTAAGAGGAATTTAAACACCGAGTCATTGTAAAACAAATGAAGGTGACAAAGAAATGATAGCAAAAGTTTCTCCTTTCTCACTGAAAAGACATGGGGGACCAGGTCATGAAAGCATATAAACTGTCAGATGCAGTTACTGCATTTTAAGTTTTCGCCTAATTGTTATTCTTCATCAAGAGGGAAGGTCCATTTTGGAGGTAAGGACGGGTAAAATGTCTCTGATATGAAGAAAAAGCACATGAATAAAATATTTTAAAATTGAAAATTAAATACAAAAAAAAGCTGTCTGAGGCTCAGTTTCCTCATTCATAAAGTGGGTTAATGTTACTCACCTCACAGAGCTATTTTGAGCCTCAAAGAGAATAGATTATATTTGTATAGTGCTTTAGTAAGCTTGAAAATGCAATGTAAATGTTGCTTATTTTATTGTTCTTAGTGGGTGGTAGGCAGTTGCTTGTACTTCCTAGCGGGAGAGAACAGTCATGCCAGTGACCTGGAGTAGTGAAATCTCCAAATAGAATTGTTTTATAACCTTGTAATTAAGATAGTTTTAGAATTACAGATACTCCTTCCACTTCATGAGGGTTAGAGGCACACACACACCCTTTATCTAGGAAATCCATGTAAAAATTTTGGACCCTTCCTTCATACTAGAGAAGAAATCTGAATTATTATGGTATTAAAAGATCAAATATGTTGCTATTATACAATACTATACATATATTTTATGCATTTCTGAGTTTCTAAGCTTTTTCTGTATCATTTGTTAGCCTTTTGCATGTCATCTACAATTCGTGCAAAATCCCCATTTAATTTCTTAAGGCAACCCACAGTATATCGAAACCAAGTCGGGCAAAGTCCCAGTGTGGAAGGTATTGCAATATTCTAAAGGAGCTGAGTTTGCCTCTAATCTGAAAGTGCAATTGTAATATCCCCCCATCTCTCCTTTACCAAGGTAACATTTAGGTTCTATAGATGGGAAGGGTCTAGAGAGCTTTGAATGATAGATTCAGTAGTCTTGACTTGATGCAATAGGTAATTGAAAGTTGGCCTTTGGGGATTATTAATTTGGCAGCTGTGGGTAAGTTTTACTGGAGGGAGATAAATTTGGAAGGGAGAGGGCAGCTCAAAAGTTTTTGAAGCAGTCCTTTGAAGCAGGTAATGAAGGTTCCTGCAAATGGTAGCAATCAGAATGGAAAGGGTTAAATACAAAAATTGTTTTAAGGGGAAAATCTTTAGGATTTTCTTGATTGATTTTAAGATGGAGTAGAGGGAAGATACTTAAATTTGCCTGTATTTTCTAAGTAGGGGCTGGAAAAGAATTAAGGGGAGGTGGCTTGTCCTTTAAGTTTCCTTTATTCTTACTGCCCATGAATTCTTAAATTTCTAAGATGTTTGGATTATCCTTCCTATTAGACCTAATAAAACATCAATATATATTTCTTTACCTCATGGCAGAAGGAAGGGATGGAGGCAAGCGATGTAAATCCTCAATCTTATTCAAATTGCTATCCAGTAACTGAGTTCCTGAAATAATAAATGAAAGGATGTCTGAACTTGGAATCAGAGGAGCTGGCCTGGACTCTCATCCATGTTATTTATTAGCTGTGTGACCTTGGATAAGTTATTTCACCTCATCTAGGCCTTAGTATCCACATGTGAAAAATGTAGGTATTGGATGAATTTTTTGCTAATGCCCATTCTGGTTCTAAGTCCTGTGAGTCCAGGTTCCCCTGACTGCCTGTTGGATTCCCTTTCAGGCAGAACAGGATTGAACAACATACAGAGTCAGGCCAATGCTCGAAGTTCATAGTATCAGAATGACAAGTGAGGATTCAAACCCTGAGGCCAGTGTAAGGCAGGCAGGGACTTGGCATCTGAAATGACTAACTAGGCAGGACTCAATGGCCTCTCAGGGTCACTTTGTCTATACTCCAGGGTTCAGGGGCTATGATAGTGGTTTTCTGCCTGCATCAAGTGCCTATGTTGGGGGTAGAGGAAGAAATGACATCTGACCTTTGTCTAGGCCACAAAGACTCAGGATAGGAATCCAGGACAAGGGTCGAAGAGACCCAGGCAGTATTATTCCTAAAGGGTGTTCTCACATGGCAAAAGGAACCTATTTATCTGTGGAAGAGCTTATGTTCATTTTGGGACAAGCGTATGAATCTTTATCGTTGGAGTGAATGTAAGTTTAATTAAAACAAAAAACTACAGCAGCACAAATGAATAAGCTAGTTATTAAGGTGTGATTACTGTGCAGTCTATAGTAATAGTAAAGATAATAATGATAAACCTTAATTTATCTGTTGCTCTAAGGCCTTTTGCCATCTGAACACAATTATACAAATGGCCTCACTTATTATAGGCAGGCACCGAGCCTGATTAAATCTTAGTGCAGAAACCCTCCCAGCAGAGGACACAACAACGCAAAGTTCAAAGAAGTGATTTCCAGGCACAGGAGCCAGGTGCTGGGAGCCTCTTAACCAAGTTGAAAGGGGTGATGAGGGCACCTTGCAAAAACTGAGCAGCATTTTGATAGTCAGGTTTCTAATTTTCAAAAAATACATTTCCCAGCAAGTACTTTCACACCTGGCTTTTACATCCTCAACTCTGCATTTTTGTTCTTCCTGGAGTCGATTACCTCCCTCCCAGATCTGCCCTGTTAAAGATGCATTCTTTTATTCAGGGAAGATTTTCTTGTGTGAGCACACATACACACACACACACACACACACACACATACACATACAGAGTTGGGACTTGGAGAGGTTGCAATGTTTTCCTTTCTATGGCTTCTAAAATAAATGTCCTTAGCAACTATTTGATTTGCCGGTAATGTATCTTCATTTCCTGAAGCCCTTTCATCCCAAAGCTTTCAAGATTAACTGTTGAATTTTTATAATAGAATTTCAAGTGACGAGGAAAATGAACAGGTATCTTTCCAGGGAGTCTTCTTCTCCCTACATAGATTCGAGCTCTCTTGGGTATGAGCAATGCCTTTCTTGAGACAGAAGTGTTCCAGAGCCATGTCCTCTGTGTCAAAGAAAACTATGAGGAGTGCACAGAAGGCTTATTAGGGAGGTGTGGATTCAAAGAATCTCAGAGTTCAGTGGGATCTGGCAAAGCTACTGACTAGTCAAGCTGTTTCATTTGACATTTAAAGTACTATAAAAATGTGAGTTAGCGATGCAAAAACATGAGGCCTAGAAAGAGGGTAAGACTTGCCAAGGTCAGATAATTAATTCATGACACACCAGGAATAGAACCCAGGTGTCCTGGGAATCCCAATCCTCTGCTTTTTGCTGCATAGAAATCAGATATTTGGTGGGTTGAGATTCTTAGGGAGAGCTGTTTGTTCTATTTTATTTTGTTTTTCTTGAGCTGATTTCTGTCTTAACCTTTCTTTAATGGATATATCCAATCTTCTACCAACTCAAATTTTGAAAGTTCCCTCTGAGAATGCTTTTCACTACTGTACCCTATGGGTAGGTCTACTCTTCCCACTGTTGCTGTGTATATATGTATGTAATACACACACACACACATACATAATACATACATACATATATATGTATATATACATATATATATATACACTATTTATGGGGGGAATTCTTTATGTTTAGTTTTCATACTATGCCATTTCAGTAAACACCTTTGATTTAAGCTATATATGACAGATAGTTGACTATTTTGGGGGGTATCTTTTTTTGGAGGGGAAAGGTAGGGCAATTGGGGTTAAGTGAGTTACCCAAGGTTACACAGCTAGTAAGTGTTAAGTGTCTGAGGCTGGATTTGAACTCAGGTCCTCCTAACTACAGGGCCGGTACTCTACTCACTGTGCCACCTAGCTGTCCCAAATTGGTTGACTATTAAAGATGTAAGTGTTGATGGGAACTTTTGAGCTTTGAACTTGAAGGAGGTAGTAATCCCCATTCCTGGGAGCCCAAGCTATAAGTGAGTGTTGGGGAAATAATCCAGAGAGCTCCACATGGGAATAATAGTCTACTACATGGTGAAAATTTAAAGATACCAAAGGAGGTTCCTCTCATAATTCAAGCATCTTTTCCAGTAGCTTGTCACAATGCCTGAAATTTCACCACTAAAGCACTATTGCTATGCATTCAGCCCTCTCCTAGGTTTTTCTTTTCAAATGAAAATAGTCCTGTAAAAAGATAGCTAAATTTGATTTTTTTGTTAATTAAAATTTACTATTGAATTAAATAAATAAAAATGATTAGTGACTATTTGCCTTAAAATAAATTCATCCCTAGGCTTAAAATGACACAACTTTTGAATAATTCTTTCCAAGTGTCCACCAGGATCTTTTGTTACTGTGTTGTAATTAGTCTGTGTTTTGTTCTTCTGGTTTTGTTTTTTGTTGTTGTGCTTTGTATTATTTAATAAAGGTGTTTGTAGATTTCTCTGTATTCCTCTAATTTTACAGTCATGACAGAATTATAGTATTCCATTAAATTAATGCACTGCAATTTGTTTTGCTACTCATCTTTTGTTGGACATTTGGTTTATTTCCCATTTTTTGTAATTACAGATAATGCTATGATGAAAATCTTTGAGCAGATTTCACTTTTTGTATTTTTTAAATAACATGTTTAGGGTAGATTATCAACAAAGGAATTAACTGGATTAGTGTCCATGACAATTTTTTAAAAACTAAATTTTACTTTGTACTGTCAAAATTGCTTTCTGGAAATAATTCTACAACTATTCAGTCCCATGAGAAATAAAATGACTATGTCAATTTCTCCATCATCCTGCAAGCAATGAGTTTCACTGATGTTACAGTGTTTCCTCTTTCTTTTTTGGGGAGTATGGGGGTAGGGGTAGTATCTTACTAATTTATTAAGGTTTTGGTGACTCAGGTGACTAAACCCTCAAAGTAGGTCTATTACAGAGATTCAGGAGGGCCACACAATATTTATTATTTGTGGGAGAGTTTTAAAAGTTTTTATTTAGTATCTTATTTTCCCCAGTTACATGAAAAAACAATTTTTAACATTCGTTTTCAAAGCCTTGAGCTCCAAATACCGTCCCTACCATCCCCCTCGATTGAGAAGGCAGCAGTTTGACATAGGTTACAAAGGTATATTATGAGGCATTCTCTAGTCAATAGTGAGTCAGAGCACCCCTTCACATGGTCACAGATAGTCTCAATTACCTCATCTGAATACTGATCATATCTTTTGGTAATTTATCAATTGGGGAATGGCTCTTATTTTTATAAATTTGACTTAGTTTTCTATATGTTTGAGAAATGAGGCCTTTGCTTCAAAATTTTTAAAATTATTAATTAATTTATTTTTAGTTTTCAACATTCACTTCCACAAGATTTTGATTTCCAAATTTTCTCCCTATCTCTCCCATCTCCCCACCCCAAGATGGCATGCATTCTGATTACACCTTCTTCCAGTTTGCCCTACTTTCTATCATTCTCCCATCTTCTCTTATCACCTTCCTTTCTATTTTCTTGTAGGGCAAGATAGATTTCTATACTGCATTGCCTATATCTTATTTCCCAATTGCATGTAAAAACAATTTTAGCATCTGTTTTCAAAACTAATTTTTTTGTCACATTTACTATTGCTAACTGTATTTCCCTCCATTTTATTCCCCCCCACCCATTTATTCTCTTCAATTCTTCTTCTCTCAATGTATATTGGCATCTGTTCTGCAAATTGGAGTGAGTTGTTTACTGGGATGATGAGAAGCTAGGTGACTTGTGTGGGGGTCACATGGTCAGTACATTACCAGTATGGCATTCAAAAACCCAGTTCTTTATTCCAAGGTCTACTGTTTATCCTCCATCCTATGCTTTCACTCAATGCTATATTCTATAGTGCTTGAACAATGTTGTGAGCTGGCTAGCATAAATATTATTATCCCCATTTCAGACATCAGGAAGTTGAAGAGTGGAGAAGTTAAATCACTTTTTAATAAGAAAGGTGGTCAATTTAAGATGCAGGATTTGAATTCAGGTCTTCTGATATCCATTGGAAGGCTACAGTCTACCATATGGTCTCCCACATTAAATTCCTAATAGCTCAATGTGAAACAAAGGCAACACACAATCTTTGAGCTAGATTTTGGGAGGGGTTTATTTGAATTAGATGTTTCTAATACAGTCCATAAGTTCCCAGAGTGGGTGATACTGCTCCCTCGGGAGCACTAGAATGATGGGGGGTGGCATGGTAGTAGCCTTGGGTACAATTAGGGGGGCATTGAATAAAAATAAGGTTCCTAACCTAAGGGGGGCACTGAGTAATTTTTTTTAAAAGGGGATAGTAGACCAAATAAGTTTGGGAACTTCTGTAACTAGTCATTCCAGTTCTTTCATAGAAACTGATGACTGGCTGGGTTGAGTGATAGATAATTAATGGCAAAAACAGGACTCGAAATTAGGTCTCTTAACTACCCAGTCCACTGTTTTTTTCACTCTACCACATGGACTCCAGATTATCTGTTCCATCATTCTCAGGACATAGGGCAATATGGGAGCCCTACTGTCTGATGCAATAAAGAACTCAGAAAATAAAACAATTAGTGAAAAAGGAAAAAAAAAACAGGGCAACTTTATCTTCACATTTTTGAGGAGTTACTCTATAGATTGGATTTTTTTTCTAGAGCGGGTAATACCTTGTTTCTGATACCATTTAGTGTTGATGGAAGGGGAATGGAAGAGAATAAGCATGTATATAGTGTCTATTCTGACTGTATAAATAATATAAATATCCAGGCACAAGGCTAAGTGCTTTACAAATATCTCATCTAAATGAATGCAAATAAACTAATGAATGATAACAATAACTTATATTTACAAAGCACTTCATAGTTTACAAAGTGCCTCTACATCCATTATTTCCTTTTATTTTTACAGCAATCTCTTGGTGTTTGTAATAAAAATAATACATCCCCCATCTTACCTGTGCAGTTCCTAAGGCTTAGAAAGGCCAAATGATTTGCCTCAAGTCCCACACCTCAGAAGGAACAGAGCCTAGACCCAAAGGTCTAGATCTGCTGCCTTCTGGTCCCATGATCATTCCTTCTACACCAGTGTGGATCTTATCTCTCCTGACTTGGAGAGGGACTCTGGCAGTTCGGGTCTTGGCCACATCTTTTAGTTACTTAACCTCTCTGTGCCTCTCTATAAAATGAAGTGGTTGGATTAGAACAGGAATTCTTAAATATTTTTAAATATTTTTTTCTGCTGTCTCGACCCCTTTGGCAGCCTAGTGAGATCTGAACCACTTTTTAGAATTATGTTTTAAGTGCATCAAATATATGGGATTATAAAAGAAATATCAATTATGTTGATAGAAAGTTATGAAAATATTTTTTAAAACAAGATCATGGGACCCTTGTTAAGAACCCTTCTACTGAATGTTTTCAAGTCTCCTCTTCACCAATCTAGTGATTCTTTATTTTAAGACACTTTTTCTCTCTAAACTCCAGGTCTCTGTAAAATGTGGATAATAGGACTTTCATCACCTACCTCACAGGGTTGTTGTAAAGAGTATTATAAATGTAAACCGCTATTGTTGGAGAGATAAGACTTCCATAAAAGAACTAGAAAATAACAAGAGCAAGTAAATCACATAGGATTATTTCTATTTTTGGTTGCCTATTAGAAGTAAGGAAGGCCTAGTCAGCTCTTTTCAGTCCTGTTACCAAAGCAATTTGCATGACAATCAAATATTTTTGGGATTGAAAGCAATCTTCTGCCTCTAGATCCATTTGGTTCTTTTGTATTTTTTTTTTTTTTGGTCAGTTGGGTCCCTGTAATGATCAATCCTAGCTGGTGACCCATATGTAAGAAAAAAAGTTAAAAAGAACTTTGGACCATAACTCAAGGAAGAGTTCAGAACAGGAGATTCTGAGCATCACCTGGAGAAAAGGAACTTGAAAAACCTATTTAAAATGCCTAATGAACTTCTCTAGGTAGCCGACTGGATGAGATTGGCTGGGGACATCACAAAAGAACCAAAAGGAGTATGTGTCCAGCCACCTGCAGCTGAATAACATCTGGTAGTACCAGAAACAGTAGTATCTTAAAGAAGAAGTTATATAATAAGCCCTGCAAATAGAAGCAGTAATGTGTGCAGTGGTGTTGCCATTACATCGAAGCTCGATAGCACTCAAGGCAGGAGTTGCTCTGGCCATGACAATTCACTGGGTCTGAACACCCAAAATCATTATAATGCCTGAAATCAAATTAAAATAATGAGCCATGAATCCTGCAGGCAAGTACTAAGGGAATGTCAATTTCCCTTGGAAGAGCATCCAGGAAGGAGAAGCTTTTAGCACTGAGAAAAGTGGCCCAATCGATCTATGGGAGAACTGAACACCAATAATGTTTTGGCTCCTCTAGCATGCGGTGATCTCACCTTCTTTCATAAGATTCACTGTTTCAGCTCCTGAGATTTAGATAAATAATCACTATGCTTTACTGTGCCACTGATTTTGATTTACTAAATCCACCCATCCTAGATAATAAGCTGGTGCTACCCTGCAGAGAAAGGCAGAACTTGAGGGGAGATAGTCATTGATGCACTAAGAACCAACACCAACTCATTAAGATGATTGTCTATAACTACCAGGATGAGATGAGAGGCCTGGCATCCAATATCTTTTGTTGAATAGAGAGGGGGTAGTGGTTATCAGTGCTGTTCGGTGGTTAAATAAAGATTATTTCATATTGTTCTCCCATGTAAGTCATGCCATTTTCATGGAGCTTTTTCCTGACTACTTCCAGTTGGTAATACTCTTTCCTTATTCAGGTTTTCTTAG